>CM042154.1:72910581-72987190 GCA_023376005.1 Doryteuthis pealeii | reverse complement strand
GGGAGAAGATGTGCAGTCGTGCATTCTAACTCCCCCAGCCGTCAGGCAGGACTAATTTCTGATTGGTACGTGATCGATATGGAAACTTTAAATAAAATATGCCTTATGATTCAGAGTAACATATTCTTTCTGTTTTCTCTGTATGTGTCTGTGTGTGTGTGTGTCTCTCTTTCTCTGTCTGCCTCTCTCTCTATTTATCTATCTCATACATATATTAGGTGTATGTATGTGTGTGTGAGTTAACGTGCCTTATCCTCCCAAGCGTCAGGTCGCTCAATGTGCCTCCTGGTACTATGGCAACCCAGTAAGACTGTGGTCATAGTTGGATCATTCAAAAAATAACCAGTAGCCCTCAATTTTGTCAGGTGAGAGGTGGCTAGACACTGTGCCATAACGAAAAACAAGACCTGTAAACGAGCAGGGGTAAGCTCTTTTGCTCAACAGCCATCTAAGCACCATTATTTCTAAAGCCAACCCCTCCTCATCGCAGCAAGGCATGTAAACTTGGTAGTGTCATGGGGGGGGGGGGGGGGCAGGGCGCATTGCTGTGTTAGTGACTTTGTTACAATAATAATTTGGATCCCTATTACTTTTATAAGGTAGTAATAGAAATCCTTATGGCGATCAGTACAGCTGATGGCCTTGAGAGTGAGTGACAATGCTTGAACCTCACTCTCACCTTGCTTTCTGGGGAAGAATTCGTGAGAACGGAACCCCGATAGAAAGCCCTTTCCGGTTTAGGTAGGCACTCAGTAAGTCAAGTTGGCAGTAGTTTAGTTGCAGTTAGTGCAGTTGAGAGTTAGGACTGAAGCTAGCAAGATGTGACTCTCCGCGCGCATTTGTCTGGTCCTGGGGTTTCCAGAATAAAATAAACATCAAAGGTAAATCGAAATCTTGTTGTTATTACTAAAGGCTAACAATGAAACACAAGGCTTCTGATAAGAAATGATCCCCAGCAGAACGCAGAACACGGAATCCCCAGATAAAGAAAGACGCAGACGAGACATTAGAAGACCAAGATAGAAGATAGAAGGACTAGACGATCAGAAGAGGCCAGAGAAATAGACGAGCAAGAATAAGATATTAGGAAGTATAACAACGTATATCTTATTTGGTACCAGCGTGACGAACGGCTACGCAACAACTTTATAGTAAGACATCTTGTTGAGGATCAAACTCACTTTCACTAGTATGGTTTGTTTCAGTGGTTTGTTTTGTTTTATGGCATATCAACCTCAGTGGATCATTTAATTCCGATAAAGTTTTTTGAAATAAATTCATTCTTAATTGATACACAAGTTTTTATATAAACACATTTTTCTATTTTAGCCTATACAATGGGACCCTAACAAGTACTACCATTCCAGGTCAGAGTGGACAGGGAAGCAATGGTGTGATGAAGGAGTGCTCCATATTCCCCAAACCTCCAGAACTGGAACCTCACCATCAGATAGAGTTTAACGTCATTCCCAGAACATAAAGACCTTCAGCCACTGCCTTCCCTAGCACCTACATGATAAAAAGGGTTGGGTCTTGCAATAGGTGCTAGGGTTTGACATGACCAGCTGATTGATTGGAGGGGGGCCTCTCCAACTGCCTGTCTAGCCCAAGTAAGAGCCTAAGTGGAGTGTTGCATGTCATGGACTGCTCAGCCACCTGGGTTCCATCCTTAAGCATCACGAGTCACCACCCACGGTCAACAGGTGGCAACCATTTGGGGGTGTCTTACCCCTCTGCAGAGGTGCAGTCGGTGTATTCTATAGTCCCACCAACAGGGCGGTCTCTAGTAATGGATCAGCAAAAACAAGCTTGCCAACGATTACCACAATGATGGGATGCCCCAAATGTATGTATCTAAGTATCTGTGTATGTGTATAGTGGATCTGCAGCTGGTTTGATGAGTCATTTGAGGGCTCATGAGAGGAGAGGTTCTGGTGGTGGGGATATAGGATTGTGAGGGACGGCAGTGATCTGTAAAGATTATGCTATTGCAATGTGTGATGAATTTTTTTTACAATGAATAGGGATGCATTGTTTATTCGCTGATCAGAAGGTTTAGCAACGGGAAAGAGGGGCAGTCATTTTGTGTCATGAAAGAATTGAGCAAGAAGCCGATTAGAGCTGAGGACGGTTTTGAAGGCGATCTTGGATTAGGAAAGATCAAGACAAGATAAGGAAGGACGGAAGAGAGTGGAAGTAAAAAGAATAGAGAAAGCATAGAAGAAGAAGAAGAAGAAGAAGAAGAAGAAGAAAAACAACAAACACAACAGCAACAGCAATCAACAACAACAACACAGTTAAATTAGAAGAAGAAGGGGCGAAGAAGAAGAACAAGAAGAAGAAGGGGCGAAGAAGAAGAACAAGAAGAAGAAGATCAACAAGAACAAGGAGAAGAAGAACAAGAAGAGTTGTTAGAAGAAGAAGGGACGAAGAAGAAGAAGAAGAAGAGTTGTTAGAAGAAGAAGGGATGAAGAAGAAGAACAAGAAGAGTTGTTAGAAGAAGAAGGGACGAAGAACAAGAACAAGAACAAGAAGAAGGGACAAGATTTTTTTTAAAAAGGGCTGCTATACTTGTTGTTCTTCATTTAATTTTGTCACTTTGTGTAGTGCTTCTTTCAGCCGGAGACCCGCCATGTTGTAATAAGGCAGGCATAATTTCCAGTCAGATGTTGGATGCCTGAAAGAGAGAAAGATAACATAAAACAATTAATATACAACGCATTCCCCAGATAAAAAGTAAATTTCTAAATAATTCTGGGTGCATATCGCATAAATGTGCCCCTGGCCTCCTGCCCTAAAAAACACTAAGCAGTGCTTGCTGAAAATCTGACCCATGCTACTTATGAACTCCCTAGCTGTTTGAAGGCATTTTTCCCAAAAAGTTAATGCAATATGAAAGCGATATTTTACACCTCCCCCCATCCCCAGTCTTTTCTCAACAAGTAAATGTAAATATTTTAACTTCCCACTCACCTCTTTAAAATACTTTTTTTAGCGGTCTGAAGGTGTTTTTATTGAAAAATAACTTTTGTAGTGGTTTGAATGCATTAAAAGTAAGCCACCCCCAGGGTTTTTTTATTGACAAGTAAATGTAAATATCCTCCCGTTTAAAATATAATTTTTTTCGGTTATTTCATTTTATTTTAATTCAAAACAACTGTCACAAATTTTTAAATAAATATGACCGAGTTTCGAAAAAAATAAAAACAATCAATAAATTATTCATATTTAGCACGTCAGATTTTCAGCAGGCACCACTTAGCATTTTTTGGGGCAGGAGGCCAGGACACATTTATGAGATATGCACCTAATTCTACAATGTTCAATTAATATTTCTTTTTATCTGAAAATCAAAAGCTTATGGCAGGAAAAATTATCTTCTTTTTTTAAAACAATTTTTTTTTTAAACATTTTTTATTTATTTCAGTTTTTTATCTGTAAATATATTTGAACTAAAAAGTAATTTGTAATTTGTTTCAAAATCCAATATCAATAGTCACATAATCACAAACATTGTATATTTATATTTTTTGTATAGTTTCTTGCACACATTTGTATGATTCTTATCTAATACAAATAATTTGCAAACAGATCAATTTGAACTAAAGATGGGAATCTAACAAGTTAGAGTGAACCTGGGAATAATAATTTAACAAAATTGGTCATTTTCAGGCACTATCAGGGGTATTATCAGGCCTCAAATTTCAGCTAAATCTCAGAATTGAGCACTTTTTCTGCATCAATTAATTCTACATATCAGAATCTATAAGAAAAGACAATAAAATCGACAACTTAAATTTTCACGAAATTAGGTAGACTTATAATGCCTGAAAAAGGGCATTTTGGGGCAATCTTTGAAGCCCCATATCTCCGTCAATTCTCAACAGAATTCAATCATCTTTTACTATGTTATTCTTCGCATTGAAATCTATCAGAAAATCATATAAAATCGGCACTTTAAATTTTTCCCCAAAAAAGTGGCCATTTTCAGGCACTATCAGAGGTGTCATCAGGCTCACTTACTAGATGCAATTTAGTATCATACCTATTTTAGACATGCAATTTAATATCATACCTTGGATCTGAGAGTAATAGTAATGGAGGGGTACTCCCATTCCCTCATAGTCCCACACATTTGTATATCAAGTATTCCTATGTTACATATTATGTGGTAGTATGGATTGTTGACAGACCCTGTAGTAAGAATTCAAGGGGCTAAATGGAAAAAAAATACCAAGTTATTGGTAACCTTGACCCCAAAAACGCGAATCTCGCATGTCGCCTGATTTAGTTTAGATTCAGTTTCAACTTGAGTATTGAAGCAGAGTAGATGTGCTCTGCTGAGGTTGAATCTTCCCCACACGGAAGAACATGGGCAGAAATAAATCTTGATCAAGAAAATAAAAGTCTTATGAGTTGATTAATTTGCATGACTAAAGAGTTAACCCAGAAAAAGCCTAAGATTCTATAAATATTATGTGAATCAACATTGAGCTTAATGGTCCCTGAGCGCAGCTTTTATGTGTGCTAGTACTTATAAATAAAAAGTGGAGAAACTGAATTAACAATGGATGATGCAAATGAAGGTAGAAAAGAATTACCAAGCATAGAAATCTCCAAGTTTCTGGCAAGATTCGTCAAATAAGTCCTGATATTCTCCAAGAAATTCAATTTCAGAATCAATCACAGGTCCCCTTAGAATAAGGTGAGCTTCTTGTAGAACATGAAGGTAAGCTTCTTGCCCACTGTCTTGATATTTGGTAGAGAATACAATCTGAAAACAAACGGTAAAACATGGTACCTTTTAAGATTTCATGTAAAAAAAAAAAAAATATATATATATATATATATATATATATTATATACACACACACACATATATATATACATACATACACACACATATACACAGACACATATATACACAGACACACATATACATACATATACACAGACACAACATATACATACACACAACACAGACACACATATACATACACACACACACATATACATACACACACACACATATATATACACACACATATACACATATATATACACACACATATATATACATACATAATTTAATAATAATATTTAATAAATATATATTTATAAAAGAGTTTTATAATTTGCTTCAAGCATTGTGTTTATATTGGTTTGGTGGTTGGTTTTGAAGGCTATCACAATGCAAGGGTAAAGAAAAATGAGGTAACTATATGACATACACATACATACATACACACACATATATATATACATACATACACACACATATATATATATACATACATACACACACAATATATATATACATACATACACACACATATATATAATTCAATGACATTGGTAATATGCAGAATCATTCCATTGAAAAATGGCTCAGTGATTCAATTGTTGGATTAAAGTTGAAAGAATTTTAACTCCCCATTTTAAGTTCATCAGATTAAGGAATCTTAGCTGATAACCAACTAAACATCGATGTAAACGAGCAAAACAAACAAACAAAAATCAAGTAATCCGCAAGATGCATTAACCAATGTTTTTTTCAGCATTCATGATTTAAAACCAGAAGTGGAGAACCTGCATCTTTAAGAACTAAATACAGGCCTTCTAAATCAAGTGCCATCTTCCATGGTCTTATCAAAATAAAAAAAATTAAAATTGTACACCTCTATTTTAGAACATGATAACCAATGCTTTCTTGCTAAAAAGAATAATCTAAAAAATTAAGTTAATAATAAGTTTTTTTTTTTTTTCTTCTATTACTTAAAGAAATACATCAATTAAATTTAGACTAAGTTATTATTTTAAACATTTAGACTTCATATTTTGTTGCAAATATACTTAAAATTCATTATAGTAAATTTGATAAATATATATTTATAAAGAGTTTTTATAATTTGTTTCAAGCATTGTGTTTATATTGGTTTGGTGGTTGGTTTTGAAGGCTATCACAATGCAAGTGTAAAGAAAAATGAGGTAACTATGATATTGTTTGTTTTACCTTTGATTTATTCTTAATATTTCGAGATAAAGATCTCTTCATCAGAAAATTTCTGAAAGTCTGGAGTTGTTAGCTTGTTACTAGGATCTGTCCATTCTATTGTATCCCTGGTTATATCTTCCAAATTCTCTGTGTGTGTGGTGTATTTATGTGAGTGTGTGTGTCCAACAATGTCTAGGTATCATTTCCAGGTTTTGGCCTACCCATTTTTTTTTAAATTTTAAAAAAACTTTTATTATTAAGGCAGGCGTTAGTAGTTTGTTTATCTCAAAATTAAGGTAAACAAACACAATCATAGTTACACCCACATTTTTCCTTTATTCTTGCATTGTGATAGCCTTCAAAACCAACCACCAAACCATATATATTATTATTCATATATAATAAATTTCAATGCAGCCTTGAAATATGAAATGGTTCTCCACCCTGATAACAAAGTACAGTCCCAGGGGACAAAAATCTCCTGTTCTAAGGCTTTTCATTTCAAGATTTCTAAAGCAATCTTCAGATAGAGAAGATCATTCACAATTCAATCAAAAATTAAAAAACATTACAAATGATATGAATTGTAAACATTTTGAATACAGGAATTTTACACCTTTATTTGTTCAGGGTGTGTCAGAAATACTTCCCACATTTTAAACTGTCACCTGTGTGGTGCAAGAGGACTTAGGCAAGTGGCAATGGTAGCTCTATCTAGCTAAAAGTCTTACCCACCTCCCCCCCCCTTCAGATACAATCATGGTTTGGACTGGTGCACATTGTGCATTTGCTGTTGAATATATATATATTTTTAAGTCTGGTTAATCTGTAATCGCTACACAGAGCTTTTTGTACTCATTTCATATTACGTTGGAATGATGCTGTTCTGGATATTAGCAGTACTACCAAATTTCCAACTGGAACAGCATCATTCCAACGTAACATGAAATGAGCACGAACAACAATTACAGATTCATCAGCCTTAAAAAAATGTTTCAACAGCAAAAAATCAGTTTTCACCGATCAAAGCCATGATCATACCTAAAAAAAGAAAAATTTTTTAATAAAAATTGTATGCTTTTTAATTGTAATTTTGATAATATTAAACTATCACCTGTATGATGCAAGTGAACTTGGGCAAACGGCAATGGTAGCTCCATCTAGCTAAAGTCTTACCATATTTTTTTGTTTTTTTTCCAGATATGATCATGGCTTGGACTGGTACACTGGTCAAAGCCATGACCATATCTAGAAAAAAATAAATAAATAAAAATAAAAAAATAAAAATTGTAAGACAGCTAGATGGAGCAACCATTACAACTTGCCTAAATTCATTTGGGTTACAGTTTAAAATGTGGGAGGTATTTCAATTTCTATTCATTAGGTTTATAAAAAGAGAATTTTTATTTAACAGTTTTTCTCTACAAGCAATGACATAAACATCTTACATGCAAATTCTTTGTTTTATCATAAGCAAGGATAATACATCTATATGATATGAAATAAGGTAAAAAAAAATGTATGATAGAAAGATCAAGAGCCACAGCATTCAATAATACAAAATACAAAAATGATTTTTATATGAAATACTGGTGTATAAATGCATCCTGGCCTCCTGCCCTAAAAAACACTAAGTGGTGCCTACTCAAAATCCAACCTGTGCTACTATTGAACTCCTTAGCTGTTGAAGGCGTTCTTGCCAAAAAGTTAATGCGATATGATAAAAAAAAGACTGAGGTGGTAAGATATTTACCACCTCAGTCTTTTTTTTATTAAATGTAAATATTTAACTCTTTAAAATATTTTTTTAGCAGGTTGAAGGTGTTTTTTATTGACAAATAACTTTTTTTTAGTGGTTTGAAGGAGTTAAAAGTAAGCCACTACACAGGATTTTTATCGACAAGTAAATGTAAATATTTTACACACACCCTTTAAAATATCTTTCTTTCTTTTCTTTCTTTTTTTTTTTTTTTTTTTTTTTTTTGGTATTTTCATTTTATTCTAATGCAAACAAATGTCACAAATTTTTAAATAAATACGATCGAGTTTAAAAAATAAAAAACACTCAATAGTTTTCAGTTATTTGTCGATAAAAATGTCTTCAAACCACTAAAAAAAATTATTTTAAAGAGTGGGGTGTTAAATATTTACATTTACTTGTCGGAAAAAAGACTTTGGGCGGGTGTAAAATATTGCTTTCATATCGCATTAACTTTTTGGCAAAAATACCTTCAAACAGCTAGGGAGTTCAATAGTAGCACAGGTTGGATTTTGAGTAGGCACCGCTTAGTGTTTTTTAAGGTAGAAGTCCAGGACGCATTTATACGATAATACCTGAAATACTTTAAAAGGTAACCTTTTGTTACATGCTACCATGCTGAACCTACTACACTGACGCAAGCATTACTCAATAATTTTCTCTGGGACTCTTTAAATCAATATTTTTCCCATCTAAAAGTGTCCCTCTATTCTTCTATTGGGTGTCTTGTAGTTCTTACTCATCATGTGTTGGCATCCTTCTGTCTACTAAAGACGATGGCATAGTGTCAATTTTTAAAAATTTAGATTTTGTTTTTTATCTGCAACTGCGTGAGTGGCTGAACAGACCAATTTTTGAATAGGGTTCTTTATCCCTAACAACCTGCCCAGTCTACGTAGTTTTCCAGTTTTTACTTATATCAGTGTTGGAATTTGTTGTTTCTGGCTGGGGGTGGGGGTCCTCCTTCATATTAGGTTACACATTCCTCTCTGTCCGGTGGTTGTCTCTCTCTCTGTTCCATCTTGCTCTTTTAAATTCAGGACACAACACGAAGACATTTTCTTGCATACACTCAACTTTATTCCCCCTGAATAGATTTTCTCCCAATATTGTGTTGACTCATATGTGTATGGGAAAAAAAAAAGAGATAAAAAAAAACAAGCTGCTAGACTCAACTTAAAAAATGATAGGCTATGCCTATTCATTATGTAACAAATGGATATTTTATAGAAATTTCATTAAATAAAATGCAATGTTTTTCTTACAAATTACTCTTATCATAAATACACACATTTATGCATACAACACAGATGAGAGGCAGGGTTTGCTGTTCTAAGAATCCTGATAAAAAAAGCTGGGTTCTTTTTTTACTAGTTCTCTGTGTAGCCAGGGATAAAATGATTGTTTTGTTTTATGGTATATTATCCCTTTTACTTGCTTTTGAATAGGAAAACTTATTCGCAATGATTTATATTTTTATAACCCAGAATATTTACCATTGTGTAATAGATAAAAATATTTATGATGAATTTATCATCTTCGGTGGGTGTAAAGTGTTCATCTTCTGCATCCAGAATATACACACCTGGTAGTTTTTTTTTCTTTTGAAAAGGAAAATTTATTGGCAATGATGTATACTTTTATAACTCTGAATATTTGGTATAATATCTTTACATAATGTAATAGATACAAAAATATTTATAATGAACTAGAAATGGCTACCCAGCATTGCCTGGGTAGAGGGAGAACCCCCCCCCCCCAAAAAAAAACCCTGGTGAATTGATTTGTTTACTTTTGAGATTTACAAATTTTGAACATTTTTAAGTAGAATTTCAATACTATTTCTATGTATATTTTAATTTTTAAATATCTTTGAATATAAATTAAATCTTCATAATTTTTGGACAAAAAGCAAGAACCAGTGATATTTAATGTGTATATATATTTACTTTGTTGTTAATTGCTTTATTTTCGTAGTTTCATCCAGACATACATACATACACCCCAACTGCCCTTTATATATGTACTAGAAGCGACTACCCAGCATCACCTGGGTAGAGGAAAAAAAAACAAAGTGGAATAATGGTTAGCAAGCTAGTTAAGCAGATCCATTATTCCTAAATAGTGAGTTTAATCCTCACTGGATGCCCCATAAAAATCCCCACATAAAAAGACCTTATGTTAATCTGGCCTAAAAAACTGATTGTTTTGGGCTTCCATATTGATCTGTTTAACTTTGAGATTCACTGACATTTTTAAGTAGAATTTTAATGCCATTTTAATTTTTAAATATCTTTGTGAATATAAATCAAATCTTCATAATTTTTGCATAAAAAGTTAGACTCAGTAACAGTGAATGTGTATATGTATTTACTTTGTCTTTAACTGTTTTATTTTCATAATTTCCACCAGACATACATACATACATACACACAACTACCCTTTATATATGTATCGATAGATAGATAAATAAATAGATAGATTACTCTTTAAGATTTTTTGCTGATTTAAAAAAAAAAAAAAAAAAGTTTTGATCAACTGTAAAATTTCTCATTTTACAAACTGTAATCTTTTTTTCTTTAACATTAATTAATAAGCACTCAAAAAAAAAAAAAAAAAAAAAAATAATTCACAATATTTCAAAACAAACGATAATAAAAAGCAGTTACAAAAAAAAAAGCAACAAATCTTCTTCTTTTTTTTACATACAGAATATTCATAAAGTCCGTGTGAAAAGACTTTAAAAGTTTAACTTGCACACAGACTTGTGAACACCCTGTATATATCATACATAGAACTGAAAAATCACACTTGCTTACATATAATTCAAAAGCTTTGACTATGAAAGCGTTATGTAATTCTAAGAGTGTATAATGTTAAATGCCAACATATAAACCCACTCTAAAAATGAAAGCTAATAAATGGAATAAACAATGAGCCAGGAAATATAAAAAAGAAAAAAAACAATCACATGCACAGACACACATGAACACAGGATTTAATTTTTTTTTTTTTAAATTTACATTAATAAAAATGTACTCAGTCTCACTTTAAAAATGTATTTAGTAATGTCTGCCGTTGGTTGATTTGAAAAAAAAAAAAAAAAGTTACAATCTTACAAGATTTCCAAGAACATTCCTGTACTGAAAACAAATAATAATGATTTTTTTACCATTGTGAAATGCAAACAGCTTTGTCTAGGATTAGAACTCGGCTCACAGTGTCCATTGCCTATGACAATAATCATTATACCACAAATTCCTCCATTAATTAATATTTTTTATTCCCCCCCCCCCCCAGAAAGCATCACAGTTTGTATGCATTCAGTGCACCAAAGACTGTCACTCAAGAATTGGCCTGCAAGGTCACTTGCGCAGATAATTTTTTTTTTTTTTGGACACTACACCATCATCCTTAGTGGATAGAAAGGATCCAATAATTTCCTTTTTTTAAATAATCATATCTAATTCTTTGAGTAAAATTTATTACTTTTATTTGTTTTTTTTTTGTTTTAACAAAAAAAAATTAAAAATACATAAAAAAAAGAAAAAGAAAAAGCAATGAAAGAAAAAATTCAAATTTTAATACCTCAGTATTAGGGAGATAAAAAGTAGGGGCTCACATTACTATAACAATTACATTGTAAACTGTACCCCTCATGTGATTTTTGGGGTACATAAAAGCTTGCAATATGAAGCATAGTAAAAAAAAAAAAAATGTTTTTAAATCATGAAAATACATTTTGAAAAATGTTGAAAGAACTGGGACCAAATTGGTTTTCAAATCCAGAGACGATATAAAATGTTTTTGTGTATTTATCCACACATGAAAATTGATCAAAGATCAGAGCATCAAAGAAGAATCAAAAGGAGAAAATGATTAGAAATTTAAACAACTAAATTTAAGAGTAAAGTGTCAAAAGCACAAGCAATATGAGAAGTAGAGGTTTTATTCAAGCAACTAAAGAAAAATGTAGAAATTAATGTATACGTAATGTGTATGTGTTGCGGGTGATACTATGCAGTTTTGTTTATTGAAAGCTGAGCAGATAATTTTTTGCCAATGTGTGAATGCTTTTAGTTTTTGTAGTCCACAAATTAAATGGAAAATTCATCAGTTCCTCTAAAAGTTTTAATAGTAGGTGTAACCTCTGCCGTAAGGAGAAAAATAAGTATAGTTAAATATAGATCCACTAGCCAGCTGCTAAATAAAAGAAATGAACTCATATTTAAATGTAGACACAAAATTAGATTTAAACTAATATAAAGACATATCTATTGTTTTAATAGTGATGTTATAGAAGGATAATGCAAATAAGTTTTTTTTCTCAATGTAATTGGTATGATATTTTTATAAGGTTACAAATAAAAATTATATATATATATATATATATATATATATATATATATATATATATATATATATATATATATATATATTATTCATACATTCAGACATCTTTTTTAAAATATTATCTCATACATTTAGATATTTTTTTATATTATCTCATACATTTAGATGTTTTTTTTTTAAATATTATTTCAGATATTTAAAAAAAAATTATTTCAGACATTCATTTTTTTGTCTATGGCAAATCTAAATTTTTTTTCATTAATTTAAATTTTTTTTTTCTGTTTTTTTTTTTTAGAAATTAAAGTTGTACATTTAATTTGAGATAAACATCTTAATTGGAGATTTTTATCTTTGTAAATATACTGACAAGATAATTTACAACAATTAAAATGTAATATTTACTTATTACAGAAACCGTTGGATACCCCATTTAAATATACGATTAAAGATAGCAAATATATTATCACAAGTTATTAAAAATCTGGGAAGAAATGTGAGGTGTAATGCTTATCATCATAGAAAATATACTTGGTGGCCTAAGTTCTAATCCCAGACAAGGTAGTTTGAATTTCACTTTACACTAATTCCTTTGGGAAAAAGCATGGATTGAGTTCTTCTCCCCTCAGCTATAGGTAAATATCAAGGCCATCTGGTCTCTTGTTTCGTTACAGCAAGCAGTCAAAAAGAATAAAAAATACCTGAATTCAAACCAGCTGTACTCCATTTAAAGAATTTGACCTAGAGTCACATTTTGCCTGTGTTATTAGGGGCCGGGTTAGCTCAGTCGGTAGAGCGTTCGGCTAGAAACCACAAGGTTCCTAGTTTGATACCGGTCCTCGCCAACTCAGCGTATGAGTAGCACAAGGATCTGTGCGGTAAAGTAAGGAGCTGATGATAGGTGTGGCACTCCACCTCAGATGCTAAATACAATCTCCTTGGTCTAGCGCTATTGAAAAGGGGATAGACTCCCTCACTGACTGGCTGATACCGACTTTGGGCCGCCCCATCGACTTTACTTTACTTACTTACTTGTAAAAAAACTTTATGGATATGTTTGAATTTCAAAAATATGATTTTTTTAATAGAAAATAAACAAAATGATTATAAAAAAACCTTTGAAAAGCAGATAATAAATATTCAAAAAATTTTGATCAGGTCACTCAATGTGCTATTAGTACTATGTAACCCAGTTTCATAGTCAGATCATCGGTGACTAAACTGGTAACCCCAGAGATTTTCTTTGGTGAGGAGGATGACTAGACACCCTACAGAACAAAAAACAAGGCCTGTAAAATCGGCAGAGGAAGTTTTTTGCTCAACAGCCATCTAGTACATTATTTCTAAAGTCCAACCACTCCTCATCACGGCAGGGCAGTATAAACATGGTAGAGCCAGAGGCATGCTGTCAGGAACTTAAGTTCCTGGTAGAGTCACCCAAGGGGGACAGGCCTGGCACCCAGTGTTATTAGGGCCACAACCCAACCAAAGGGGTTCTGGTGAAAATCCAAAGGACGTTTCCATAATCATCAGGAATCAATGGCTTTTGGCATACTTGTCACTGTGTCTGTGGAAAATCTGCAGCAAACAAGGGTATCTCCTTCCCCTGACTGGGATATGCATGTGGGTTTGGGGACTGCTTGTGAATTTCCTAATCCCTTGTTACTCCTTCCATGAGGATGATAGAGCCAGATAAAACCGATCCAGGGTGAATGCCATCACAGAAAATGTATAAAGTTATAAATTAATCATTAAGGTAAACTTTAAAAAAGTGGGGGTCAAACTCTACTGAATTATTCATTCTTAGTTATTAAATGCCAACCGTTTTTATCAGTTAACTCTTTGCCTACCAAATTTTCCCCATGGCTGTACCAAATGTTCTTGGTATTTTTTACCTGTATTATGGGATATTTCAAAGTTCACTATCTATTCAACTGGTTCCCTCAGTCCAGGCTCAGGGTTGGTTAAAAGACAAAACAAAACATAGCAGGAGTGTTCACGTACTGATTTGTCAGTGTAAACAAGTGACACGTGTGAGAGCTGCTGCCAGCAGCTTCTGGTAGGATTGCAGTGGTGGGAAAGCCACTGTGAATGGCATAAAGTAAGCAAAGAGTTAATAATTATTTACAGTAATTATTTTGTGTACTGACCACACAAGATAAAGAGAAGTTAGACATTTAAGTAACTAGCCAGAATATGCGCCCTCCGGGTGTAAGTATTTAAGTTTTAATACAATGAAATATATTAAATTAGAAAGACTAACAAAATCAAATAAGAGCCCATATAAAAAGATTACACTTATTTTAATTGGTTTCTATATCTTATTATAATGGAGATTGTGTGCTTTTCTGTCTGTAACCGAAACTATATTACTACTCATATCACTATTCCCTTAGTTATTGACATCACATTTTCCATGATTGTATTTTTATTTAAACCTCAATTATTAATAAAATTGTTTTTCATTATTAATACTGTTAACCATGTCTACATACTGACAACATGCAATTATATTTATATATACAACAAAATAGTGGTTTACAGTGTGAACAGGAAGGCTAATTTGCATATTGATATTAAAAATGTAATTTTATTAAATATGTGCTTAGTATTATTGATTTCTAACTGTTTGGTTTTATTTTAATGAATATAATCAAAAATCTCTTCAATGAATCTTAAATTAACAAGAAAAAAGAAGTCATTTTATTATTTACTTCCTCTTTTAACTAAATACTTAAATTAGAAAAAATAACAATGAAAGACGAGAGTGATGGAAGAGTAAGTTTCAGTTGTTCTATTTTTTATTATACTCCCTCTGTTTCAAATCTTTTTATTTGCATTCTTATTTAGCCTTTTTAATTTAATATAATATTTTATTACATTAAACTTAAATACTTGCACCCGGAGGGTGCATATATTTGCTAGTTAAAATAATAAAGAATAAAACAATAATATTAGAGATCAATAACACCAAGTAATTATCTATTAAACCCAGTTTTGTTAAAACCAGTATGCAAATTAACCACACCATATATTATGTAAACTTTTATTTATTAGTGATATATAAGGAACACTGCAAGATTTTAAATGCACTAAAAACAGGCTATTTTGAGGTAAATCTAACACAGATTTTCACAGAGACATTGTTAATAAATAAGAATTATTCTATGTATTAATGATTTTGACTTATAAATTAAATACTCATTGATAAACTTACACAATTCCTGAGGGTATCGTGAAGTAAGCAGTGATGTAGTTTCGGTTACAGACAGACACAGAATCTTCATTATAAGATTACACACAAAATTCATATATCCATATATTTATTATTTCTATGTTGGTTTGTTGTGGCTAACTCAATATTTTATATTCTCTGTTAAGTCACCCACTCTTCATAAACACACATATATAGCAAACAGATGCCGAATCTCCATTATAATAAGATAAGAAAAAAAAAAGAAAGAAAAAAAGTTAGAGTGAGGCAAACTTTTGAAAAGCAAAAGATACTACTTTTGTTCAAGGTAGGTATATATAGGATGTTTTGATAACCTACAAAGAATGGTAATCTGAACATTAGTTACATAAATGAGAGTAACTTCCCCATGTTTATTTCACTTTGAGGAAACTGTTTTAGTCGGCCATTTTCATTTCACTGTAAATCTACACTGAAAATACGAATTTGTTCAAATCAATATAACTGCATGTTTTAACACGAAAATATCATAAAATGTGTTCTTAATAACAATTAAGTTCATTTCAAATAATGCGCAAGCACAATTAAGAACACATTTTATGATATTTTTGTGTTAAAACATGCAGTTGTATTGAATCAACAAATACGTATTTTCAGTGTAGATTTACGGTGAAATAAAAATGTCCGACCAAAACCAACGGCTTCCTCAAAGTGAAACAAACAAGGGGAAATTACCCTCATTTTGTAGCTATTGTTCAGATTACCCAAAGAACTGTGTATGCTGGAAAAATCTGTGAGGGAAGCTTGTACTAATGTATTTCTTTTGTAGAAGCAAAGTGGTGTAAGGCAAACTTTCCAAAAGCAGATGAATACGTGCAATAATATCTAAGCACGTTATTGTTGCATAATTGATGGGTATCCTATTAATTATGCACAGGTAGTATAGTGTATTTATTTGAATTCAAAATAATGATTAATGGAAATATACAGGGATTTGTGAAAGGACATCCCTTAACCCTGTTATAACCTACACTTCCGGTTGTGAGTACAAACCGTGAGATATAGAGTTTTTTTATATGGGAGATAGACATTATTGTTGTATAATTGATGGGTATCCTATTAATTATGCACAGTCAGTATAGTGTATTTATTTGAATTCAAAATAATGATTAATGGAAATATACAGGGATTTGTGATTTGGTTTAGTTTGGTTTGGTTTTACGGCATATCAACCTCAGTAGGTCATTTAATGACAAAGTTAGAAATAAATTCATTCTTAATGGATAATCAATTTTGTTTATAAACTCATGTTTTTCTATTTAACCCATATATGGGACCCTAACAGGTACTACCACTCCGGGTCAGAGTGGACCAGAGAGCAATGGTGATGAAGGGGTGCTCCACATTACCCAAACCTCCAAAACTGGACCCTCACCATCAGACCAGAGAGTTTAATGTCATTCCCAGGACATGAAGACCCTCAGCCACTGACTTCTAGCACCCATATGATAAAAAAGCTGGGGGTTGCCATAAAAGCAATAGGGTTGGGACAATCATGTAGGTGCTAGGGCTTGATGTGACCAGCCGATTGATTGGAGGGGGCCACTCCGCCTGCCTGTCTAACCCAAGTAAGGACCAAAGTGGAGTATTGCAGGTCATGGACTGGTCAACCACCTAGGTTCTATCTTTAAGCATCACAGGTCGCCATGGCCAACAGGTGGCACCATTGGGGGAATCTTACCCCTCTGCAGAGGTGCAGTCAGTGTATTCTAACACCCCACCGACAGGGCAGGGGATTTGTGAAATGACATCCCTTAACCCTGTTTTGAGACCAACACTTCCGGGCGTGAGTATGAACCGTGGGAGATAGAGTTTAGATTTCAGTTTTTGGCTTGGATGTTAGATGAGACAGACTGCAAACAGCCAATTCTCACACGTGCAATTGAAGTTTATTCTGGGACTTATAAAAAGACTAAAATGTGAATTCACCAAAAAATTAGTCTTGAGTTAAAAGTAATTGGTAATTTGCTTGAAGCATTGTTAAGTATGTTATAATATATTAATAATTTGAAGCAATTACAATGCGTATGAAAAATAAAAACAAAAAGATGTTATTTAGACAAAAATATTATTTATTTAGACAAAAATAACATCTTTTTGTTTTTTTTTTTCATACGCATTGTAATTGCCTTCAAATTATTAATATATTATAGTCTTGAGTTATTAATCAAAAACAAAATATAAACAAGACATCTCAGTATCCCTGAATCTTAAGAAGAAACCAGCCCAAAACCAGTTAGAAGAGCTACTTAGAACAAGCCATATACAACATTCGGTTTTTGAATAAATTTCTCACGTAAAAAGATCTATTCAGTGAACACACCTCATGCTATACAAACACTTGACTAACCACTTTTTACTAATCTCCTATCTGAAGATTGTGTTAAACACACAAAACTTGAGTAACAGAAATATAATATCCATAATTTTAGGTTTTCTACAAGCTCTGCTATTACAGCATTGAGCACTCTTTCTATGCATACACTTTTCTTATTTCTAGTCCTTCATTATATATATATATATATATATATATATATATATGTTTGGAAAAATGAAAATGAAAATAAAGTACAGTGTAAGAGCTATATTCATTTGTTATAGTGTACAATACAATTAGAAGGTGGTTGTTACCATGGGTTTCAAAGCAGTGTATTAGCCACTTATCATCTGTAATGTTTTCACAGGCATGTTGTCCTGATGATAAGTGGTTAATATACTGCTTTGAAATGAATGGTAACAATTGCCCTTTAATTGTATTGTGCACTTGGTAGAGCATCTAGCTCGGAACCATAAGGTTCCGGGTTGAATACCAGCCCTCGCCAACTCAGCTTATGAGTAGCACAGGGATCTGTGCGGTAAAGTGAGGAGCTGATGGTAGGTGTGGTGCTCCACCTCAGACGCAAAAAACAATCTCCTTGGTCTAGCGCTAGTGAAAAGGGGATAGACTCCCTCGCTGATTGGCTGATAATGACACTAGGTCGCCCCGACGACTATACTTTTTTACTTTTATATATAATTACTTTATTATCATTATTTGTTATATATTTTGCTTGAATGTAATCCTCTAACTGATTTGGCACTTCAAGTACAATTTGTTAATTTCTTCTTCCTCAATTGAAAAAGACAAAACAAAACACAACATTAAACAAATATGAATAAAGCAATTAGAGAATTGTTTTTAAAAAAATACTGAATTTTTAGAATTATAGAAAACCAATTGCAAAAAAAAATAAAAACAAGCTAATCTTTTAAAAATACTTAAAGACAGCAATTACAATTCCTGACAAAACAATTAATACCAAATTGCTTACATACATTGGGAGTGGGGATAGACTTGAGCAACCAGATCATTTTCCATGTGAGTTAGTTGTCTGTCTTTCCTAACCAAATGTTCAGTGTTAATGTATCTATGGATGCACTAATGCATTATAAGGACTTAGTATTGACTTCAAACTAATATCCACTAATTAATCTTTTTGACCCCACCCCCCTGGGAAAGTGATGGTTGGATTATCTAACATTAAGGTCAATAGGTCATTTGGACTCCCCTGGGTTCAGCCATCTTACCAAGAGCAAGGGATCATCCAATTCATTATATTAAAGTGGCAACAAGTATGACACCTTATCCACAGGTGGGACACATCTATCATGTAATGTACAATGGGATTGTCAGGAAGATGTATTCTAAATATAATTGTCTTCCCTTTGATTGTAGGTGTGGCTACCCCACATCACGAGCCCATTGATCACATGATAATTCAACCCCTTGAACCTTTCTCTTTCATTTCCTTCATTTCAATGGACAAGACCTATCTTGTTTTGGTCGTCGCTCATTAAGAGAAAAAGAACATATTTTCCCAGCTCTGTTCATAGAACAGAATAGAGACAATTAGTCTTTCTCGCCATGGAAAGACACCATAAATTTCATGATTCATTCCTGTTTGTTCATCGAACATACTGTACACTTAACTTATTTGGGACATATATACATTATGTTATTTGTTATTACATGTTATGTTTATTAAACATCCATATGTACATTGTTAATGTGAGTTAGTTGTCTGTCTTTCCTAACCAAATGTTCAGTGTTAATGTATCTATGGATGCACTAATGCATTATAAGGACTTAGTATTGACTTCAAACTAATATCCACTAATTAATCTTTTTGACCCCACCCCCCTGGGAAAGTGATGGTTAGATTATCTAACAACACTCACTTGGTACTAATATACATAATGCATAACATTCAGGTATACTTACCATGCCCGGTGTCCAGTGTCTTTGGCCATTGGACCAGTAAGATATATATATTTACCAACCCCTCCGCATGAGTAGGATGCGACACAAGATCAATTTCTTAAGCGGAGTTCAACAGGTTTGAATTCAGAGTTTTCCTTCTCCTAGACCGGTTGCCTAACCAAGGTTAAAGAGCCCAGTCTGCACTACTATTTATCCATAGCTGGAGGGAGAAGTAGGATTCATACCTTTCCCAAGGGTATTAGCGCTAAGTGAAATGCAGTTACCACACCCAGGAAGATATATCAAACTGAATCCCAGGGGCCATCAACCTAGGCAATACATGACCCCCTTGTCGACAAGTGACAGGGCTGGGTTTATTTCCCAATGCCTGAGGCACCTTAAAAGAGGAATGCCGAAGGGAAATATATGCAATTTTTAATACAGGTCACTGTATGAGCTTTGGTTTGTGTGTGGCTCCTCATGTTAATAGGACTTTGTGTTCAACTGACATGCTGGGATGTCAGTAAATAACTACATAATATATAACAAAATAAAGTGGATTTAACTGATTTTCTTATTAAAGTTGTGTTTGAAAAACGTTTGTACTATTAAACAGTGCTGGGTGGTGGTGTCAATTATGTTATTACTGGTTTATTGGGGGATTTCGGTTCTTTCAACATAATACACCCCTTGCCATTTAGATCCCACTAGGGACGATCACCTCCTAGTGCGTTACCCATCTGATTCAATGCTAACAGTTAAACTGGCATATATAAATTTTTCCAACATAGATAAGAAATTAGTACCCATTTTATAATTGTTTTTGATAATTCCATATTCTGCCAGGAGTATCAAATAAAGTCATTTGTAATATGAGGTATTTTAAAAGATTTAAAAGATTAAAACAAAAAAACAAACAAGAAACCAAAATGAAAAAGATGCAGTGATCCATAAATATTCATAGCATGCTGATAGATACAAAAGCCGAGAAAAACCAAATACTCACCCACATCTGAATACAGACAAAAAAAAAAAAACACAAAAGAAAAACAGGAAAAAAGTTTTGTGTTATGAAAATGTTATAACATTTTTTTTGTTTTGTTTTGTTAAAATGTAAGAAACAAAATATTAAAACACCACAGCGTAATTTAACCACATGTGAAGATAGCAATCTTTTTTTTTCTTAACGAGGGTGTATCAAAAAGTAATGCCATTTTGTTTAGGACAGGTATAATTACCAACACAAGAACATGTATCATACATCAAAATGAAACTGGTCCGCTGTGGATCATATCCTTACTTATACACATAGTCACCATTTCTTTCAATCCACCTTCGAATGAGATCATGTATCCCTGCCCCGTAAAATTCTGTTGACAGTTCTTTGTGTCACTTGTTCACTCCAGATTTCACTTCCTCGTCACTGGAATAATGTTTGCCTCTCAAACCCTCTTCATGGGGCCAAAGAGATGATAGTCCGAAGGCAAAAAATCTGGTGAGTATGGAGAATGCAGATCTGTAGTGAAGAACAACAGGACAGGGATACATATTCTCATTTGAAGGTGGAACATTGCTATTGAGAGAAACAATGACTATGTGGAGGAGTAGGGATGTGATCTACAGAGGAACAGCTTCATTTTGATGTATGATACATGTTCCTGTGTTGGTAATTATACCTGTCCTAATAAAATGGCATTACTTTTTGACAGACCCTCATATTTGAAATAAAACCATAAAAACTACTGGAAAAAAAATCTTTTCAAACCGAATAAAAATATCTACAATGCAAGGATTTCTTCAACAATTTTCTTTGTGTCTCACATTTTAATCAGAATGTTTTTGTGGGGGGTGGGTAGGGGTCAGGGATTTTGTATTTGGGTGTTTGTACTGAACCAAATGCATTGATAAAACGTTGAATAAAAAAAATCTTATAGATGTAATATAAAAAAGATAGAAAGTGACATTGTGTTTTTTTTTTTTTTTTTTTTTTTTTAAATCCTTGAATTGTAATAATTCATATAAAATAAAATAACTAAAAATATCAGATTGGAAAGAAAGTCCTGTTATTTGTTTTCATGGGATAACTTTAAATTTGTTGTTAGTTGGTTGGTTGGATTTTATGGCATGTCAACCCCAGTTGAGTCATTTTATGCCGAAGACATTTTGTTTTATTCATTATTGATGGGCACTCCATTTTTTTTTAAACATTTAAAAAAACTTATTTTGTTCTATTTAACCCATAGATAAGACCTTAACAGGTCATAGTGGACCTGGGAGTAATGGTGATGAAGGGGTACTCCACATTCCCAGAGCTCCAGATTTTCACCATTAGAAGCAGTTTAATGTCATAACCAGGACACTTAAATTTGTTGTACAACAGGTCATTGGCCCAGGTACATGAAAACGGGTGCAGATGAGATCCATTTGAGATAATGCATTGTTTTATGATTGATTGATTTTAATGGCATGTCAACTCATTTTGGGTTATTTTATGTCTAGAGGTTAGGGAATTGGCTCTGTCTGTAGAGCATCCACCTGAAACCACAAGGTTCATTTTTATAACCAGACAGCAAATATGCAAAATATGCAAAACCATTTACAATTTAAAAAATAATTGGTAATTGGACCTCGCCAACTTAGCGTATGAGTAGCACAGGGATCTGTGCAGTAAAATGAGGAGCTGATGGTAGGTGTGGCACTCCAGCTCAGATGCCAAAACAATCTCCTTGGTCTAGCCCTAGTGAAAAGGGGATAGACTCATTTTATAAGCCAGACAGCAAATATGCAAAGCATATGCGAAACCATTACAATTTTTAAAATAATTGATAATAGAACCTCGCCAACTCAGCATATGATCTGTGCGGTAAAATGTGGAGCTGATGGTAGGTGTGGCGCTCCAGCTCAGATGCCAAAACAATCTCCTTGGTCTATCACTGCTGAAAAGTGGATAGACTCCCTCGCTGTCTGGCTGATACCGACTTCAGGCCACCCTGACGACTTTACTTACTTTACTTTTATGCCTCAACCAAAGAAAATGATAGGCGATTTCTTTCCAATCAAATATTACATAAGAAATCTGAATTCCAATGCATTTTTCTTTAAAAGTCAGAAAAGGAAAGAAAAATTGTTTTTTTTTTAAATAATTATGGGAAGGTAGATTGTAGCTGAAATAGAGAAATAAAATTTTGAAAAATAAACAGGTAGATAATAAGATGCATATTGATTGAAAAAAGAAAACAACTGAAAGAGAGATAAAGATTAAGAGATTGAAATAGATGTAAATAGACTTGGGTGTGAGAAGATAGATATAAAATACAGGGTGATTGTAAAGTAACTCCCTATTTTAAAAAAAAAATTATAATTTATTTCTGAATCATCATTTTTACAAAAAATGAATATGAGAAAAACACACTTAACATGGAGTTTTATTTAAAATTCTATATGGGCACCAGCATTCACCTCCAGCCTCTCAAGCCACTTGGGATTTGCATCAACTGATCTTCCCCAAAACTCTTGTGGAATGGCAGAAATAAATCCTTGTATTTGTCCTTCAAGATCTTCCAAAGTTGTTGGTTTCACAGAGTAAACTTGCTCCTTCAACCAACCCCAAAGAAAAAAAAGTTGCAAAGTGTTAAATCAGGGCTTCTGGTTAACCACTCATGCAGACTACATCTATCCTTCCATCTCCCAGGAAAATGGTAATTCACAGCCATTCACGAACAACAATAGCAAAATGTGGAGGAGCACCATCTTGCATATATTAAAGAACATACATTAAAGAATCGAGAAAAATGTAACTGCATATGTTGTATAATTGATCAGCACCCTGTTAATTATGCACAGTTAGTGTTGAGAAATTATTTGAATTCAAACCTAAACAGTTAAAGATTTTGATGGACATCTCATAACCTTAGTTTGACCCATCTCTTCCTGTTTGTGTGCTAGTGTGAGAGATAGTTTAGTTAGTCAGTTTCTAGTTAGCTGCTAAACAATGAAGACGCAGTTAGCTGGACTCTCACCGCAGGTTGAGTGATTGGATCCAAGAATTTAAATAAAATATATGTGAATTAACTAAAGAAGTGTCTTGAGTTGTCATTAAAAACAACAATGCAGGACATCTCAACCAGTATCTTAAGAAGAAGAAGACACCAGTTAAGAAGACATGTATGTTACGATACTATGTAACGAGTATAAAAAAATATAAATGGTTGGTTGGTTGATTTTAACGACATATCAACCTGTCTGGGATTATGTCATGCCTAGTGGTTAGGAAGTAATATATGTTGTGTATCTATATTTACACTTTCATAGTAATTGGTTTTAACAATGTGTTATCATCATTGGGGATCATGTTGTTTGGTATTGATTAGGTCCATGTCTATATTCTATGGTATAATTTTATTTCCTTCAAAAAGGACAGAATATCTTCTATGTTGACTTTTTCAAATAGATATTTCATATTATTTGCATTAAAATAACGGTTTCTGATGTGAACAAAACCCCAGCATTCTGTGAATAAGTGTTTGTCATGTTTCACACTGTGGTTGTTCTTCTTGTTTGAGTATATAGGCATGTGTTAGTCTTTTGTGACCAATGTGTAATCAGGACACAATGACTTGTTCCTTTCTAGACTTCCTTAAGGGTGGTCTCCAGTCTCCCAGAGTGGGTTTGATTAGGAAGAGTTTATAAATAGTTTAAAATAGGGAGTTACTTTTAAATCACCTTGTAGATGTGAAAAGATAGAAGATAGATATAAATAGATTTGGATGTGACAGAGATGTAAATAGATGTGAAAAGACTCGGGTGTGAGAAGATAGATATAAATATACTTAGATGCACTGTAAGTTAGTTAATAAGAATTGTGAAAAATGCTGAAAAATATTAAATTTGTCTTAATTCATTAAAAAAAAAAAAATTAAAATCTTTTCACAGATTTTGCATTCAATCATGCTTATCTGATACTGTAAAATTCTGTTTATTTTTACTTACTATTCTTGCTATACAAAATATGATTTATCCTGTGTTTGAAGAAATGAAAGAAAGACCCATTGTACCATATGAGATAAGGATGATGAACATGGAATTTGAAAAGATGAATAAATAAAAGAATTAGTAAAGATAGAAAGTGGATGCTGAAAAGTTCTCAACACAACCAAGAAGGAAAAGGATTTTTTTCTTTATCTTTTACCAACCCCTTCACACAAGCAGGATGTGACACAAGGTCAATTAATAAATTAAAAGCTTAAAATTTTCACTTGTTTGTTGATAAACTATATTTTTTAATTAAATGTAAATGTTTCCCAAATATATTTTGATTAAAGTAACAGTATTTTATATTTTTTGTACCCTTTTGTATTTGGTTTAAAGATTTTGACCAGGAGTACGGTATAGCCACACTGATGAAAGGTGAAACCTCGAAACACGTGTCTGTGGATTACTTATTATATATATATTCCCACTTTGTTGAGTTCTCTGAATAGGGATTTAATTGAAAAATTCACCGTTCTGGCGTCTAGCTAACCCTCGCTTTGTTTACAAATGTTTGAGGACTCTAGTGAATTCATTTCTGCTCAGAAATGTAGCGATTAAATATTCTCCTATATTTGACAGCTGCCTCTGACCGTACGGGTTAAAGGCTTGGCGAACGAAAGTTCATTCGGGTCTCAAACCTGGCCAGGGGTAGCTGTTACGGTATAGCCACACTGATGAGAGGTGAAACCTCAAAACACATGTCTGTGGATTACTTATATATTATATATATATATATATTATATATACATTTACCAGCCCTCTGCATGAACAGAATGCGACACAAGGTCAATTTTTTAACCAGAGTTTAACAGTTTTGAATTTAGAGTTTTCCTTCTCCTAAACTTGTTGCCCCACCATGGTTAAAGTGCCAAATCTGCCCTACTATTTATGCATAGCTGGAAGGAGAATAGTTGGATGCATACTTTTCCCATTTCACTATGTGAAATGCAAACAGCCTCGTGCAAGATTTGAACTCTGTTCATCAAGTCCATTTCCTATGATGATAACCATTACATCACATGTCTTGATAAACTTTCTTTTTAGTAAAATTAAAGAAACTTGAGAAATGATGTATAATTTTAATTTTTCGTAGTGTTGTCCTCATCTTTATTGTGATATGTAAAATCACAACGTTTCGGCCACTGTATCCTCCGGTCTTCTTCAGGTGTTTCCTGTGTATCCGAGTATAGCAATGACCCAAACTGGGAAATCATTTTGAATATTTTAGCTGTTGATCAAAGAAGGCATCAAAGAACTTTTGAAGATTTTATTCAAATAGTGTGATGTCATTGTTTATGCACATCTATCATTCCACATGCGTCACGGGGAGTATCAGGATCATTGCTATGCTTGGGTACACAGGAAACACCTGTTGTAAAGTAGCTAACACCCCTTCAGCACTCTACCAGATGGACTGGCCCATAGCCATAAAATAGCCTATGATTAAAGTAGATTAACTAGCTGAATAATATTCAGACCGACTTTGCTGCGTTGGCTATACCAAACTGGCCCTCCTCTTTTAGTGTAAGTTTTGTCTTGTTAATTGTTTGTACTTATTTGTTCTGTGTTTGTATATATCCATTTAGCACTGGATGCTGGTGCTTAATAAATGTGTTAAGCAACACCATTCATCTGTGTATCTTCCCACTTCCCACCTTGCAATATAAGACACCTGAGGAAGGCCGGAAGATACTGTAGACGAAACGTTGGGATTTTACATATCACAATAAAGACGAGGACAACAGTCCAATTATACACATCAAGCCTCATCTCATAAGCTTCTTTCCTTTGAGAAGAACTAAAGAAATTTGAGAAATGATGTTGAACTGCAGGGTGAATGTATGGAATAATATGTAGATTTCATGCCTTTAGGTTATTCCCTTCTTGGTTAGGCTGAGAACTATTCAGTATCCTCTGATATATTCAAATCCATATAAGCACTAATTATCAAAACCATTATTTTCAAGAACAGGTAGATTTATATTAGAATAAGAAAAATGTCTGGAAAAAACAAATAAAAATCTTCAAATGGATGATTTATTTTCAATCTATCTCAGTTTTGATGCCGAATTCTAAAAATGCACAGTTTGATTATTTTAGGATATTTTGACCAATAGCAAAATCTTTTTTAATTGAGTACCAGCTAACAATCACTTTATAGATCATGTTGAAATTTCATTTTAGAAGTCTGTTGCAGACCACAATGATGTCGTTCATCAGTTGTGGACCCTCTGGTGGCTAATTAGTCCAATTCTGGACTTGCAGATGCGGTCATACATATTGCAAGGGAAATTTCCATCTGCATTCTGTGGTGCATGATGACAAAGACGTCGCCGCTCAGCAGCCCTATTGATCTCAATATTGAGCTGCTCAGATCCTGTGTGGCACGTGTCTGTTGGAGGCCAGATCTTCCAGGCTTGAAGGTGTAATGGCACATTTCTTCAGAGTGTCTTCATATGGTCTTTGAACTGCTTTCAGGGGCCTCCTGTCCTCTGTGTGCCACCTGAGTGTTCACCATAAAGTACTTTGTCTGCAGGCGTCAGATGGTGTGACCCAACCATCACAGTTGGCATTGCGATAGGATGGTCTCAATTGGGCCAATGCATGCTCTGCTTCGAATTTCTGAGTGGGGGATTTTGTGCCACCACTTTACGCCCAGTATGCGTTGGAGGCAGTTGATGTGGAATGCCTCCAGTTTCTCCAGGTGTCTGTGATACAACACCCATGACTCACTTCCATATAAAAGTATGGATAGGCATACAGCTTTATATACAGAGATTTTAGTATTGATAGAAATACTAGTACCTTGACTTACAAGTTTAATTCGTTCTGCTTGTCAATTTCCTAGTATATCAAATCAATTTTTCCCATGGAAATAAATTGAAATCACATTAATAAGTTCCAGTCTCTTTCCCCCCAAAAAACCCTAATTTTTTTTGTTAAATTTTACAAATAAGGAAAATAGCACTGTATTGCATTAAAAAAAAAAAAAAAAAAAAAAAAAACAATAAAATAAATTGTAATGAATTATGTGCTGTAATGTTTTAATGTTTATCTTTTTATAAATAATATTTTTCTTTGTCGTAATAAATTTGGAAACTTAAATGCTTTTAGTGAAATTATCAACATAAGCGTATCTGAAGCTCAGTCATACCTCAAATTTTAGCTCTCAATACAAAGCAAGAAAAAAAAAACTGTGATTGTTTTATATAAGATGTAATAGCATTTTATATGGAAATCTGATCTCGCTGATAAGATAAAGATTCCAAACCATAGCCATATCAGTGCTACTGTATGGCTGCACCACCTGGACTCTAATGAAACACTTAGAGAAAAAGCTAGATGGAAACTACACAAGGATGCTGCATGCTGTCTTGAACAAATCTTGGAAGCAGCACCCCACAAGAAAGCAGTTGTATGACCACTTGCCCCCATCACACAAACTATCAGAGTAAGACAAACAAGACATGAGTTTATCCTATATAAATATTGTTCTAAGCATAGTGTCAATTTAATGAACTTAATTACTATATAAACATATATATATATATATATATATATATATATATATATATATGTGTGTATTCATTGTTTTGTTTTAAGTTAGGTAAAACTGAAATACTTTAAATAAATTCATACACAAACTGCTAGAATAAGTGGTCAATCGTAGCTTTCCATATGATCATATTTGATCCTCCGCCTGGGAACCACAAGGTTCTGGGTTCAATACTTGCCCTCGACAACTTAGCACATGTGTAACACAGCATGGATCTGTGTGGTAAAGTGGGAAGCAAAAGCAATTTTCCCTAATCTAGTACTAGTGAAAGGAGGATAGACTCCCTCGCTGTCTAGCTAATACCGACAATAGGCCACACTCTGCCTACTTTACTTTTTTACTATTCATAATACAGAAACATGAACTCACATGACTTAACTTGATTTACATATTTTACAGCAAGTTTTAAATGAAATAAAATAATTATATATACAGGGTGTCCATAAAATCTCTTTACAACTTTAAGAAAATGATTACAAAAGCAAATGAACCGACAAATGTGTAGAAATTTTTACAAAATGTAGAGTAGATATTGAAGTTTATTTGCCTCATTTAATACACTACTATTATACACTACTATACACTACACCATTATTTCCATGAAGCATATTAAGACGGTACTTGATTTCTTGCCATGTTTGCAGTATCATAGCCTCACCAATGGTCACAGTGGAATTAAGGATCTTTTGCCTTAGGTCAGTGAAGTCCCATATCTTTGTTTTATATATGATATCTTTAGCATAACCCTACAGAAAGAAGTCCGGGCGAGTGATATCTGGAGAACGAGGTAAAGAGAATTTTGGACACCCTATATATATATATATATATATATATATATATATATATATATATGAAAAATAGATGGAAATTAATCCGACAGTATGAAATTTAACATTTTTGAAAAAACAAATGATGTTATATAATTGCTGACAGAAATCTGTTTCGACCGGCTTGATAAATCGGTCATCATCAAGAGCAACATATGAGAGAAAGACGGGAAATTTGTACCCAGTCTTCTAACGGTTTTTCCCGTCTTTCTCTCATATGTTGCTCTTGATGATGACCAATTTATCGAGCCGGTCGAAACAGATTTCTGTCAGCAATTATATAACATTATTTGTTTTTTCAAAAATGTTAAATTTCATATATATATATATATATATATATATATATATATATATCACAATTTATAAAATCTTTAACACCCAAGTAATTCAAATAAGTACAATGAACAAACTTATAAATTAAAACACTTACCAGATCCTTGTACGTGTCCATTGCAGTGTACGGCTCTAAGGCATACAGACTCCACATTGTATTACTGAGGATATTAAAATAAAATAAAAATTAAAAAAAACTTTGTTAACCTCTGATGAAGCAAACAACGGTTACGTTTTTAACATACATAAAATGTTACTACCGATTGAAAAGACGCACTCATCTATTAATAATGGAGATTCGGTCTAAATTTGTCTGTAACAAAAACGGTAATCTAAACATTAGCTACATAAATAAGAGTAACCTCCCCTT
Source organism: Doryteuthis pealeii (assembly GCA_023376005.1). NCBI lineage: Eukaryota > Metazoa > Mollusca > Cephalopoda > Myopsida > Loliginidae > Doryteuthis > Doryteuthis pealeii. The sequence goes on along the minus strand of CM042154.1, from coordinate 72,957,476 downwards.
GTTTCTATCACTTTAAGGAAGCTGACTGTTTTAGTCAGCCATTTTCATTTCACCATAAATCTACACTAAAAATACAAATTTGTTCGAATCAATACAACTGAATGTTTTAACACGAAAATATCATAAAATATGTTCTTAATTATGCTTGTGCATTATTTGAAATGAATTTAATTTTTATTAAGAATACATTTTATGATATTTTCATGTTAAAACATGCAGTTGTATTGATTATGGTGAAATGAAAAATGGCCGGCCAAAACTGACAGCTTCCTCAAAGTTAAAGAAACAGGGGGAGGTTACTCTCATTTATGTTGCTGATGTTCAGATTACCACAAAAACTATGTTACAGCTTACATCACAATACCAAAAATCATCAATACATAGAATAAAGAACCCTGTAATCAGTTTTAAAAAATTTTTTTTTTAATTCTTGCCGGTTTTTCACTAACAAGAGATCTACAAAAGTTTACAAATAAATACCTACAATTTTGTGTAAAATTTATGTATAATATATTCAAATTCGGTAGAGCGTTCGGCTAGAAACCACAAGTTTCTTAGTTCGATACCCGCCCTAGCCAACTCAGCGTATGAGTAGCACAGGGATCTGTGCGGTAAAGTAAGGAGCTGATGGTAGGTGTGGCGCTCCACCTCAGATGCTAAAATAATCTCCTTGGTCTAGCGCTAGTGAAAAGGGGATAGACTCCCTCGCTGCATGGCTGATACCGACATTAGGCCACCCCGACAACTTTACTTTATATTCAAATTAATTATTTATTTGAAGAGGATAGAACTAAGTTTCCATTTCAAATTGTTTTTTTGTTTTTTTCACTCCTTTAATATATTTGATGATTTTTCTTACTTATGATACAAACGCTTTAACATGGAATTTTTAACTCCCACTCTACTCAGGCACTATCTTTCAAAAATTAATTTTTACACTGCCCGGAGTGCGTTTTCTTTTTACTAGTATGTTTAACAAACAATGGTTTTATTTTCCACTGAGCAGAGCTAAGTAGTTCTAAAACCAACACTTAAAGTTTAAACTTGTCTGTGACCAAATGAATTGCATATCAACCTATGTGTCATGGTTGATACCGACAATAAGCCACTCTGCCTACTTTACTTTCTTTGTCTAAAACCAGATGAAAGGAATTTTTTTTTAAAGTGTGAACGATGACAAAAATAAAAATACAGAATTATTATAAAATGATTTTACTAACCTGGATTCTGTGACCTTTGACAGCAAGATGACATGTGACTCCATAATAGTACCAAGTGGTGAATCTATCACAGAAACTTCAACTGCACCCAAAAATGGCTGTATCCCACATAGACAAGGTTCAAGGTCGACAGGAGGAATTGTCTATGATAAAAAGCAAAAAAATAACTGTGATCAATATTTTTATTATAACCTGTTAGATAAGATGAAACTTTATTATATCATCATTGTATCCTGATACCACATTGGTCACACAAGACTAATGTACTCCTATATACTCCCACAACCACAGTGTGAAAACTGTTAAACACTTATTCATAGAATGCTGGGGTTCTGCTCACATCAGAAACTGTTATTTTAATGCAAATAATATGAAAGATCTGTTTGAAAAAGTCAACATAGAAGACATTCTGTCCTTTTTGAAGGAAATAAAATTATATCATAGAATATAGACATGAACCTAATCAATACCATACAATATGATCCCCAATGATGATAACACATTGTTAAAACCAATTACTATGAAAGTGTAAATATAGATACACAACATATATTACTTCCTAACCACTAGGCATGACATAATCCCAGACAGGTTGATATGTCGTTAAAATCAACCAACCAACCATTTATATTTTTTTATACTCATTACATAGCATCGTAACATACATGTCTTCTTAACTGGTGTCTTCTTCTTCTTAAGATACTGGTTGAGATGTCCTGCATTGTTGTTTTTAATGACAACTCAAGACACTTCTTTAGTTAATTCACATATATTTTATTTAAATTCTTGGATCCAATCACTCAACCTGCGGTGAGAGGCTAACACATTGTTAAAACCAGTTACTACAAAAGTGTAAAAATAGATACACAACATATATTACTTCCTAACCACTAGGCATGACATAACCCCAGACGGGTTGATATGTTGTTAAAATCAATCAACCAACATTTTATCATGACCTGTTAGTCAAGATGAAACTTTGTTATTATCACTATGATATACCATTGCTGTATAATGTCACTAAATGTACAATCTCCTTTTTGAGGGAAATAAAATTATACCTTAAAATATAGACATAAAACAAATTAATACCATACAACATAATCCCAAATAATGTCACTAAATGTACAATCTCCTTTTTGAGGGAAATAAAATTATACCTTAAAATATAGACATAAAACAAATTAATACCATAAAACATAATCCCAAATAATGTCACTAAATGTACAATCTCCTTTTTGAGGGAAATAAATTATACCTTAAAATATAGACATAAAACAAATTAATACCATAAAACAAATAATGTCACTAAATGTACAATCTCCTTTTTGAGGGAAATAAAATTATACCTTAAAATATAGACATAAAACAAATTAATACCATACAACATAATCCAAATAATGTCACTAAATGTACAATCTCCTTTTTGAGGGAAATAAAATTATACCTTAAAATATAGACATAAACAAATTAATACCATAAAACATAATCCCAAATAATGTCACTAAATGTACAATCTCCTTTTTGAGGAAATAAAATTATACCTTAAAATATAGACATAAAACAAATTAATACCATACAACATAATCCCAAATAATGTCACTAAATGTACAATCTCCTTTTTGAGGGAAATAAAATTATACCTTAAAATATAGACATAAAACAAATTAATACCATACAACATAATCCCAAATAATGTCACTAAATGTACAATCTCCTTTTTGAGGGAAATAAAATTATACCTTAAAATATAGACATAAAACAAATTAATACCATACAACATAATCCCAAATAATGCTAACACATTGTTAAAACCAATTACTAAAAAGTATAAATATAAATACACGATATGTATTACTTCCTAACTGTTAGGCATGACATAACCCCAGATGGGTTGATATGCTGTTAAAATCACAATAAACCAACCAACCAAAAAAAATTTTTTACTAAAATAATTTTTTTACATATAATTAGATATGTTTTTAAGTAGTTTTTCAAGTTGGATATATAAAATAACTATAATAAGATCTTTTGTATGGCGAATTGGTAAAAGGCTCCCGATTGGTTGGTAGACCACGCCTACGATTTAAAAATGTCTGCAGGAGAGCTATGTGAATATGCCATATTGACACAAACACGTGGGAGGTAGATGCAAAAAATAGAGTGGGAGGTAGATGCAAAAAAATAGAACGATCTGGCACCGCAATGTTAAGCAAGGCATGGAGAGGGGTGAGTAGTGTCGACAGAAAAGAGAGCCAGAAAGAGAGAGAAAAGCCAGCAGACCCAGAAAGCATCACAGTTTGTGTGCATTGCGCAGATGCAGATAAAATTTTTATTTTGGACACTATGCCATAGTCCTTAGTGGATGGAAAGGATCCAATAGCAGTAATAATAATAATAATAATAATAATTAGTGGTAAGTCTGACTAAAAAAAAAATTAAAAAAAAAAAAAAAAGAAAAGGTCTAAAATCATTCACTAAAATTAAAATAAATATTTCCTCTACAAGAATAATATTTCATAGAACAATATAAATTCATAAGATAATTATATTATCTTTACATTTATACAATAATTGGAAAAATCTCTTTGTCTTTCATTGTAACAATTACCATTTACAACCATTTGGTATAAATATTAATTAACAAAACATCAAAATAACCAGTGGTAATTCAAGTCATTCACCTCTTATTACCAGACCGAGATGAGTACTTCAGCTAGGTCATAGTGAGTTATAGTGTTTTATTATGACCTGTTAAACAAGATCACTAAACACTTATTTATTAGATATGAGGAGCTAAATACTTGAAATGCTAAAACTTTGAATTTTAAAAGTAAAATAAGCTGGAAAAAAATATGCATTGAGAACAAAGTGAAGGATAAAAAGAAGTGAGAAATATATGAATCAGATTACCCGCTCGATGTTGTCAAAAGTATTCCTCCTGAAAAGGGCAAAAGTGGCAGCTCGTGATGTGTATGTCTCAATACCAGCTTTGGTGACGACAAACAACATGGTTGGACTGATGACTACCTGAAATGAGGAGGAGGTAAAAAAAAAATCACAAAAAATGTCATCAACTATATATAAGGATAATATGATATATATATATATATATATATATATATATATAATTTACAAATTTGAGCTCTCTGGTAATCATAGAATATATACACTGATGTATGCATTTATCAATTAAAACACCACTCCTTACTGGCAGCTGCCGACGGCCGAGAGGTTAAGGAACTGGACTGATGAAAAGTCAGTTAGGTTTCACTCCGGCTAGAAGTAGTTGCTGGGTCTATCCACACTGAAGAGATGTGAAACATCAAAACGCTGTGTCTATGGATGACAGGGTGTTTGGGATAAATTTGACAGTTTCATAAAAAGAAAAAGTGCTTGGTAACTACAAAATTTAATGGATTGTAAAGAAATTCAACAGTCACGGAAATTACACTGTCAACAAGTTTCACTCAAAATAACTGCCATTAGTGTCGATCACAGCTTTAATCCTGCTCTGAAACCTGAAGCAAGCTGATGTTACAGTTTCTCTGGGAAGGGTCTCAAAAATACCTTAATTCTGTCAATTAACCATGGCGATTGGTGTCTTTCTCAACAGCGCCCCATACATAATAATCCATGGAGTTAAGATCTGGGGAGTTTGGAAGTCAAACATTGGGACTGGTATAGTTGTAAAAATTTGCTGACAACCATTTTTTACTTTTCCCAGACGTGTGGTGGGGGCCGATTCCTGCTGCCATACATATGGCCTACCATTAGCTAACCTTGTTATCCAGGGCTTGACAACAGTGTTTAGCAACTCCACATAGGCATATGAATTCAACCTGATACCCTATCTAAAATGCAGAGGCATCACATCACCTTCAGAGGATACACATCCAAAAACCATCACAGTTTAGGGAAATTTAGTCTGCATGACATGAGGAGGGTCCTTTGGACTGTATGCAAGTCATCTATTATTCTATGTGTTGTGCTTTTGATCTTGGCAAAAATTTTTCTCATTGGAAAAGAACCAGATTGTTTGTGGTTCAGCAGGATATTTCACTTTGCTCAGAAGTTTCTTCGCCTTTGTCAAACGATTGTCAAACGATTTTCACGAGATTTTTCTGGGAGCAGTTAACCTCTGCGATGCTAGTATGAGTAGTAGCAAAGGTCTTCATTGAGTGCAAGCTTCATGGTAGAGGCTGAAACATTCAATTCACGTGACAAAGCCTGAATTCCAATGCCAGGGTCCCCCAACACTTTTTTCTGCAGATTTTCGAGGAATTTTGCTGTACAAATGCAATCAGATTGTCTTTTATGTTGCTTTTTTCTAGCCACTACCTCGTAGTCTCCATTGCAATTTTCCAGTTAAGGCCTGATTGTTTTTACAGTGTTCAGGGAGCATTGGGCAGCAACCATAATCTCCTTATTTTGATGGTCGGTGCAGATCATCATGATACAAGTTATTCTCTTCCATGATTCAGTTGGGTTCCAGTCATCCATTCTATCTGTCATCATGTATATGAATGAAGAAGGGTCCAAGCTTTTAAATGATGCATAGTGTACGTCAATATCCCCAACCTATGGAGAAAAATAACCAAATATAAGTATGTCAAATTTATCCCGAACTCCCTGTATATGTATGTGTATATATATATATATATATATATATATATATATATACATATATATGATTGGTTTAAGAAATAATTTTTATGTGTATTAATAAATACCGGTGGTTTACCACCTAACACCTATATGATAAAAAAGGGGTAGGTGTTTGCTATAATAGCAATTTGAAGAATACAGTCAGGACAATCATATAGTTGCTAGGGCTTGGCATAACCAGCTGACTGCCCATCTAGCCCAAGTAAGGGCTGAAGTGGAGTGTTGCATATCACAGGACCATTTAGTACCTGGATCACAGATTGCTCAGCCACGACAATTCTAACCTCAGGCATTACGGGTTGCTATCTATGGCCAACAGGTGGCCCCATTGGGGGAAGGAGGGTTACTCCTCTGAAGATGTGCAATTGGCATATTCTACAGCCCCAGCTAACAAGGTGGTATTTATAAATTAAGGGGAAAAAGAGAAGTTTCAAGAGATAAAGTAAAGAAAAAAAAGAAGAAATGAAAAAGAAAAAAAAACGAAACAAAAGAAGAAACAAAAAGAAAAAAAAAAGAAAACAAAAACAAAAACAAGAAAAAACAAGAAAAAGAAGAAAAACAAAAAGAAGAAAAAAAGAGAAAAAGAAGAAGAGAAGAAAAAGAAGGAAAAAGAAAGAAGGAGAAAAGAAGAAGGAGAAAAAGAAAAAGGAGAATATTTTTACCTGAAGGGCTGGTGATGTGTACCTGTATGATGACAACCTTTGGACAGCTGGGGGAGATAGAGAATAAAGGCAACCCTCTTGGGAATTGCCCAGATAACAAAACATCTCCATCTTTGAATTACATTTTGATGATTGCAGAAGAAAGTCAGAGTCTGCATTGTTTGGTAACTCCTGTCCTTCAGCTGAGAAGAAACAAAACAAAAAATATTCATATAAAATGCTGAATAAAACTCTCAATGTGTTAAATAGCTGAAATGACTAACAGAAGTGAAATAGCAAAACCTCAAACCGGAAGTAAAGTGTTGGCCCCCAGTTTTCCTTTACCTGCCTGTTGAAAAGACTTTCAATATAGAACATCATGTGTCATACCCAGGACACTCCTTTTTTTTTTTGGGGGGGGGGGGATCTTACTTCTCTGCAGAGATACAGTCACTGGGTTATTTCCTGTAACTCGAACATAAACAAAGGGGGAGATAATTCCACTATCATTTTTCTGATAGGACGCACTAAATCAAAAAGCTATCAGCATCACTGCCATTGTACCAACCTTATAAGATGATGAACAAAGAAAACAATAAAATTGATATATATATATATATATATGAAAAGGTAAAATGGATATTAATCCGACAATATGTGAAGAAAAGTTTATAGAAAAGAAACAACAAAATGTTATATGTTTTGCTGACAAACGTTTGTTTCGACCCTATGAAGAGGTCTTTTTCAAAGCAAATGGAAAAACAAAATAAAAATATCATAGATCCCGAGGCACAGAACGCTCTCGCTCATTACCGGAAATTTTTAAAAAATGGTTAAAAATGCATATTTTGTGTTTAAAAATAAAATAAATTTTATTTTTAAATTATAAGCATTTTTGTTAATGAAAAAACTCAAAAGAGTTTGCAGTAAAAGTTTTTTCATTAACAAAAATGCTTATAATTTAAAAATAAAATTTATCTTATTTTTAAACACAAAATACGCATTTTTAAACATTTTTTTTTAAATTTCCGGTAATGGGCGAGAGCGTTCTGTGCCTAGGTATCTATGATTTTTATTTCGTTTTTCCATTTGCTTTGAAAAAGACCTCTTCATAGGGTCGAAACAAACGTTTGTCAGCAAAACATATAACATTTTGTTGTTTCTTTTCTATAAACTTTTCTTCATATATATATATATATATATATATGTCAAATCCTTACCTGAATATATACAAAGTAACTGAAGGTGTTCCCATGGAATTCCTGACTTGGCAATATATATATATGTCAAATCCTTACCTGAATATATACAAAGTAACTGAAGGTGTTCCCATGGAATTCCTGACTTGGCAATTTTAAACAACCAAATTGATATATATATATGTCAAATCCTTACCTGAATATATACAAAGTAACTGAAGGTGTTCCCATGGAATTCCTGACTTGGCAATTTTAAACAACCAAATTGATATATATATATGTCAAATCCTTACCTGAATATATACAAAGTAACTGAAGGTGTTCCCATGGAATTCCTGACTTGGCAATTTTAAACAACCAAATTGATATATATATATGTCAAATCCTTACCTGAATATATACAAAGTAACTGAAGGTGTTCCCATGGAATTCCTGACTTGGCAATTTTAAAACAAAATTGATATATATATATATATATATATATATATATATATATGTGTGTCAAATCCTTACCTGAATATATACAAAGTAACTGAAGGTGTTCCCATGGAATTCCTGACTTGGCAATTTTAAACAGCAGTGTATCAGCTTTGACTTTTCCATTCTTGAAACTATTTTTATCTAAAAAACAGAAAATAGACAAAATAAAGCATAGGCATCAAACTTATTCACTAACTAAATGACTATCTGGACAATATGACTTTTAGGCACCCCTTTTTTATCTTGATTAAGAAAGGACATGTTTTTATATCCAGTTGTTTTAACAGATGATTTTTAGATTTTTTTTTAAATTATAAAAACTAACCCCTAACAAACAACTGGATATTGACAGTGTAAATGAAAAACATGTCCTTTCTTAATCGAGATTAAAAAGGGGTGCCTAAAGGTAATATGGTCCGACTATCTTTGTTGTATAAACTCTCAGATAAACTCAAGACAGGAATCTCTCCAGAAAGAAGGGTTATTTCCTATAAGTCCAACATAAACAAAGGAACCACTCTTGACTGATAAATTATTTATTTTCCCATTAAACTAACCCTAAAGCCTAACTCCGTCTTCTTTTTTCCTAGTAGATCAATAAATAAATAAATATTTTATCAGCCAAGAGTGGTTCCCCTTTGTTTATGTTAGATTTATTGGAAATAACCCTTACAGGTCTTGATTTAAATCATAGTTTAATGTTATTACACAATAAAAAGTAGAACAGGTAAATGTATACTTAACTAGCAAAGCTACCCAGTGTTGTCTGGGATTTGAAAAGTTAAAAATAAATCTCTTATTTATATTTATATCTAGATTAATAAAAAAATTCTTTTTCTATATATTTGTTTTATTATCTTTCATTTTTTTATTATATATTCTAGTTTTAAGTTGTTTATTCTTATTATTATTCTTGTTTGTATTTTTTTAAAATTTGATTTTTATCATGTTTTATCCTTTATTAATTTGTTTTATTTTTTTAAAATATGATTTTTATTATATCATTGATTTTTACCCTTATGTCTTTTATTTAGCTTTTCTTATGGAAAACGAGGAGTAACACATTTTTTAGCCCCCTCTCAGTTCGTTTTATTGAACTTTAGTCTTTGCTGGTCTCCATCAATTTTCCATATTTTTTCATATGCTTGGTCATTGTACAGACATACATACTGAATATATTATATATATATATATGAGGCTAAGTAAACAAACAAATGTGTTTTTATTTTTATATGGCTTTAAGCCGACAATTTTTGGCTATATGTGCTTAATTGAAGTCATACCTAATTTTGAAAATTAATTAGTTAATAATTAACGAATTTTAGGCGGGCATATATGTTCAAATGTCATTTTCTCGATTCGTTTAGCCTTACATTTGAACATATATGCCTGCCTAAAATTCATTAATTATTAACTAATTAATTTTCGAAATTAGGTATGACTTCAATTAAGCACATATCCTCCAAATATATATATATATATATATATATATTATTCATTGTTTTTATTTCACACCAATTTTTTAATATATCATTGATTCTTACTCTTATTATATTTCTATTTAGCTTTTCTTATGGAAAATGAGGAGTAAAAAGTGTTTTTTAACCGAACAAAAACACAGTGTGGATCTTATTGAACTCTGACCTTTGCTGGTCTACACCAAATTTCCTTTATAAAATGATGTTCACTCAGTCATTATACAAACATACAGACAAAATCTTTCTTATATATATATATATATATATATATATATATACGCAACACGTGTTTCAGATATTCTGGTATCTTCTTCAGGCTTTGATCAATACATATATTGATATACATATACATAGGTTGTGCGTGTTCCTGCAATTTTTCTGTTATGGCTGTTTAATAACGGTTGAATGCTACGTTATTTTTTTCCAATCCTTGCATGCGATTGCATGTGACCTGCATGCGACCTGCGTGCAAAAATTGAGAAAAAATGATGTAACATTCCACAATCTTTGCGCGTAAGTCGCACGCTGGTCACGGCTTAGTAATAAATTTATTAACTGAGCTTTCATTACTCTTTTAATAGGTATAGTTCATCAGATGTTCATTTGATATGATAGGTGTGTGTGTTTGAAATTTGTTTTTTGTTCTAGAGAATGACTTACGCGCAAAGATTGTGGAACGTTACATCATTTTTTCTCAATTTTTGCGCGCAGGTTGCATGCAGGTCATGCGCAAATCGCACGCAAGGATTGGAAAAAAATAACGTAGCGTTCAACCGTTATTAAACAGTCATAACAGAAAAATTGCAGAAACACGCACAACCTATGTATATATATATATGTATATGTGTATATATATATATATGTATATCAATATATGTATTGATCAAAGCCTGAAGAAGATACCAGAATATCTGAAACACGTGTTGCGTATATAAAATAAAAAGAATAAAACATTTTTTCTGAGAACAATACATTTTGCGGACCTTCTTATTTTTTATAAAATATTAAATTTTCTCCCGTTGGAACCAGAACAACATTTATATATATATATATATATATATATATATATATATATATATATATATATTTATACAATTCAAAGTCATGCCAGTAGTTACTAATATCAAATAGATAAAATCATTCAGAAACTGAAAAGCTAACCTTTGACATGGATAATAACATTTGGCAATAAAAAGTGGAATAGTTAAATCTATGATTAATTCATACAATTTGAAGTCATCCCAGTAGGGCAAGTCTTCTACTAAGGTGAATTAAACAAATAAAATAATTCATAAACTGAAAAGCTAACCTTTGACATGGACAATAACTTTTGGTAAAGATTTAGAAGAGCCATTGATTCCGCTGTTACCATGGAGCTTAGGGAGGTAGATGGGGGCCGGCATATTTGCTAACCCTGATATCTGCGCTAAATGGCGGGTGCCTTGGCCGAAACTCCTACGTTTGGCTCGACTACCGTGATGGTCACTGCTGAACACCCACTGGACGTAATTTTCATCATTCTGAATACTGACCAAGACGCTGCTGTCTGCAGGGGGTGGTTTTTTGCTTCCTCCAGCCGTGAAAGATGAAGTAGATGTGGAATTAGACAAACAACTGGACTCGAACGGTACCTGTCCGCTCGGAAAGAGTGAAACGTCGATAGGTTGTTGCTGAATCGATTGTGAAGAGGAGGTACTGGCGACCATCAGGGACGCTGACTTATTCATTTGTATTCCAGACTTCCGAACCCCGTTGTGGAAGTTGAGTTTAAAGACGTGTGCATAGCGATGCGAGAAGACGGCGATGTAACTTTCATTAATGATGACCCTTCGAATTTCATGGCCCCAATCAATGACCAGTGAGTGGACAATGTCCTTGTAGGAGCGAGAGCATTCGGCAGAGTATTTTTCCTGGACTAAGTAGATGTTGATCTTTTTGTAGCAGGCCACAGCAAGGGATCCTGTATAGGAACAAACACAAATACTGCTGGCCCTCTCAGTGGTCAGTACCTCAATCACTTCCAGTACAGGTTGATCGGGCAGAATGACGGGCGTCTTTTCTGCCAGACGGAGACTTGTGAGAAACTCCTTTTTGTTGTCCCACTTGTTCAGGTCAAGGTAAGTTTTAATGTAGGTGAGACTCTGTTGGCGATACTGCTTCACCTCCAGTGTCGCCAGATAGTTTTCTGCAAAAGAAAAAATTAAAATTTAATTTTTATTATCAAATTTTGAAAAAAGAAGAAAAAGATTTTTTTAACAAGATTTATTAACAGTTTGTTTGTTGATTTTTACAGCATGTCAACCTTCGTTGGATTATGTAAGGTTGAATTCATTTTTTTTTCTTCAAGCAATTACAGTGATGCTGATAGCTTTTTGATTCAGTGCATCCTGGGACAAACATATTTGCTTTGAATGAGTCCCTGGAAAAATTTATGGGTCCCAACTAAAGCTATCTAACTCCTACCTTGTAATCTATCCTGTCTAATTCATTTCTAAGAAACTATTGAAATGTATTTATAGTTAGATTGAAATAGTGAGGTAAGAAAAAAGAAAAACACTGGGATGCATGGATACAATTTTACTGCTTTTTTTTTTTTGTGCGTCAGGGACGCAAAACACATACCTATCAGCATCTCTGAATTATATAATTTCAAGTAACTATTCAAGTTACATAATGAATATGTGGCCTATTAATTTTGTAAAGCAAATGTAGAATTTAAAATAGTTGAATTCAAAAGTTAACTGATAATTCGTTAGAAGAGTCATAGAAAATAACCAGTAATTTGATAGACAAGACTTGAGCCTTGGTTGACGCATTAGCAGTTTTCTCATTGGGTGGTTTACCCAACCCTGTGAGAACAGATTTGAAGTTAATCAGGGTAGTTCCAGGTGCTGTAGCAAATGGACACTATTTCTTCATCTGTATGGTTGAAATGGGAACTTGGGGAAATAAAGACATTGAAATTTGACTAAGTCTTTGTAGTCATTAAAATAAGAACCAACAGAAGTGGACGTAAGACTGAGAAAAACCCAAGCCAATCCAAGAAGAGGAAGACCAGAGGAATCTGACGAGCTTAGAAGTTATAAGATAGAAGATGAGTACAGAGATGGTGATAGGTATGCATCCTGCATCCCTGACACACAAAAATCTAAAAGAACAATAAAATTGTATCTATGCGTTCCCAGTGTTTTTCTTTTTTCTTCCCTCACCATTTCAAGCTAACTGTAAATACATTTCAATGGTTTCTTAGAAATGAATTACACAGGATAGGTTACAAGGTAGGAGTTAGCAGGCTTTTGTTGTTTCCCCAGATCATAAATAAAAACCCTACAATCTATTAAGAAACTTTAGTTGGAACCCATTAATTTTCCCAGGGACTCATTCAAAGCAAATATGTGTGTCCCAGGACACACTAAATTAAAAAGCTATCAGCATCATTGGGAATATAAAAACATGAGCTTCGGCTTGTGGGTGGGCCCACGTTAAAACAAGGCCTTGTGCCCAGCTCATAAACTGCCAGCGTCTGTTGTCGGCTGCCGAAGCACTGAGTCTTTCATGCTTCCTGTGGTCCGCCAACACTATACCTGATGCCACTTTCCACATACACTCCATTATTCTGTGTACTTGACATGAGACTTTGATGAGTTGTGGTCCACCTGAGCACTGTACACAATAAATTTCATTATCATTATCATACAAGTGGGGTATGAGGCAAATACCCATTGGGAATATAAAAACAAGGAGGAGAAAGAGCTATTCAACATTCCTATTTATAATCCATGACACCATTGAGGCCGGCTTTTCTTAACACAATGCTTTGATGTTATTGGGATTGTTGATTGGGTTTTATGGCATGTCAACCATTGTTGGGTCATTTTATGCTGATGATGTTTTTTGTTTTATTCATTCTTGATGGGTACTCAATTTGTTTTAAATACATTTTTTCTATCTAACCCATAGATGGGACCTTAACAGGTATTACCACTCTGGATCAAAGTGGACCTGAAAGTAATGGTGATGAAGGGGTACTCCACATTCCCCAGACCTCCAGAATTGGAACTTCACCATCAGATAGAGTTTAACATCATTCCCAGGACATGAAGACCTTCACCCACTGCCTTCTAGCACCCATATGATAAAAAGGGTTGTGGCTTGCAATAAGGTTGGGACAATCATATACGTGCTAGGACTTGACATGACCAGCCAATTGATCGAAGGGGGCCTCTCCGACCACCCATCTAGCCTAAGTAAGGGCCTAAATGGAGAGTTGCATGTCATGGACTGCTCAGCCACCAAGATTCTGTCTTTAAACATCATGGGTGACCATCCACAGCCAACTAGGTGGCCCCATTGGGGGGGGGTCTTACCCCTCTGCAGAGGTACAGTTGGTGTATTCTAAAGCCCCGGCCAAAAGGGCTATGTTATTGGGAAATAAATATAGCTTTATTATGGTTGTCACACTGAAAGCACAATTTCCTGTTATATCACCAAAGTTAAGCAGTGATGAGCCTGTTTAATACTTAATTGGGTGATCACTTATGCAAGAGCAAGTACTGTAAAAAAACACAAAAAAACCCAGAGTCCTTTGTTTATCAAAATGAATTGATTCGACATTAAATGAGCTGAAAAGGGTTGATATGCCGTAAAACAAAACAAAATATAGCTTGGGTGAGTGGAGGGAAAGAAAATATATTTTATGTACAAAAGAAAGACTTCAATGATGAGCTCTTTTCAACAACATAATGGGTTTAAACTAGCAGTAAAAATCTACTGAGTAAAACATGAAATAAGCCTCAGTGGTATCATGGACTGTTGGTAATAATCATTTGGAAACAATTAAAGCTTCAAGTACTTATTTTTAATACATAATTTATACTCAATTATATGGTTTCAAGTAATTTGCAATGAAGTATAATTTTTCAAGTAACCATAATTATGAATTAAGGTAATTATTATTATTATTATTATTATTTGCTAATGATTACATACTTTCAATAATTCATTTTTATCAACTTGCAATGTTTTAAGAACCAATATACAAGGGTCATTCAATAAATAAGGTGAATTTTGCCAAAGATGTTGGCAATAGAAAACAGTGTTTAGTTACGATGAAGTCAATGTCCAAGAAGACTGTCAGCAAGACCTTCTTTACTGACCACTGCAATCCCAGAACTTTTATTTACTTGACAACAGACATCAGACTTTTAATAAAATAAAATCTTAAATTGTTTTAACATGATTTATACTGATACAATCTACATAATAGACAACAAGAGAAACAAATACTTAATTTTTACATATATCAAAAAAAAAAAATTAAAGTAGGCAGTGGACTATCATTGGTATCAGGGAGTCTATCACCTTTTTGCTAGTGTGAGACCAGGGAGATTGCTGAAATGGAGTGCCGCACCTACCGTCAGCTCCCAGATGTTGCTTTACTGCACAGATCAGATTACATAAGTTGTGCTACTCATGCGCTGAGTTGGCGAGGACTGGTACTGAACCTGGAACCTTGTGATTCCAAATTGGATGCTCTACTGACTGAGCTAAAGAAACTTTACATATATTAATAAAGTAAATGGACTCATCGGTCCAAGTTCAAATCCAGGACGAAGCTGTTTGCATTTCACATAGTGCTAATACCCTTGGGAAAAATATGCATCCAACTACTCTTCCTCCAGCTATGGTAAATAGTAGGGTAGACTGTGCTATTTAGCTTAGGCTAGGAACCCAGTCTAGGAGAAAGAAAACTCTGAATTCAAACCTGTTAAACTCCACTTAAGAAATTGACACATCCTGCTCATGTATGTATGTATGTATGTATATATATATATATAATTAGTTATGGCGAGGGCTGGTATCCAACCCAGAAACTTGTGGCTCCTAGTTGGATGCTCTACCAACTGAGCTAAACCGGACCTATATATATATATATATAAGATATTTTTCTTATGTTTATTAATCATTTTATTTTAGAGAAGAATGTGATTTTTTCCCTCCCTCTCCCACATCATTAATCTACAATTACTTATGTGTACTTTTTTCAATACTGCATCTAAAAGTATATTGAAAGAATAAAAAATAAAAAATAAATAAATAAAAATGTAATACTTTGATCGGAGGGTATAAAAAATGTCTATGATTTTATTTATCTATTTATTGAGGTAGCTAGTTGCCTAGCCTTTAAGCTTTGTGTACTATGCACTAAACTGGTTGTCGGAAGTAAACGAACTGCTAGAATGAATTAAACAAAAGGATTATTAAAACTTAATCTAATTTCTTTAAACTTTTTTTGTTTTTTTTGGAATGATTTATTTAAAAAGGGAATTTTGTAATGACAAAATTATATTTTAAAACGTTTAAAACATCGTTATGTAAAAAAAAAAAAAAAAAAAAAAAAAGACAATTTTTATACCTTTTCCTGATATAAAATTCGCAGGTAAAAAAGAAAAGATTTTTAAATGAAGTCTAATAATTAGAAGAAAAAAATTAACAATAATTCTTTAAATTGCAAGGTCAGTCGGAGACAAGGAATTTATTTAATTTCATATATATTCAAAGGAAATTACTTTCCTAGTCACGAGGATGGGTGACCCCCCAGAATTGGTGGTCTCCCTTACAGCTGGGAGTCAACATGCGGGTCTGGGTTTTTCTACCCAAATTTCACTTCGAAATGTTTGTTTGTTTTTTTTTGTTTTGTTTTGTTTTTAAAAAAATATTTTGGATAATAACAAAAACGTAATATCATACAAATGACAATAAATATGTTAGATGGCTTTTAGTCCGAAATCTACAGCTGACTGCAAAATAAATCGGAAATTTCAGAACGTTGTGTTGTTTGTGAATATGAGGGAAAGAAAGATAGTAGCATGCTTTTAGAAACAAGATCATTTCTGTCCATTTATTTGTAGGGCCATCCTCAATATTTTCAAGCTATTTTACAATAATAACCAGAATAAAATAATCAAGATTTGAAGGAATTCTTTATCCAATCTAAAAAATATATTTAATAATCTTTGTCCGTTGATTGGGTGACAGGGTTGTCAGTTAAATACAGTGGCTGAAAGATTAACAAAATACGTCCCTTAAAGATGAATGAATACATAGGTTTTTAATTAATCTTAAAGTTTATGAATCATGAATGTTTAGATGTATAAATAATCAGTTTCTTTACAGACTGGCCAACTACTTAAACGGGGAAATCGAATATAATAGGGATGATGACAGAAGTTTAGTATTTATTGATTTTAGGAATGAACACTCCATCTTTTTTTCCCCTTTAAGATTTTAAAGGTTTTGATGCCTTTATTTATTTACTACGTATTGTAATTTATAGTTTATCAATTGGATGTTTATTAATTGAATTATGACAATGTACTAACTGAACTCAAAATGGTTTATTTTGGTAAGAAAATAAGAAGTCCACCCCTTTTTTTCCACCTTAAAATTGGAAAGTATACAACTTAATTTTTCATTTTTTTTTTACTATATTATTATTATTATTATTATTATTATAGAAATCGGTGTAATTTACTCTAAATAAAAAAATAAAAAAATAAATAAAAGGAAATAAAATGATATAAAAACGAAAAATAGTTATATAGTGTTAGTGCTAGATCATTTTATTTAGGGAACAAGTGTTTACTACTACAACTACTACCAATAAATAAAAGGAGGAAAAAGTGCTTTTAATGATGTAAAGATGTGACTGCTACTAACGATAAAAATAAAAATAAAATATCACAATTTATTTATTTTTTGGTCTGAATGTTTTTAATTATCAACTTATTCATTTTTGTAACCGAATCCACCTGTTGTTGTGATTAATTTTAATCCCTTTAATAACGCAATGAAAACAGTAAACAGTATTACAAAATTAAAAATAGATAAATAAATAAAACATTTAGAGAGTAAACAAATGGTACAATATCTATAGACACATTTATCTTTATTTTTGAAAAACACCCGAGAAGTTGAATAAAACTGAGACTAAACTGGGAATCCCAAACAAAAATAAATATCGTATTGGTATTGTTTGGCTTGTCTCATCTTCGTTTTTAGGGGGAGGGTTTTTTGTTGTTGTTGTTTTTTGTTTGTTTGTTTTTTAATTAAAAAGAAATAACAATATTTTTAGACTAACACAAATAAAGTAAAACACGCACAAAAAAAATATTTTTCAAAAATAAATAAAAATAAGTTTCAATATCAATCGGTAAGGGGAGTGAGCAAAAAAAGTCTCTAAAGTTAAATTAAATTACCTACATTGAACAAATTATACAGTTTTTTTTCTTCTTCTTCTAGAAACATGTGACCCAGGCTATCATTTATTAATGACAACACTTTTCTAATAAAGGTATTTATTTTGTACACAAATAAACAATTTAAAATAATAATCAAGTTATTTCTTTGTTATTTTTTTCTTTTCTGAATTAGAATAAATACATTAAACTGCTATCTCATGTTTTTGTCTTTCAAATGTTTTAGTTACAAACTGAATTTTTTTTTAAAATAAATGAATAGATAAAAAAGAAAATAATGATTGAAAAATTAATTTCTATTTCTCTCTGAACGAAATTTTTAAAGTTGAAAGAATTAAGATTAAAATTAAACTTTATAAGTTTAATTTTACAACATTTAGTTAGTATTTCATTATGTTTTTTTTTAATTAAAAGACTAGATTAAAATTAAACTTGTAATATTTTACAACATTTTACTAGTATTTCTTTTCTTTTTTAAGTTAAAAGAATTAAGATTAAAATTAAACTTGTAATATTTTATATCACTAGTATTTTATTTATTCTTAAAGTTAAAAAGAATTAAGATTAAAATTTAAACTTGTAGTATTTACAACATTACTAGTATTTCATTTATTTATTTTTCTATTTAAACAAAATAGGAAATCATCCCAGTAGCCAAAACTTAATCAATAACAGTGGCTACTACCATGTAACAACAACATTTCTATAAGTAAGCAAGAAGCATTTCATTTTGGTATCATTGGTTTTAGTAAATAATATGGATGGCTGCAATGAATGAATGAATAAGAAAGAAAGAAAGAAAAAGAAAAGAAAACGTATTTCAAACCTTTCTCACTGTAAGCCAGCTGTTGAGCCAGTCCCTCTGTGTTGATTGTACAGACATTTTTCCATCCTTTACCTTTCTGCAATCGAAAAACTTCCAAGGATCCAGCCGACGTCGCCACATAAACGGAATTGGTCGAAGTACACACGGCAATCGGTTCTTCCACTACAGGCAACACCACCTGTGATTTGAAACCGAAACACCTAAATACACGCACCATGGCTCAAAATCACAAAGGAGAAGGCAGGAGAAGAGAGAGCCGGGACAACGGAAAACAACGACCAAACCGCGACAATTCGTTCATTTTTGTCATTTGTTGTCGTACAAAGATTATCTGCAATCTTCGGTTCGACATGATGTAGCGACGACGCCCATGGCAGCTTGTGCCGTGGGACTGCTGGGCCAGCTGATACTTGTCTGCAAACGACATTTCCCCACCAATATTACACAGAAGAATCTCAGCAGGATATCAAATTGTTTTAGATGGAACTATAAAATTATTATTTTTTTTATCTATTTAACAATATCATCATAATAACCATAATGTAATAAGTATATTTTATTTGTCCAACTAAGCAGCATTTTTGCTGCAGTATTTTCCATTATTATTGTTATTATCATTATTATTATTATTGTTATTATTATCCTTATCATTATCTGTTGTTATTATCCTTATTATTATTATTACTATCATTGTTGTTGTTGTTGTTATCATTATTATTATTATTATCATTATTGACAATATTGTCGTTGTTATTATTATTATTGTTGTTGTTGTCATTATTATCATTGTTATTATTATTGTTGTTATCATTATTACTATCATTTTTGTTGTTATTATTGTCATTATTATTATTATTGTTTTTATCATTATCATTAATAATAATAATAATAATAATAATATTGCTAACGAGTCTGGCACAAGGTCACATCTTTAGACCTTCATGTAAGAATTTACATCAATGTGGAGATGTGTAGTGTAATGGCTTAGAGTTGTAGGAAATTGACTTGTTGACGCAAGTTTAAATCCTGGACGAGGCTATTTGCATTTCATATAGCACTAATACCCTTGGGAAAGGTATGTATCCACCTGTTCTTCCTCCAGCTATGGGTAAATAGTAGGCCAGACTGGGCTCTTTAACTTTGGTTACACAACCAGTCTAGGAGAAAGAAAACTCTGAATTCAAACCTGCTAAACTCCGCTTAAGAAATGAACCTTGTGTCACATCCTACTCATGCGGAGGGGTTGGTAAATATATAAACATCAGTAATTCCAAACTTTTTTGTTTTTTTACTTATTGTCCCTTACCTCTTTAGTCACTTCATAGCCATTACTTAACAAATATCAATCAATCAATCAGTGCTGTCCATCGTATCCGATGATGACACCACGCAAATCAATTTCATCCAATTTAATCGGTCTCTGGTTGTGTCTTGCCAACTGCCTATGGGGATGTTCAGTCCTCCAGGTTTCTCTTGATGTTGTCTTTGTACCTGAGCTTTGGTCTACCGATTCCACATGACCCCTCTCTCAGTTGAGAGTACATAATTTTCTTTGGTAGTCTGTCATCCCTAAGTCTGTTTAAGTGGCCAGCCCATCTCAGGTTGCGTTGGACAAGTATTTCGTGCATGCCAGGGAGTCCAGTTCTCTTCAGGATGGTCCTTTTTGAAACATGTTGCCACCACTTGACATTTAATATACTGCACAAAAATATAGTACACTATTATCATTTATTTTAAAATAATATAATTTGTAGCTCCCAAATATTTCATTTATTTTATGTGTCCTCTCCCCAATAGAAATATGATATTTTCACGAGGGGGGCAGGTTTCAAACCAATAGTTTAAATTAATAATTTGAGACCATCATACAAATAATTGTCACAACGAATAAATGTTCAAAATCTTTGTTGGTTCTATCTCTCTCTATATATACACATATATATATATACTAGAAAAGACATGACCCATTGGGTCACCCATTGAGCTCAGGTTAGATTGTTGAAAAAAAATCACAATAATGTAATTTATTTTTAATATATTTAAACTATTTTTTCAATCAATTTTGCTCAAATTTATCATAAACATGGCCATCAATGCTGTCTAAGATGACATAAAATGTGTATTTTACAAAATAAATTTACCCCTCCCATTGAAAAAATTACCCAAAATCAGGGAATTTTCCAATTTTAATAAAATTTTCAGTGTTGATTTATCAATAAATTAATTTTATAATGCATCAGTTATTTTATTTCAAAACTTTTTGATTTAATTAGGTGTTTCTGCTATGGTAAATTAATATATAAAATTCATTTAAAATATGAAATGCCTAATTTTAAGTTTCAAATTTCATATTTAAAAAAAATTTTTTTGTCTTTATTTATACTGTAATTAGTTTCAACTTTAATTAACCCCAACCAATATTTCCCCCCCCCCCCAAAAAAAGGGGGGGTCAAAGTTAAGTGACCTGTAAAAAATCAGAAAGTTTTGAAATAAAATAACTGATGCATTATAAAATTCATTCATTGATAAATCAACACTGAAAATTTCATTAAACATCTATGGGTTAAATAGATAAAAAATTGAGTATTAAAAATGGGTTTAAGAAAATTGAGCTTGAAAAAAAATTGAATACCCAACAATAATGAATAAAACAAAATGTCTTTGGCATTAAATAACCCAACAAGGGTTGACATGCCATAAATTCCAACCAACCAACCAATTCTTAGAGAATAAAGCATTTCCAGTCCAGTTTGGAAGTGAAGGATAATTTTGTGGGGTCTGCATTGGTGTTGAATGTCATTTTTTGAAAAATCCAAATTATATAACAGATAACAAAAAGCTAATTAGAATTTTTCACTCCTTCACAGGACCCATTGGGTTTATGGCTTGGTTTGTTGGATTTTATGGCATATCAACCCTCTTTGGGTTATTTTATGCCAAAGACGTTTTGTTCTCTTCATACTTAATGGGTATTCAAAAAAAAAATTTTTAACTCATTTTTTTCTATTTAACCCATAGATGAGACCCTAACATGTATTACCATTCCGGGTCAGAGTGGACCTGGGAGTAATGATGATGAAAGGGTATTCCACACTCCCCAGAGCTCCAAAATTTGAACTTCACCATTAGATGCAGTTTTAACATCATACCCAGGACACTATGGTTTCTGGATCATCTTCCATTAATCATATCAGTTATGACAATCTTTGGTCAAGGCATGTAGGTGAATATTTATTACATCATTAGGGTCAGCCTCCACCCCCCACCCACACATCCCAAAAAATAAAATTGACCGGAAATTCATTTTTGCAGCAGTGTATATTCATTACTAGTTTAAAAGCCACCCTATCAAGCGGCAATTAAGCTAGCTCCTGAGTCGGACTCTTGATTGGGACTTTGTCATATACTGTCACTGTACCCAACAAAAAACATGGAACACACACACACACACATATATATATATATATATATATATATATTTTTATTCTTTAATGTGTTTAGACTGAGAGTCATCGGTAAAGAATGCACATACACAGAAGCTTCGGGAGTTCTGACAACGAGCAATCTGCTCAACCCTAAAATTCTAAGAGTTTATATAACTCTCCAACTCCAACATGGCCATGCCTCTTTGATCGTGACACCATACAGTTTTCCTGTACCTATGCATCAGTCATTTGCACCTGGTCTTCCAGCTTTCAATTTGTTGATCAGGCAATATATTACAGAATTATAAGCTACTATCTTAAAAGCCGCCCTATCAGGTGGCAATTAAGCTAACTCCTGAGTTGGGCTCTTGATTCGGACTTTGGCCCAACAATGACAGTTTGTGCATTGAGTACATATTAAATTTTATTTAACTTGAACAATATTTTTCAAACAATTAACACTTTTCATCAAAACAATGTTATAATTTGTCTATTTGAAACTTATTGCAAAGCACCATGATAAATAACATTTTTGGTTTTACTATTTGAGATCAGTACAAGCAATTCCACTAGCAAATATATACACCCTCCAGGTGCAAGTATTTAAGTTTTAATGTAATAAAATATCATATTAAATTAAAAAGGCTAATGAAAGTAAATAAAAATGCAGATAAAATGATTTGAAACAGAGAGGTTTATAATTTTTTTTTTAAATAAAACTGGAACTTACTCTTACATCACTCCTTTCTTTCATTGCTAAATTTTCTTAATTTAACTATTTAGTTAAAATATGAAGTAAAGAATAAAATTAGTTATTTATTCTTGTTAATGGATTTCTTTTAAGATGTATCCTTGAGATTTTTGCTCATATTCATTAAGATAAAACCAAACAAGTAGAAATCAATAATACTAAGCACATATTTATTAAAATCAAATTTTAAATATCAATATGCAAATTAGCCTTCCCGTTCACACTGCAAACCACTATTTTGTTATGGTCAGCACTATTAATAATGTAAAACAATTTTATTGATAATTGAGGTTTGAATAAAAATAAAATCATGGAGAATGTGGCATGAATAACTAAGGGAATTGTGACTTGAGCAGTAATATAGTTTCGGTTACAGACAGAAAAACACACAATCTCCTTTATAATATTTCATGGGTGACTTTTGCTGGATTTGGCAATTAATTTTGATTATTCCAAAATTTATTTCCAAGTTGTAAAAATAAAATTTTTTTAAAAACTGTCACAAAAAAATAAAAAATAATAAAATTTTTTAAAATTTAAAAAAAAAACAATTGCAATAATTAAAATTTGGGAATCCAAAATTTTAGAATTGCAGGCCTGGATTTTACCCAGAATGTCTTTAATTTGCTCCTGGAATCTGATAGATTACAAAATGGTATGATATGTAGGGTAATGGCCTCTAAGAGTAAATTTCAAAAATTCGTGACACACTGACATTCGCATTTAATATTAGAGATTTTTCAAAAACGTATAGAATAATGCATTATTATTTTACAATAGAAATGATTTTATTTTCAACCACGTGAAAGGGTATTGTTATCACTCATTTATACATTCTTTCCCTTCCATTCATACAACCCTCTGAATTATTTTTTTTATTGGGGGGGGACTTTAAGAAGATAAAGCCACATTTAAAACTAATGAAAAGAAGTGTCTGGTGAAAGCATTGGGAGAAACCTACTTAACATTTTTGCCATTACAATGAAATCACTATATGCCCCATTTAAAAAAAATGATAATTCCATCTAAATAATAATAAAAATCTAATGAAATAGTGATAAGTTTGTTATGATTAGATAAAAACATACAAAGGTTTAATAAGTATATATATATATATATATATATATATATTATATGATGTTAATATGGCATTAACATATGGGTAATTCCATGTCAAATCATCCAGGCCATGTCACCCACCCCCTTGAATTTTTCTGAAATTTTGTACAGATGTGGACTATGTTAAAGTTAGACATTACCCAAAATTTGAGTTTCCATTTCCAAGAACAAACACCAAACTATCTTTTTGGTACAAATAATGATCAATATGTGTAAAATAATAATAGAAAAAATTCTGTCTTAGGTTTAGTGCCACATTAGGATATTGATCTTGCAAGGAAAAAAATCAGAAATCATCAATAACCTAAAATTGGTTGACTTTCAGACTTTTTTGATAGCACTTTTGGATTCCTCGGGCAAAAATGCTTTGATGACCCAGTTTTTATGAGTAGGGAAGCTCTAGAACTCATTTTAAAGATAAAAAGAGATTACAAAGTCACCATTTTTCACAAACCCCACCAAATTTTGAGAGCTAAAAATTGACATTTTTTGAATTGGAAGCTCAAATTTTAGGGAATGTCTAACTTTAATACAGTCCACACCTGTATAAAATTTCAGAAAAATTGAAGGGGGTGGGTGACAATTTTACTTTTTTCTGGATGATTTGACATGGAATTGCCCATATGCTTCTTTGAGGTACATGACAAGTTTTGGAAAAAAATTTTTGATTGTCCTAGAAGCATGGAAAATATGTTGAAGAGTAAAGTGAAGTTTGAGTTCCCAATTTTGGTTGAATCCTATCAAGGAAACACTTGATACCATCCACCTATTTATCTCTCTCTATATATATATATATATAAGTGCAAGGCACTCCTCTTAAAAGATGGATCTCTCCCTGATGGCCTTTAACATATACACATAATTATATATTTATCAGTTAAAAATCTCGCTCAGGTGTGCTGATGGCCTAGGGGTAAGGAACTGTGATTGATGATAAATTGGTCAGGTTTCAATCACAGCTGGAGGTAGCTTGCTATGTTTAGCTACACTGAGGAGACATGATACATTGAAACACGATGTCTATGGATCACTGATTATATATAAAAGGTGTGTCAAAAAAGTATTGAGATTTTTTGTACTTTTTGACACACTTTGTATTCTGAAAAAAAAAAATGGACATTCCATTCATTCTTCATTTCTATCTTGGTAAATACAGCTGTAATCTGAACATTAGCTACATAAATGAGAGTAACTTCCCCTTGTAGATTTACGATGAAAGGAAATGGCCGATCAAAACAAACAGCTTCCTCGAAGTGAAACAAACAAGGGGAAGTTACTCTCATTTATGTAGCCAATGTTCAGATTACCAATACAGCATCAATCTATGGCAATAAAGAATAGCAAAAGATCAGAAGCAATAAAGGATAAGAAATTACTGAGAATCAAATTAATGTTTTTAGCTTGAGAAACCTGGTTAAACATACAGCTACTCTATCACCATAGCTACAGTCATTGGTGTAATGGTTATCATAGTAGCTGTTATGCCACTACCATTCACATCCATACATTAACACATACCTACACACATTGTAAACCCTTTTTCTGGTGTTGTTGGTAACTGACTTGTTTCTGCGACCCATGTAATTGGGTTGGACACGTGGCTGTACATGTGCACAAGTCGTGTGAACACCGCGTCCCTTTGCTGAATCTTTGGATCAATTGAAAATATCTTCCCCAACTGGCACACAAAAAAGACGCAACTCCGAATAAAGATGCATCTCCGAACTCTCCATAGCTGAACATTTTTTTACCTCCTCTTATTTACGGTCTGTTAAGAAATTTGAACTTTTTCCTTTGTATTATTTTGTAAACTTGTTCGTTTGTGTTCGTCAATATATATATTTATCGTTCTAATTCATTCCATCATTTTCAGTTTTTTCCTTTATCGTTTACTGTTTTCGTAGACCGTCTTGGTTAAACTCTGTCAAGTTACCCTGACTAACAGCACAGAATAGTAGCAAATGGACATGGTGACCAGACTTCAAATCCTGGATGAGGCTATTTTGCATATCACATAGCGTTAATACCATTGGGAAAGGTATGCATCCAACTGTTTCCCCTCAGAGGGTAAATAGTAGGGCAGACGGAGTTCTTTAAAGTTTGAAGTAACACCCCCCCCTCCCAATCTTTAGCAAAAATCATAAGAAGTTCAACCTTATTTTCAGTTGGAAAACAAAGTTTGACCCCCAAGCATCCTGTTATCTACCGGCAATCCACCCTGTTACACAAACAACCAACCAAATTTTTATTTTATTTTATTATCATCAGATCATGATTACAGCATGGATTCCAATGACTCTCTCATCACCTGTCCCTATTGGTCATCACCCCTAGCAGGTCTTTCACATGGCATCCAGAATCTGCACATGTTGACAAAAGTCACCAGAGACAAAAATGAAATGAAGAGAGGACAACAAGTTCCCACCAGGAAAAAGGAAGGCAGACACATGGTCACAGAAAAAAAATGCCACTTACTTAATTACTATGTTTCAACTTCCTTCTAGAGCAGTCACAAATCATGAAGATGAGAAGTGGCATTTTTTGAATTGACAAAAGAATTGTTAATCTGTAGCCCCACCCCACCCAATTTGGCAGTTTTGCTAGCCTTGAAAATGACCATTTGTTGTTGTTCACTGGTGGTGAAAGGTGACCCAGTTCATTTCAATGTTTTGACATCAGAAAAAAAAAAAAAAAAATTTACAAGACAAGAAAAAGAATAAAATTTCCAAATGAATTTATTTTATCTTTTCAAGAAAAAAAAAAGATGTAAAATTTTTCAAGAAAAAAAAAAAAAAAAGATATGAAATTTTTCAAGAAAAAAAAAGATATGAAATTGGAAAACAGAATTTATCTATTTTTATGGCATGGGTGGGGCAGGGGGTGGAGGTGGTGGAGGCACAGAAGGATGAGGGATATTGGGCACTGTTGGCATAGGAACTGGAGGAGGTACAGGAGGAGGTGGTGGAGCTGTTGGGGGTGGGCCTGGAGGTGGTACACTTGATGGAGGGGGTATAGGTGGTGGGGCAACTGGGGGTGGTCCCATAGGTGGTGGTGGACGAGGTGGCATCATGCCTTGCAATGAGGGTGGAGGGGCCACTGGGGGAGGTGGGGGCATGCGTTGTGGCATCGGCATGTTTCGTGGGATCTGATTTGATGGTGGTGGCGGTATTGATGGAGGTTGGTTAATTTTCTGGTCCAACTTGAAGGCGAATTGCAGGAAAAACTGGAAAATAAACAAAAATAAATTAAAAATAAATAAACAAAAAAATTTAAAAAATGAATAAACAAATAAAATAAATAAGAAAATTTCTCTGAATTCTTGCACTGAGGCTTGATAATTTGTATTATTTGTATTTCAGACTATTGTCCTCATCTTTATTGCTATCGACACAATGTTTCGGCCAATTTGCCCTCCGGCCTTCTTCAGGCATTTTTTGTCAGACTTAGGAAACTTCTCAAACTCGTTGTAATCGGGAGCCTCCTCAGAACTTCAAACAATTGGACAAATGGCGCAACAGATATAGGTGTTGAGTTAATACAGTTCTAAGTGACAGTCATTTCTGGGCTACAGTTTCAATCCTGGCCAAGGGCAATAGTAACATAGAATAATTAACAGCTTAAAAATTGTACCCGGTCATGGTTAACAGAATGAGAACAGTCTAACCCCGTGGATTGAATAAAGGGTTCGGTTTGAAGTTCCGAGAAAGCTCCTAAGTTTGACAAGAAGGTTCCCAAGTTCAAGAAGGTTATCGAGTCCGACAAGAAATACCTGAAGAAGGCAGGAGGGCACATCAGTTGAAACGTTGTGTAGATAACAAAGATGAGGAGAATAGTCTGACTAGTCCAAATAAGAAAATGGTATAATCAATTAAATCAATTGAGTCATGGAGAGTGACTAACACAATTACCAACATTCTCCTGACTTTTGTAAACAGATACATATAGAACACCCTGAACCAGGATGTAAAGTGAAATGGTTTGCAAGCAAGTCTCTATCAGTAAGTTAGACTTTCACTAATTGCCCCCATACTTCTGGCTTTGTGCCAAACTAAGCAAAAAGCTTAGTCAATGACTATATTCTAAAATCTGGTTGGGTTTGTTAGATTTTACGGCATGGCAACCCATGTTGGGTAATTTTATGCCAAAGACATTTTGTTCTATTTATGCATGATGGGTATTCAAAATTTTTTTTAACTCAATTTTTAAACTCATTTTTTTCTATTTAACCAATAGCTGGGACGCTAACAGGTACTACCACTCCGGGTCAGAGTGGACCTGGGAGTAGTGGCGATGGAGGGGTACTCCATATTCCCCAGGAATGATGGAAAATCAGGGGAAGAAAGAAGAGTCAATGGAATTAATGATACTATTTCATTATTTTATAAAAATCTCTTTGAAGTCTGGTTTAATATTAAATTTTGGTTTGGTTTCTTTATTTTAATAGCATATCAACCTTTGTGGGTTATTTAATGCCAAATCCATCCTTGTAGAAAACTGGTTGGGATGAGGGGGTTCATAACTTTCCCAAGAGTATTAGTCCGAAAGTGAACGCAATAGCGCGACTGGATTTCAAACTTGCTTACTATGATGTCACAGTCCAGTACTATAGCCACTAAACCACAGTGACTCTCCTTGGTTTAATAGTAAACAGCTGGATTCTCACATTTACTTCAGCATTAAGTCTATATAAGTTTTTATTTTTCCTCCTTAAGCGAAAATGGTAAAATTAATGTTAGGGGAGATAACTCTCCCCTAACGAACTATTGACACTAAATCTAAGATTAAATCTAATATTTTATTAGGAGAGAAAATCTATGATAACTGACCAGTATATGAAAATATTAACTTTAAAGAATAGATAGCTGATATGAAATTAAATAAGGTAGATAATTGCTTACCTGCTTTGTTTCTTTATTCCAATATGTCCATAGTTTTTTAGGGTCTTTGTCAACCTCTCGACTAGGCACCTGCATAAGAAAGTTGGGAAATACTTTAAAAACTTTTGAATAAGTTTTAGTGAATCATTTATACTTCCAATATCTTAAATATAAAATGAATAACTGGTATTAAAAAACATTTGCATTTAATACCCAAATAGAAAATCATATTTTACTACTGTGTGTAGTGCAAAAAATAAAATATTGTGTAGAAGCAATATGTCGCAGTGGGATTCCAATTACCGTCGAATTGGTAGACAAGGCAGCAAGCAAGCTGTAATTCAAATACAGAACCTGCATTGTTACCAGCATGATGCAGTATGGTGGATATTTATCTAGCACCATTACCACACTAAGACCAGCAGCCAACCAGGACTCAAGGAATGGGATCACCCAGATGCAAATATGGAATATTCCCAAGTACTATAAATACCAACTGCTTTGGGAACAAATTCAGTTATGCTTGTTTAATTATTTTTGGTCAGTTCAACAGTGCACTCACTCAATTCAATATTATATAATCTATATTATACAGGAGTAATTCAATAAATAAGGTGAATTTATCCCAAGGAGTTGCCAATAGGAAGACCTTGCACCTTTTTCAGGGAAATCAATAGTGATGGGTCGTTTCATGACCTTTTTCGGTTATTTCCTATAAGTCTAACATAAACATAGGGGAACCACTCTTGACTGATGAATTATTTATTTTCCCATTAAATTAACCCTAAACCCTAACCCTGTCTTCTTTTTTTCTAGTAGATCGATAAATAAATAATTCATCAGTCAAGAGTGGTTCCCTTTTGTTTATGTTAGACTTATAGGAAATAACCGCTTTTTCTTTATCAGAGAGTCAGTATGTTTCCACTCCATAAATTGTCTTTTCGACTCAGGCTCGTAGAGGCAAACTCATGTTTAGCCCATTTGTAAACTTTTTTTTTTCTACTGAAACATGTTTCTCTGTACACATCCAATATTCTTCTGTAAATTTCATATGATTTGCACTTCTCAGCTACCAAAAATTTGATGACAAAACTCCTGGAGCACTTTGTTCGATTCGCCACCATTTTGAATAGCCTCAAAACATTCTCAAATTTATTTTTCAAACTCAATTTTTTGAAAACACATTTTTTCTATTTAAGCCATATATGAGACTCTAACAGAGTGGACCTGGGAGTAATGGCAATGAAGGGGTACTCCACACTCTCCAGAATTGATACTTCTCCATTAGATACAGTTTAATGCATTTATTTTATGATATTTGAATAAAAAAATGTTATTCAGATGTATAATCTTAGTCAAATTTCTAAAAAAAAATAAAAAAAAAAAAAAATTTTTTTAAATCAATTTCTCTTTTTTGAAAAAAAATCCCCTTATTTATTTTAACACTAGCTTACCTTGAAGGCAATAGTTTCATAGGGTTCAGCAGCAAATAAAAGATACTGCCACTTCCTGTCAGGTGGTTCAACCTTTTGTTCATAAGCAGCCATAAATCTGTGTCGGGGAATGATGACATCAGCAATTTCAGGATAATCAATCTAGAGAAACAAAAAATAAATATAAAGTAAAATGTCAGATACATCTTTTCATTTTTTTGTTAAAAAAAAAAAAAAAAAAGAAAAAAAAAAAAGGAAAGTTGTTTGAACTGAATGCATCTTTTTGGGGGAGGGTTTTGATTTTAATATACATATATAAAAAAAAAGTCGTCAGGGCGGCCTAATGTCGGCATCAGCCAACAGCAAGGGAGTCTATTCCCTTTTCACTAGCGCTAGACCAGGGAGATTATTTTAGCGTCCGAGGTGGAGCACCACATCTACCATCAGCTCCTCCCTTTACCGCACAGATCCCTGTGCTACTCATACGCTGAGTTGGCAAGGGCCGGTATCAAACCAGGAACCTTGCTGTCTGTCTGTAACCGAAACTACGTCACCATCGATATCACAAGTTGTTTATATATTTACATTATATTCTCAATTAATTAATCATTATGTAACCTTAATTAGTATCTTATCTATTAATGATGTCTCTATTAAATTCTAGCTCAAAACAGTTATGAATGAGTTTAGACTCCTACATATTTGCATATCACTAAGAAATAAAGGTTTACATAGTATATTTAAGAAATACAGATCTAATAAATTATTACTCAGTGTTATTGATTTATAATATTAGTGTTTTATTCTCAAATGTATTAAACTCAATCCTATGTATAATTTTATGAGTATGAAAAGGTGGAATGAAAACATCGCACAATGCTGTTAAAGAAAAAACAATGTATAACATAATCATAGCTGATACTGATCAATATTTCGATTTTACAAAAATCATCATCAGAGCTCATTCACTCCGTGATGTTTGGGTCGGAGAAAAATGTCAAATCAGTTCACAAAAACAAAAAACCTTAATTCTGCAAAAACGAACGAAAGTTGTTACATTATTCACCAATGTGGGCATTCACGCCATATTTTTATCGGTCATGCCAATATGTATATCTTTTTTGTCGGTGAACTCACCAATGTAGCGGATTTTGAGATGTTGGCAACAAGACGAATTAACTTACTCGGAAGGGGATGGGTATTAAAAATGTGACGGTTGGAATTCAAAAGATTTTTAGAAAAGGAATTTTTATGATTAATTATTTTTTTTATTTCTGTATTTCATAAATGATTAATTATTTATTGTATTTTGTTTTTTATATATAAAGTAAAAAAGTTATGGTAAAAAGATTGGTCAGTGATTTGACATTTTTTAAACAAAATCATCTCCATTTTTGTACTCCCAATTTCGGGGCTTTAAATTCTCATAACTTTTGAACCACTGGGGATATTTGCATAATTCAAACAGTTCTGAACTCCATTTACACAGCTCTATATAACTAATGTGATTAAATATTAATGTGATTAAAGATTTTAAAAATAGGGAGTTACTTTACAATCACTCTGTATGTAAGCTTTAAAAAAAATACAGGAACCCTAGAGAGGTTTCTCTATGAATTCTCAGTTGATTAAAAAAAATTAAAATACTTTTGATACACGTTAATATTTTATAGCTTAAGGTAAAAGAGGATTCTAAAAAATAGGCTCGGTTATTTCCTACAAGTCTAACATGACCAAAGGGGAATCACTCTTGACTGATAAATTATTTTCCCATTAAACTAACCCTAAACCCATTCCTAACTTCTTTTTTCTTAGATCAATAAATAAATAAATAATTTATCAGTCAAGAGTGGTTCCCCTTTGATCATGTTAGACTTATAGGAAATAACCATAGGCACTCTATATTCTTACCTGAAATAGTAAACTTTGCTGCATGGTCTCAGGATCTCGTTGTTTCGTTACTGTAAAAAAAAAAAATAAGAAAGAAAAAAAAATTAAAAATCTGCTTTTTGTATAAGTCGTCGGGGTGGCCTAAAGTCGGTATCAGCCAATCAGCGAGGGAGTCTATCCCCTTTTCACTACCGCTAGACCAAGGAGATTGTTTTTGCCTCTAAGGCCGGAGCGGCACACCTACCATCAGCTCCTTACTTTACCGCACAGATCCCTGTGCTACTCATATGCTGAGTTGGCGAGGGCCGGTATCAAACTAGGAACCTTGTGGTTTCAAGCCAAACGCTCTCCCGACTGAGCTAACCCGGCCCTATATAAGGGTGGAATGAAACCCGGCCCTGTATAAGGGTGGAAGGAAACCCGGCCCTGTATAAGGGTGGAATGAAACCCGGCCCTGTATAAGGGTGGAATGAAACCCGGCCCTGTATAAGGGTGGAATGAAACCCGGCCCTGTATAAGGTGGAATGAAACCCGGCCCTGTAAAGGGTGGAACGAAAAGTTCATATGATGACATCATGTCTACTATTTGTCTGAATTTTTGAGATGAGGCTTGATAAATGGTATTATTTGGATTTTTCAGACTGTTGTCCTCATCTTTATTGTTATATACACAACGTTTTGGCCATGATGATAACCATTATATCATGAGCACCTCCAAGGGTTTATAGTAGTGTATCATCTAGTCATGCTAGTAGCACAGATATCCATGACAATCTCTCACCAGCTGTCCCTATCATTCATAGCTCTCAGGAGGTTCTCTGTGCAGAGCTAGTCAATGTAGGTCTTTGCTGGACAGTCCACACTGGCATGTCCATGTGCTGGTTTCCTTATGAGTTTGTCCTTGCTTCTCCAGCAGTGCCCAGCATGTCATGTTCATCTCACTCGGATGTGTGATGGGGTCAAGTGGGCATATAGGGTTTCCATGGTTTGTTTAATATCATGTGCGGTTCCCATCTAGCTTATTCTTGAGGCATTTTATTAAGGACCAAGTGGTGCAGCCATACAGTATTAGTGATACAACTATAGCCTGGAAGCCAAGTATT
The DNA here is from genome assembly GCA_023376005.1 of Doryteuthis pealeii. Classification (NCBI taxonomy): domain Eukaryota; kingdom Metazoa; phylum Mollusca; class Cephalopoda; order Myopsida; family Loliginidae; genus Doryteuthis; species Doryteuthis pealeii. The sequence continues at coordinate 72,924,108 of CM042154.1, read as the reverse complement.
TATAAAAGTTGGCGGAGTGGCCTATTGTTGGTATCAGCCGGACAGCGAGGGAGTTTATCTTCTTTTTGCTAACACTAGACCAGGGAGTTTTTCTTTTTTTGTTTAGGTGGAACGCCACACCTACTGTCAATTCCTCAACTTTACTGAACAGATCAGATTACTCAATCTGTGCTACTCAAGTGTTCAGTTGGCAGGTACCGTATCGAACCAGGAACCTTGCAATTTCCAGGTGGGTGTTCTACTGACTGAGCTAAACCAGCTCCAAGTGTTTACAGTAGTGTATTAAGTAAAAAAGTAAAGTCGTTGGGGCGGCCTAAAGTTGGTATCAGCCAATAAGCGAGGGAGTCTATCCCCTTTTCACTTGCGCTAGACCAAGGAGATTGTTTTTGCATCTGAGGTGAAACGCCACACCTACCATCAGCTCCTTACTTTACCACACAGATCCCTGTGCTACTCATACGCTGAGTGGGCAAGGGCCGGTATCAAACTAAGAACCTTGTGGTTTCTAGCCGAACGCTCTACTGACTGAGCTAACCCGAGTGTATGAAATGATCAAAAATTAAAATTTGTGATAAAGAGTCTGGAATGAAATACCAGCAAAGTACCTTTGTAACCAGGACGTCCAATTTTAACAAATTTCTTGATTTCAACTTTAGCCTTTTCTGGTGCAGGTTGTGCAGGAGCTTCTTTAGCTTCTTTGGCAGCACGTCGAGCCCTGATATCAAAGAAAACAAAAATTGTCAAATGAAAATTTCAAAACTTAAATCATTTATCTATCTATCTATCTATATATATATATATATATAAAAAGAGTAGTTGGTGTGTATGTCCGGATGAAACTACGAAAATAAAACAATTGATGACAAAGTAAATATATATACACGTTAAATATCACCGGTTCTTTTTTTTTTTTATGAAGATTTGATTCATATTCGAAAATATTTAAAAATTAAAATATACATAGAAATAGCATTGAAATTCTACTTAAAAATGTCCAGGTGACATTCCTAGTATATAATAATGAACAGTGTGACTTATTCTGTATGTATATTTGTTTCTCTTTTTTAATTTTTGTCACACTAAAAAACAAACAATATATACAGTATTACCTATAAATAAATAGACACATGCCAATTTTTTTTTAAATTTTGAAAATATAACAATTCATTAAAGAAAATTAAACTAAACAATCTATCATTCTCTGATTGGGCTGAGAATCTTCAACACCCACTCATTAAAAAAAAAAAAAAAAAAGGAAAAAAAAATCATATTAGGGCTAACTTTTAAAAATTTTTTATAGTAAGCAAATACGAAACAAAATCAAAATCATCTATATGATAATTATAATATTAATAATGTATATAAGTAAAGTAAAGTCGACGGGGCGGCCTAAAGTCGGTATCAGCCAGTCAGCGAGGGAGTCTATCCCCTTTTCAATAGCGCTAGACCAAAGAGATTGTTTTTAGCATCTGAGGTGGAGAGCCACACCTACCATCAGCTCCTTACTTTACCGCACAGATCCCTGTGCTACTCATAACGCTGAGTTGGCGGGGACCAGTATCGAACTAGGAACATTGTGGTTTTTAGCCGAACGCTCTACCGACTGAGCTAACCCGGCCCCTATGTATATACATAACATAATTTAATATGAAATAAAAGTATATATATATATATATATATATATATATATATATATATATATATATATATGGGATTGAACCATACTATTTTATGTGCTCCGTTTCTAGATTTGTTGGTTCGATTTTTTTAAGGGTTCTTGATATTTTAGTTCCTGTTAGAATCCACTGTTTTGGAGAGCTTTATCATATATTTTCATTAGATATTTTTCTATTTGATAATAATTTATTAATTTTAGTACTGATTGCATTGGGTGTGTGTTTAATAATGTGTTCAGGGTGGTTGGAGTGGATATTGATGTATAATGGGGGTTTGATTACCTTTATGAAAAAGTTTAAAAATATTATGGGTTAGGTTGAGTGTTGAATCTAAAAAAAATGTACTATTTTACAATTGGAAGATATGTCTATTTTAAAACCTAGATATTTAAAAGCTTTTATTATCTTTTTTGTATTTTGCATGTTAGTGGACCATTACTGGCATATCTAACAATCACGGAATGTTGAAAAATGTGAAAAAATAAAGTAACGGGAAAATCACACCAGTAAGACAAACAGTGAAGTATTAACAACAAAAATAGAATTGAAGAGACTGTCAAAATAAATCTATATTCTAAAGGTATATATATATATATATATAAGGGAGACATTAACTCTTAACATCCTGTTGAGAATTTTCTAAGTCCAGAGCATTCTTATAAGGATATATAAAAAAATTGGCTGAAAATGGCATTTTCATTTAAAGTTACCTGTTATTTCCCTTAAATCAAAGACTTCTAAATCTGTTTAATATTACATTTAAACAAAGGCTATTATTTGGGGTGGATTAGGAAAATGAATGTGATTTCCAGTCGGGTGGAATGAGGTGGTATAGGACTTTAAGAGTTAATTATATGTAGGGGAGAAATTAATTGAAATTTCACTGTTTTAGCATAAGAATTTACTCGCCTGTTGGTTACAGACTTGAGTTCTCTGGTGATTGTAAAAACATATCCTGTAAGTATGTATCAATTGTTCACCCCAGACTGACAGTCGCTGATTGCCATAAGGGTAAGGAACTTGCAGACGAAAATTCTGTTGGGTTTCGCTAGAGGTAGCTGTTAAAAAAATTGAGCCGCACTGATGAGAGACGTAAACGTCAAAACATGTGTCTGTGGATGACTTATATGTAACAAAATAAATCAAGGTGTTTTTTCTTCTGAGTCTTGAACAGATTAATTTCAGTTTAATTGAATGGGAGAGGAGGGAAATTGATTTGACACGTGAGGAAATTTTGTAAGTCAAGGTACCACTGTACTTTATATTTGAATGAAAAGATGAATAATAATAATAAAAGTACCATCATGCTAATAATAATGGGAGCCCTAGGTACGATCATGAAAGGGACAGATAATACCTGGCAGTACCAGCCTTTATGGAAAAAATTGCACTTTACAGAACTACTTATTTCTTTAGGAGAGTACGATCAATATGATTGAAAAAGTAACACGCAAAAGTAGGGATGGAACATAGAATACATATAATCACTACTTTCCCTCACCCTAGGTCTTGGTTAAAGACTCGGTGAAAGATGGTAAGAAATTGAAAGTAAAGCTGATAATAATAATGATAATAATAAACAAAACTTACAAATTTGCTTGATGTTTCTTTCCTTGGGTGTGAGCCAAGTAACTGCCCTGAATTTAAAAAAATATATATAAATTAGGATCAATAATAAAAATAAAAAATGAAACATTAGGATAATAAACTCCATAATTAAAACAATTTTATGAAAATACTTGCAAAAAGAAAAGAAAAAAAAAGTATATATTTACCATAAAATACTGAGAATAAATATTTTAAATGGAATAGAACGTGTCATGTTTCTTACAGAAGTTGATAATCCACAGCTTTCTTTAAAAACATGTCTGATTTTGGAAGGGATGAATAGTAGAGTTCCTTTCCCATTGCCTTTTCTGTAATGACTTTCACTTACCTGAAGCAAACTGAACGTGCTGCTTTATATGTCTTTTGCGTAAGCAGCCATTTGTAATGTGAGGCGTGTGCATGCACAACTTCAAGTCCTTATGTTAATATCACATATGAATATGCATGAGTTATGTATATGAGGACTCATCCAAAGTGACACAGTATTTGAATTTGTCAATAACCATTTAAATGATCAGATTGTATGACCAATAATATTACCACACCACACCAATCCCTGCTACATAGCCTAGAGAAGGCAGCATGGAACATCAGCCTCTTTGTGAACTGATAAAACCGAGTTCATGTGTTTTAAAAAGAAAGTGTTGTATGCTCTCTTTCCTTTCTTTCTTACTTCTATTCTTCTAGCGTCTGGACTTCGTCTTGGGGACTTTGTGTCTGGTCTTCCATTGGGGATTTCTCTTTATCAGAAGCCCTGTGTCATTGGTAGTTTTTAGATAACACAAGACTTCGATTTAACTTAGATCATATTTTATTCAGAAATCCCCACCAGACTACCTGCGCAGATCGAGTCGGCACCATGCATAACATGACTTACCACCGTCGTGGCTTTGGCCGATCTCACTAAACTCTTTCTAATCTAAACCGGAAGAGGGTCTTCTCCACCGATTCTCACGGTACCCATCGGAAGGAGCAGGATGAGGTCAAGCCTTGTCATTCAATCCTTCAAGGCCATGGGCTGCAACTTATAACAGCCATTTTGGTTTCTACACTACTATACATAAATATTAGGAATCTAATAATTATGTAATAAAAGGAGGCATCTCCACACTCGACAGTAAGCCTCTAAAGCCAGTAGAACAATTCACGTACCTAGGTAGTAATATCTCATCCACAGAAAGCAATGTTAATGCACACATATGGGAGGCATGGTCTGCTATAAACAGATTATCGGTCATATGGAAATCAGATCTTACTGACAAGTTAAAATAACAATTCTTCCAAGCCATAGTTTTATCAGTGTTACTGTATGGCTGCACCACTTGGACCGAAGCACCTAGAGAATAACATTGATGGGAGCTGCGTGCGATAAACAAATCATGGAAACAACATCCCACAAGGAAGCAGCTGTATGGCCACTTGCCCCCTATCACACAAACCATCCAAGTGAGACGAATAAGACATGCTAGACATTGATAGAGAAGCAAGAACATACTCATAAGCGACATATTCCTAAGGAAACCCGTACATGGACATGCCAGCTCTGCCTGGATACTAGATGCTGCGCAGAGGACCTCCTGAGAACAATGAATGATAGGGACAGGGTAATCATGAACTTTAGTTGGCCAAATTCCTAGCATAAAATTGTGCATGCGCATTATCTCCCTTAACAAATTTGCTTGTATAGTTTGTCTTATGAGATTTTCTTAAGCAATTGAATGAATAAAAATACATTTCATTTTTATCGACACGTATGAACTGAAATTGCATAAAATTGTGCGTGCGCATTATCTGAAATGAACTTAATTGTTATTAAGAACACATTTTATGATATTTTTGTTGTGCACTGTCTCAACACATTTTTGTTTGTTTGAGAAATAAAAATTTTATTTCTCAAACAAACAAAAATGTGTCGATAAGAATGAAATGTATTTTTATTCATTCAATTGTTTAAGAAAATCTCATAAGAAAAACTATACAAGCAAATTTGTCAAGGGAGATAATGCGCACGCACAATTTTATGCTAGGAATTTGGCCAACTAAAGTTCATAATTACCAGGGACAGTTGGTGAGATATTGTCATGATGACATCAATTTGAACACAGAGAAAAGAGTTGCTCTCTCACATTTGGGCAGTTTATGTCTTGGATACAAGAGTTCATAAGGTGAAGTCTTCTTCAAAGACAAGAGACAACTGAAAACATTACATCCTCCAGTTTGAATTCAAAGTTGTCTTTCTCCTAAACTGGTTGCCTACCACCAACACCAGAAAACTTGAGTTTCATTTGATCTATTCAGTCTTAGTTAAGGAATCGTGTTCATTGTAAGTTTAAATTTACATATTTTGTGCAGTTGCTTATTTAAAGTCTTTTTTTTTCTTTTTTTGCACACAGTTATCAAGTATTCCTATCTTACACAAATAATTTGAACACAGTTGTACGGTTTCAAGCATTAATACCTAAATACTAATAATTTATACATGATTATATGATTTCAAGCAATTATTTCTATTTAATAATCACTTGTTTGCCCACAGTTATAAGGTTTCAAGTAACTAATAATAATAATCTTTAGTAAATAATTATAACCTTAAGTAACTATTCTTCATGCAGACACTTGATACAGTTATAAGGTTTCAAGTAACTAATAATAATAATAATAATAATTTTTAGTAAACAATTTTAGATTCAAGTAACTATTCAAATTTAAATTCAAATAATTTCTAATTATTCATTTATTTGTTATGCCTCTTTGGGCATCTCCTTTTTTTATTATATTTTCTCATCAACCTTGAAATAAAAAAGGAAAGAGAATCTTTGCACAGAACACTACAATATCAATACAATATCTATAAGTAAAAAGTAAAGTCGTTGGGGTGGCCTAAAGTCGGTATCAGCCAATCAGCAAGGGAGTCTATCCCCTTTTCACTAGCGCTAGACCAAGGAGATTGTTTTTGCGTCTGAGGTGGAGCTCCACACCTATCCATCAGCTCCTTACTTTACCGCACAGATCCCTGAGCTACTCATACGCTGAGTTGGTATCGAACTAGGAACCTTGCAGTTTCTAGCTGAACGCTCTACCGACTGAGCTAATCTATATACAGATCAAATTCTGCTAATTCATCTGATGGTTCCCAAAAAATGTACTCTTAAATTCTTTTTCTTACCATTATTTCTGAAATCATCCAATCAATTGCTGTTTTTGGTTTGATTAGGAAATCTATTCCAAAAATATATTATTCTACAGAGTGATTGAAAAGTAACTCCCTGTATCTCACCATGAAATCTGGCCAGTTGTCTATACTTGGGAGAATATTGAAGGCTTGATTTTTAGGAGCAAGTCTACGAAACCAATGACTTTGGAAGAGCTTGAAGGATGAATATGTGAATTTATTTCTGCCATTCCACAAGATTTCCTGGAAAGATCAGTTGATGCGATTCTGAGTGGCTGGAGGCAAATGCTGGTGCCCATATAGAATTTTGAATAAAACTCCATGTTATATATGTTATTCTAATATTCATTTTTTGTAAAAATAATGATTCAGAAATAAACTATAAGATTTTTAAAATAGGGTGTTACCTTACAATCACCCTGTATTAGTAAAAATCGGTTAATAGATTTAGTTTTTGAAATCTAACTTGACAGTAAATTTCCTGTTCAAGGAGTAATATTTTTAAAAATGTCTACCGTAACTATAACTTCCATTATTTTGAAAATTTCAATTAGATCACCTTTCATTGTAAAGTAAAGTAGTTAATCCTAATTTCTCCTATCTCTCCCTGAAACTAATCTTTTTATTAGTTTTATCCCTCTTCTTTGTATGCCCTTCAATCTCATTAAAGAAATGGTGAAGAAATGACTGAATTTCTTGTTTTGAATTGGTCAGTGATTTGACATATTTTTTAAACAAAATCATCTCCATTTTTGTACTCCCAATTTCGGGGCTTTAAATTCTCATAACTTTTGAACCACTGGGGATATTTGCATAATTCAAACAGTTCTGAACTCCATTTACAAAGCTCTATATAACTAATGTGATTAAATAACAATAACCTCAAATAAAAAAAATCAACTGGGAATGACATTAATACACTCCAATTTCCATGTTGTAGAGAGTGGAGAAAAGAAAATAGTAAAGTTTTTAAGCTTATCAAAATGGAACTTACCTCATTGTTATGAAGTGTTAAGCAGAGTTTACATTCATAAGAACCCAAATGATTTTTCATAAAATAAGGATCCTACAAAAGAAGAAAAAGATTATACAAATTAAAATACACAAAATAGCAACAACCAATCAACTCAAAAGAAACATTAATATTTTTAAACAATATCTTTCAACAGTTTTACATACAAATATATTCCACAAATATATATTCCAAGATTTTAGAAAGTGACAATCTATGTTATGTATAGTCATCTGTGTCAGGTCACTCAATGTACTACTGGTACTATGTAACCCAGTACTAGATGTTTCATAGTCGGATCATCAGTGACTAAACCGGTAACACCTCAGATTTTGTCTGGTGTGGAGGTTAGCTAGACACCCTGCAGAATGAAAAAACAAGACCAGTAAAAAGGGGCAAAGAAAGCTCTTTGCTCAATGGCCATCTAGCACATTATTTTAAAAGTCCAACCTCTCCTCATTGTGGCAGGGCTATGTAAATTTGATAGTGCCAGAGCCATACCATCAGGAAGTTAAGTAGGGTCACCTAAGGTGGACAGGTCTGGCACCCAGTGGTATTAGGGCCACAGCCAAAATCCAAAGGGTGTCTCCATCATCATCAGGAATCAACAGCTTTTGATGTACTTGTCACAGCATCTGTGGAAAATCTGTGGCAACTAAGAGCATCTCTTTTCGATGACCGGGATATACATACAGAGTTTGGGGACCGTTTGTGAATTTCCTATTTACTTCCTTGTTACTTCTTCCATGAATTCACCACAAGTGAATTTGTTGGTTGGAGCCAGCTCAACCAACCCAGGGTGAATGACATAACAAAAACAGAACAGAAAGAAGTCATTTGAAACATAAGTTATAACAGCAAAGAGATACAAAGTAATTAAACAGAAAAGAGAAAGTCGGCATTTACCTTGTTTAAGTTGATAGTTTCTATAGCCAACTGCCTCATCCGTTCACGTCGATCAAGGTTGGTTTCAGAGGCCGAAGCCACTCCACCAGTGCCAGTCTTACCGCCTGGCCGGTGCTGCAAATCCATTTTGGGTTAATATCTAAAAAATAATGAATAAATACATTATAAACACTGGCAAATATATGCACGCTCCGGGTGCAAGTATTTAAGTTTTAATGTAATAAAATATCATATTAAATTAGAAAGGCTAATGAAACTAAATAAGAATTCAGATAAAATTATTTAAAATAGAAGGGGGTATAATAAAAAAAATAGAACAACTGAAAATTACTCATCCTTCACTCCCATCTTTCATTTCTAAATTTTCATAATTTAACTAATTAAAATAGGAAGTAAAGACTAAAATTAGTTATTTTTTCTTGTTAAGATTTATCCCCGAGATTATTGCTCATATTCATTAAGATAAAACCAAACAATTAGAAAGCAATAATACTAAGCACATATTTATTAAAATAAAATTTTTAATATCAATATGTAAATTAGCCTTCCCATTCACACCGTAAACCACTGTTTTGTATATATAAATACAATTGCATGTTATTAGTATGTAGCCCCGCCCAACGGGTGGGGAGTGCTATAATTAACGGCGTCGATCCCAGGGGGCCATCCCCCCAGGAAACACCTGCCCCCTTGATTTAAAGGGGCAGGGCTGGGTTTATTGCCCAGCGCCTGAGGCGCCCCCCTTGAGGGGGAATGCCGACGGGATCGACGCAATTTTTTCACCTGCCACTCCATGAGCTTCGGCTTGTGGGTGGTCCCACGTTAATAGGGACTTTGTGCCTGACCCGTACAAGTGGGGTACGCGGTAAATATCATGTAGCCCCGCCCAACGGGTGGGGAGTGCTATAATTAACGGCGTCGATCCCAGGGGGCCATCCCCCAGGCAACACCTGCCCCCTTGATTTAAAGGGGCAGGGCTGGTTTATTGCCCAGTGCCTGAGGCGCCCCCCTTGAGGGGGAATGCCGACGGGATCGACGCAATTTTTTCACCTGCCACTCCATGAGCTTCGGTTTGTGGGTGGTCCCACGTTAATAGGGACTTTGTGCCTGACCCGTACAAGTGGGGTACGCGGTAAATATCATGTAAACCTGCCCAACAGGGTGGGGTCCAGTGGCTTCGGCCCTGGATCTTTACGAGTTAATAGCGTCGATCCCAGGGGGCCATCCCCCAGGCAACACCTGCCCCCTTGATTTAAAGGGGCAGGACTGGGTTTATTGCCCAGTGCCTGAGGCGCCCCCCTTGAGGGGGAATGCCGACGGGATCGACGCAATTTTTCACCTGCCACTCCATGAGCTTCGGCTTGTGGGTGGTCCCACGTTAATAGGGACTTTGTGCCTGACCCGTACAAGTGGGGTACGCGGTAAATATCATGTAAACCTGCCCAACAGGGTGGGGGTCCAGTGGCTTCGGCCCTGGATCTTTACGAGTTAATAGCGTCGATCCCAGGGGGCCATCCCCCCAGGCAACACCTGCCCCTTGATTTAAAGGGGCAGGGCTGGGTTTATTGCCCAGTGCCTGAGGCGCCCCCTTGAGGGGAATGTCGACGGGATCGACGCAATTTTTCACCTGCCACTCCATGAGCTTCGGCTTGTGGGTGGTCCCACGTTAATAGGGACTTTGTGCCTGACCCGTACAAGTGGGGTACACGGTAAATATCATTTAAACCCGCTCAACAGGGTGGGGGTCCAGTGGCTTCAGCCCTGGATCTTTACGAGTTAATAGCGTCGATCCCAGGGGGCCATCCCCCCAGGCAACACCTGCCCCCTCGATTTAAAGGGGCAGGGCTGGGTTTATTGCCCAGTGCCTGAGGCGCCCCCTTGAGGGGAATGCCGACGGGATCGACGCAATTTTTGCACCTGCCATTCCATGAGCTTCGGCTTGTGGGTGGTCCCACGTTAATAGGGACTTTGTGCCTGACCCGTACAAGTGGGGTACGCGGTAAATATCATGTAAACCTGCCCAACAGGGTGGGGGTCCAGTGGCTTCGGCCCTGGATCTTTACGAGTTAATAGCGTCGATCCCAGGGGGCCATCCCCCCAGGCAACACCTGCCCCCTCGATTTAAAGGGGCAGGACTGGGTTTATTGCCCAGTGCCTGAGGCGCCCCCCTTGAGGGGGAATGCCGACGGGATCGACGCAATTTTTCACCTGCCACTCCATGAGCTTCGGCTTGTGGGTGGTCCCACGTTAATAGGGACTTTGTGCCTGACCCGTACAAGTGGGGTACGCGGTAAATATCATGTAAACCGCTCAACAGGGTGGGGGTCCAGTGGCTTCGGCCCTGGATCTTTACGAGTTAATAGCGTCGATCCCAGGGGGCCATCCCCCAGGCAACACCTGCCCCCTCGATTTAAAGGGGCAGGGCTGGGTTTATTGCCCAGTGCCTGAGGCGCCCCCCTTGAGGGGGAATGCCGACGGGATCGACGCAATTTTTCACCTGCCACTCCATGAGCTTCGGTTTGTGGGTGGTCCCACGTTAATAGGGACTTTGTGCCTGACCCGTACAAGTGGGGTACGCGGTAAATATCATGTAGACCTGGTCAACACCGGGGGTCCAGTGGCTTCGGCCCTTATATTAATAGCGTCGATCCCAGGGGGCCATCCCCACAGGCAACACCTGCCTCCTTGATTTAAAGGGGCAGGGTTGGGTTTATTGGCCAGCGCCTGAGGCGCCCCCCTTGAGGGGGAATGCCAACGGGATCGACGCAATTTTTCACCTGCCACCCCATGAGTCTCGGCTTGTGGGTGGTCCCACATAAATAGGGCCTTCGTGCCTGACCCGTACAAGTGGGGTACGTGGAAAATATCATGTAGATATGGTTAACAGTGGCTTCGGCCTCTGGACCATTGCTATAATTAACAGCGTCGATCCAGGGAGCCATCCCCCCAGGCAACACCTGCCTCCTTGATTTAAAGGGGCAGGGCTGGGTTTATTGCCCAGCGCCTGAGGCGCCCCCCTTGAGGGGGAATGCCGACGGGATTGACGCAATTTTTCACCCGCCACCCCATGAGTCTCGGCTTGTGGGTGGTCCCACATAAATAGGGCCTTGTGCCTGACCCGTACAAGTGGGGTACATGGAAAATATCATGTAGATATGGTCAACAGTATTAATAATGTAAAACAATTTTATTAATAATTGAGGTTTAAATGAAAATAAAATCATGGAAAATATGACGTAAATAACTAATGGAAGTGTCATATGAGTAGTAATATAGTTTCGGTTACAGACAGAAAAACACACAATCTCCATTATAATAAGATTTGTTTTAAATTCTTGTTGTCTTGACAGTATGAAAAAAAAAAAGTAAACAATTAAGAGCACTAATACTTTATCTATATCATTAATTCAAAAGAGTTTATTTGTCTGTCCTCTACAGACAACCAAACAGTTTAATATAGAGTTACCAAATTTTATATACATATGACAAAGTTCGGGCTGAAAAGAGATAATCGTGTGGAATGTGACCAAATGAGATTCATTTTTCAACATAGTCCTCTTTGCAGTTCACACACTTCCATTAATTTCAATTCCATAATGAAATGTGGTGCTTATATTGAGCTTTGTACATTGTCAGAATTTTGCAGGCAATATGATTGATACAAGGGAAATGTATGGTTCCTATATCATTTCAAATATATCCAACCACCAACATAATCATGATCATTTCTATTGCACTCTTACAGTTTTTTTGCTCCATATAGACCTTAACTCAATGGCTGAATGGAAACACTCAAAACATAAAATTTAAACTGATATTGTAGCTTCAGTTCTGGGCAAAAACCAAACTATCTTTTTGGTACAAATAATGTTCAATATATGTAAAATAATAATAATAATAAATTTTTGTCACTGATGCAGTGCCACATTGGGATTGTTCCACCTATTGATCTTGCTATGAAAAAATCAGAAATCATTATTAACTTAAAATTGGTTAATTTTAAAACTGTTTTGATAGCATTTTTGGATTCCTTGGGCCAAAAAGCTTTTTATAAACCAAGTTTTAGGAGTAGAGATGCTTTACAACTCATTTTATAGTCAAAAATAGATTACGAGAAGTCGTGATTTTTCTCGTCAACCCCCCCTCCCCCACAAACCCCCAAATTGGTAGAGTTTAAAATGAATGTAACTCAGACAATTTTTTGAATTAGAAGCTCAAATTTTTGAGATTTTCTTACTTTAAGATAGCTCACACCTGGACAAAATTTCAGAAAAATTGAAGGGTGTGGGTAACATGGCCTGGATGATTTGTCATGGAATTATCCATATCCAAGCAAAGAAATAAGTGTAATTTACTTCCTGCTGAAAAGCAATTAGTAATTGTACATTTTTATGAAAGCAATGAGAAAACTGCTAATGCGTCACCAAGGCTCAAGTTTTGTCTATCAAATTACTGGTATTTTTTTCTATCGAATTTATCAGTTAACTTTTGAATTCAAGTAATTTTTAAATTCTACATTTTGCTTTACAAAATTAATAGGCCACATATTCATTATGTAACTGGATAGTTACTTGAAATTATATCATTTCAGAGATGCTGATAGGATAACGTGCTGCATCCCTGATGCACAAAATCTAAAAAGACACAGTAAATTGTATCCAGGTGTCCAGTGTTTTTCTTTTTTTCTTCCCTCATCATTTGTGGAAAAAAAAATATTTGAGGTGAGCCCTCTACTCATGTGGATGGGTGTCGAAGCTAGAGTGGCAGTGTCCAGTACGAAATACCAAAGGTGAGATTTGCACCTGACGGGAATTTTATACCTTTCTACTGGGATGTGCGGCATGTCTGCCTTTTCGTATAATAGACTTCAATGACAGAGGGAGAGTTCATTCATTTCTTCTTGTCGTACTGATCGTTGTTACCTGACCAGTCTTCTTGATCACTTCAGATTGATATACAGAAAAAGAAACCTTTGTGACCCTTGGAAGGATAGTTAATTGACCCTTGATTGTACCAGAGGGTTGCAAAACTGGCATTTTGTTTTGCAGAGCTGGATAATTAACATAGACTCTATGCCCTTGTCTCTTTTTCTTTTTCTCACATCCTCATTGGTTAAAGATTTTTCAACACATTTCAATCATCTCTCTTTTTCA
>CM042154.1:72867779-72910481 GCA_023376005.1 Doryteuthis pealeii | reverse complement strand
GAGAGAGGATTACCGTTAGAGTATAGTCGCAGAGGTTTGCACGTCCGAACTATCACCCGCTCATAGAGAAGTACGTCCCGAGGGTATAAGAAGCTCCCCGGGTAACACACAGATCCTGAGTAACTGCAATTGTAGCTTTATCGCAGGCATATAAGCAAAACATGGTGAGTTCTTGTCATACTGGTGCTGGAATGGGTGATTAAAGGTCTAATTACATGACTTGATCTTGTAGTAACATTAAAAATTTTATTAATTGAAGTGAAACTACTGTGCTTAGTATTGATTGGCTTTCCTTTTAGGTCTAATTGTTTGGTTTTTTATCTTATGAATATGAGCCAAACAATCTCGGATAAATCTTAACAAGGAAAAATAACTATTTTAGTCTCACTTCTATTTTAATTAAGATAGTTAAATTATGAAAATTTAGAATGAAAGATGGGAAGTGAAGGATGAGTAATTTTTTCAGTTGTTCTATTTTTATTATACGGGCCGCTATTGTTAGAATAATTTTATCTTGACATATCTTATTTAGGCTTTCATTAGCCTTTTAATTTAAATGAATATTTTATACTTCATACTTGCACCGGCGGAGTGTGCATATATTTGCCAGTGTTTAAATGTATTTATTCATTATTTTTAGATATTAACCCAAAATGGATTTGCAGGCACGGCCGGCGGTAAGACTGGCACTGGTGGAGTGGCTTCGGCTCTGAAACAACCTGATCGACGTGAACGGATGAGGCAGTTGGCTATAGAAACTATCAACTTAAACAAGGTTCTCTTTTCTGTTTAATTACTTTGTATCTCTTTGCTGTTATAACTTATGTTTCAAATGACTTCTTTCTGTTCTGTTTTTGTATGTCATTCACCCTGGGTTTGGTTGAGCTGACTCCAACCAACAAATTCACTTGTAGTGAATTCATGGAAGAAGTAACAAGGAAGTAAATAGGAAATTCACAAACAGTCCCCAAACTCTGTATGTATATCCCGGTCATCGAAAAGAGATGCTCTTAGTTGCCACAGATTTTCCACAGATGCAGTGACAAGTACATCAAAAGCCGTTGATTTCTGATGATGATGATGATGATGATGGAGACACCCTTTGGATTTTGGCTGTGGCCCTAATACCACTGGGTGCCAGACCTGTCCACCTTAGGTGACCCTACTTAACTTCCTGATGGTATGGCTCCAGCACTATCAAATTTACGTAGCCCTGCCACAATGAGGAGAGGTTGGACTTTTAAAATAATGTGCTAGATGGCCATTAAGCAAAGAGCTTCCTTTGCCCCTTTTTACTGGTCTTGTTTTTCATTCTGCAGTGTGTCTAGCTAACCTCCATATCAGACAAAATCTGAGGTGTTACCAGTTTAGTCACTGATGATCCGACTATGAAACATCTAGTACTGGGTTACATAGTACCAGTAGTACATTGAGTGACCTGACACAGATGACTATACATAACATAGATTGTCACTTTCTAAAATCTTGGAATATATATTTGTGAATATATTTGTATGTAAAACTGTTGAAAGATATTGTTTAAAAATATTAATGTTTCTTTTGAGTTGATTGGTTGTTGCTATTTTGTGTATTTTAATTTGTATAATCTTTTTCTTCTTTTGTAGGATCCTTATTTTATGAAAAATCATTTGGGTTCTTATGAATGTAAACTCTGCTTAACACTTCATAACAATGAGGTAAGTTCCATTTTGATAAACTTAAAAACTTTACTATTTTCTTTTCTCCACTCTCTACAACCTGGAAATTGGAGTGTATTAATATCATTCCCAGTTGATTTTTTTTATTTGAGGTTATTGTTATTTAATCACATTAGTTATATAGAACTTTGTAAATAGAGTTCAGAACTGTTTGAATTATGCAAATATCCCCAGTGCTTCAAAAGTTATGAGAATTTAAAGCCCCGAAATTGGGAGTACAAAAATGGACATGATTTTGTTTAAAAAATATGTCAAATCACTGACCAATTCAAAACAAGAAATTCAGTCATTTCTTCACCATTTCTTTAATGAGATTGAAGGGCATATAAAGAAGAGGGATAAAACTAATAAAAAGATTAGTTTCAGGGAGAGATAGGAGAAATTAGGATTAACTACTTTACTTTACAATGAAAAGGTGATCTAATTGAAATTTTCAAAATAATGGAAGTTCTAGTTATCCTTGTGGGATATTGTTTTCCATGATTTGTTTATCGCATGCAGCTCCCATCAATGTTATTCTCTAGGTGCTTCGGTCCAAGTGGTGCAGCCATACAGTAACACTGATAAAACTATGGCTTGGAAGAATTGTTATTTTAACTTGTCAGTAAGATCTGATTTCCATATGACCGATAATCTGTTTATAGCAGACCATGCCTTCCATATGTGTGCATTAACATTGTTTTCTATGGATGAGATATTACTACCTAGGTATGTGAATTGTTCTACTGGCTTTAGAGGCTTACTGTCGAGTGTGGAGATGCCTCTTTTGTTACATAATTATTAGATTCCTAATATTTATGTATAGTAGTGTAGAAACCAAAATGGCTGTTATAAGTTGCAGCCCACGGCCTTGAAGGATTGAATGACAAAGCTTGACCTCATCCTGCTCCTTCCGGTGGAGAAGACCCTCTTCCGGTTTAGATTAGAAAGAGTTTAGTGAGATCGGCCAAAGCCACGACGGTGGTAAGTCATGTTATGCATAGTGCCGTCTCGATCTGCGCAGGTAGTCTGGTGGGGATTTCTGAATAAAATATGATCTAAGTTAAATCGAAGTCTTGTGTTGTTATCTAAAAACAACCAATGACACAGGGCTTCTGATAAAGAGAAATCCCCAATGGAAGACCAGACACAAAGTCCCCAAGACGAAGTCCAGAAGTAAGAAAGAAAGGAAAGAGAGCATACAACACTTTCTTTTTAAAACACATGAACTCGGTTTTATCAGTTCACAAAGAGGCTGATGTTCCATGCTGCCTTCTCTAGGCTATGTAGCAGGGATTGGTGTGGTGTGGTAATATTATTGGTCATACAATCTGATCATTTAAATGGTTATTGACAAATTCAAATACTGTGTCACTTTGGATGAGTCCTCATATACATAACTCATGCATATTCATATGTGATGTTAACATAAGGACTTGAAGTTGTGCATGCACACGCCTCACATTACAAATGGCTGCTTACGCAAAAAACATATAAAGCAGCACGTTCAGTTTGCTTCAGGTAAGTGAAAGTCATTACAGAAAAGGCAATGGGAAAGGAACTCTACTATTCATCCCTTCCAAAATCAGACATGTTTTAAAGAAAGCTGTGGATTATCAACTTCTGTAAGAAACATGACACGTTCTATTCCATTTAAAATATTTATTCTCAGTATTTTATGGTAAATATATACTTTTTTTTTTCTTTTCTTTTTGCAAGTATTTTCATAAAATTGTTTTAATTATGGACTTTATTATCCTGATGTTTCATTTTTTATTTTTATTATTGATTCTAATTTATATATATATATTTTTTTTAATTCAGGGCAGTTACTTGGCTCACACCCAAGGAAAGAAACATCAAGCAAATTTGTAAGTTTTGTTTATTATTATCATTTTTATTATCAGCTTTACTTTCAATTTCTTACCATCTTTCACCAAGTCTTTAACCAAGACCTAGGGTGAGGGAAAGTAGTGATTATATGTATTCTATGTTCCATCCCTACTTTTGCGTGTTACTTTTTCAATCATATTGATCGTACTCTCCTAAAGAAATAAGTAGTTCTGTAAAGTGCAATTTTTTCCATAAAGGCTGGTACTGCCAGGTATTATCTGTCCCTTTCATGATCGTACCTAGGGCTCCCACTATTATTAGCATGATGGTACTTTTATTATTATTATTCATCTTTTCATTCAAATATAAAGTACAGTGGTACCTTGACTTACAAAATTTCCTCACGTGTCAAATCAATTTCCCTCCTCTCCCATTCAATTAAACTGAAATTAATCTGTTCAAGACTCAGAAGAAAAAACACCTTGATTTATTTTGTTACATATAAGTCATCCACAGACACGTGTTTTGACGTTTACGTCTCTCATCAGTGCGGCTCAATTTTTTTAACAGCTACCTCTAGCGAGACCCAACAGAATTTTCGTCTGCCAAGTTCCTTACCCTTATGGCAATCAGCGACTGTCAGTCTGGGGTGAACAATTGATACATACTTACAGGATATGTTTTTACAATCACCAGAGAACTCAAGTCTGTAACCAACAGGCGAGTAAATGCTTACGCTAAAACAGTGAAATTTCAATTAATTTCTCCCCTACATATAATTAACTCTTAAAGTCCTATACCACCTCATTCCACCCGACTGGAAATCACATTCATTTTCCTAATCCACCCCAAATAATAGCCTTTGTTTAAATGTAATATTAAACAGATTTAGAAGTCTTTGATTTAAGGGAAATAACAGGTAACTTTAAATGAAAATGCCATTTTCAGCCAATTTTTTTATATATCCTTATAGGAATGCTCTGGACTTAGAAAATTCTCAACAGGATGTTAAGAGTTTAATGTATCCTTTATATATACTAGCAAATATATGCACCCTCTGGGTGCAAGTATTTAAGTTTTAATGTAATAAAATATTGTATTAAATTAGAAAGGCTAATGAAACTAAATAAGAATACAGATAAAAAGATTTGAAACAGAGGGAGTATAATAAAAAGATTTGAAACAGAGGGAGTATAATAAAAAATGGAACAACTGAAACTTACTCTTCCATCACTCTCGTCTTTCATTGTTTATTTTTCTAATTTAAGTATTTAGTTATAAGAGGAAGTAAAGAATAAAATGACAGTTATTTTATCTTGTTAATGGATTTCATTTAAGATTCATTGAAGAGATTTTTGCTTATATTCATTAAAATAAAACCAAACAATTAGAAATCAATAATACTAAGCACGTATTTATTAAATTCGTTTTTAATATCAATATGCAAATTAGCCTTCCCGTTCACACTGTAAACCGCTATTTTGTTGTATATATAAATATAATTGCATGTTATCAGTACGTAGACATAGTTAACAGTATTAATAATGTAAGACAATTTTATTAATAATTGAGATTTAGATAAAAATAAAATCATGGCGAATGTGATGTCAATAACTAAGGGAATTGTAACTTGAGTAGGAATATAGTTTCGGTTACAGACAGAAAAACACACAATCTCCATTATAATAAG
Organism: Doryteuthis pealeii; assembly: GCA_023376005.1. Lineage (NCBI taxonomy): Eukaryota > Metazoa > Mollusca > Cephalopoda > Myopsida > Loliginidae > Doryteuthis > Doryteuthis pealeii. Next base: position 72,905,261 of record CM042154.1, on the reverse strand, counting down.
ATATCTATATATATATATATATATATATATATATATACCTTTAGAATATAGATTTATTTTGACAGTCTCTTCAATTCAATTTTTTTGTTAATACTTCACTGTTTGTCTTACTGGTGCGATTTTCCCGTTACTTTATTTTTTCACATTTTTCAACATTCCGTGTTTGTTAGATATGCCAGTAATGGTCCACTAACATGCAAAATACAAAAAAGATAATAAAAGCTTTTAAATATCTAGGTTTTAATATAGACATATCTTCCAATTGTAAAATAGTACATTTTTTTTAGATTCAACACTCAACCTAACCCATAATATTTAAAAACTTTTTCATAAAGGTAATCAAACCCCCATTATACATCATACCACCCTGAACACATTATTAAACACACACCCAATGCAATCAGTACTAAAATTAATAAATTATTATCAAATAGAAAAATATCTAATGAAAATATATGATAAAGCTCTCCAAAACAGTGGATTCTAACAGGAACTAAAATATCAAGAACCTTTAAAAAATCGAACAACAAATCTAGAAACGGAACACATAAAATAGTATGTTTCAATCCCATATATATATATATATATATATATATACTTTTATTTCATATTAAATTATGTTATGTATATACATAGGGGCCGGGTTAGCTCAGTCGGTAGAGCGTTCGGCTAGAAACCACAATGTTCCTAGTTCGATACTGGTCCCCGCCAACTCAGCGTTATGAGTAGCACAGGGATCTGTGCGGTAAAGTAAGGAGCTGATGGTAGGTGTGGCGCTCCACCTCAGATGCTAAAAACAATCTCTTTGGTCTAGCGCTATTGAAAAGGGGATAGACTCCCTCGCTGACTGGCTGATACCGACTTTAGGCCGCCCGTCGACTTTACTTTACTTATATACATTATTAATATTATAATTATCATATAGATGATTTTTGATTTTGTTTCGTATTTGCTTACTATAAAATTTTTTAAAAGTTAGTCCTAATATGATTTTTTTCCTTTTTTTTTTTTTTTTTTAATGAGTGGGTGCTGAAGATTCTCAGCCCAATCAGAGAATGATAGATTGTTTAGTTTAATTTTCTTTATTGAATTGTTATATTTTCAAAATTTTAAAAAAAATTGGTATGTGTCTATTTATTTATAGGTAATACTGTATATATTGTTTGTTTTTTAGTGTGACAAAAATTAAAAAAGAGAAACAAATATACATACAGAATAAGTCACACTGTTCATTATTATATACTAGGAATGTCACCTGGACATTTTTAAGTAGAATTTCAATGCTATTTCTATGTATATTTTATTTTAAATATTTTCAAATATGAATCAAATCTTCATAATTTTTGCACAAAAAAAAAAACAAGAACCGGTGATATTTAACGTGTATATATATTTACTTTGTCATCAATTGTTTTATATATATATATATATATAGATAGATAGATAGATAGATAAATGATTTAAGTTTTGAAATTTTCATTTGACAATTTTTTTTCTTCTTTGATATCAGGGCTCGACGTGCTGCCAAAGAAGCTAAAGAAGCTCCTGCACAACCTGCACCAGAAAAGGCTAAAGTTGAAATCAAGAAATTTGTTAAAATTGGACGTCCTGGTTACAAAGGTACTTTGCTGGTATTTCATTCCAGACTCTTTATCACAAATTTTAATTTTTGATCATTTTATACACTCGGGTTAGCTCAGTCAGTAGAGCGTTCGGCTAGAAACCACAAGGTTCTTAGTTTGATACCGGCCCTTGCCCACTCAGCGTATGAGTAGCACAGGGATCTGTGTGGTAAAGTAAGGAGCTGATGGTAGGTGTGGCGTTTCACCTCAGATGCAAAAACAATCTCCTTGGTCTAGCGCTAGTGAAAGGGGGATAGACTCCCTCGCTGATTGGCTGATACCAACTTTAGGCCGCCCCAACGACTTTACTTTTTTACTTAATACACTACTATAAACACTTGGAGCTTGTTTAGCTCAGTCAGTAGAGCACCCACCTGGAAATTGCAAGGTTCCTGGTTCAATACCGGTACCTGCCAACTGAGCGCATGAGTAGCACAGATTGAGTAATCTGATCTGTTCAGTAAAGTTGAGGAATTGACAGTAGGTGTGGCGTTCCACCTAAACAAAAAAAAAGAAAAACTCCCTGGTCTAGTGTTAGCAAAAAGAAGATAAACTCCCTCGCTGTCTAACTGATACCAACAATAGGCCACTCCGCCAACTTTTATAAATACTTGGCTTCCAGGCTATAGTTGTATCATTAATACTGTATGGCTGCACCACTTGGTCCTTAATAAAATGCCTCAAGAATAAGTTAGATGGGAACTGCACATGATATTAAACAAATCATGGAAACCCTATATGCCCACTTGACCTCATCACACATCCGAGTGAGATGAACATGACATGCTGGGCACTGCTGGAGAAGCAAGGACAAACTCATAAGGAAACCAGCACATGGGCATGCCAGTGTGGACTGTCCAGCAAAGACCTACATTGACTAGCTCTGCACAGAGGACCACCTGAGAGCTATGAATGATAGGGACAGCTGGTGAGAGATTGTCATGGATATCTGTGCTACTAGCATGACATGATGATGATACACTACTATAAACCCTTGGAGGTGCTCATGATATAATGGTTATCATCATGGCCAAAACGTTGTGTATATAACAATAAAGATGAGGACAACAGTCTGAAAAATCCAAATAATACCATTTATCAAGCCTCATCTCAAAAATTCAGACAAATAGTAGACATGATGTCATCATATGAACTTTTCGTTCCACCCTTATACAGGGCCGGTTTTCATTCCACCCTTATACAGGGCCGGTTTTCATTCCACCCTTATACAGTGCCGGTTTTCATTCCACCCTTATACAGGGCCGGGTTTCATTCCACCCTTATACAGGGCCAGGTTAGCTCAGTCGGGAGAGCGTTTGGCTTGAAACCACAAGGTTCCTAGTTTGATACCGGCCCTCGCCAACTCAGCGTATGAGTAGCACAGGGATCTGTGCGGTAAAGTAAGGAGCTGATGGTAGGTGTGCCGCTCCGGCCTTAGAGGCAAAAACAATCTCCTTGGTCTAGCGGTAGTGAAAAGGGGATAGACTCCCTCGCTGATTGGCTGATACCGACTTTAGGCCACCCCGACGACTTATACAAAAAGCAGATTTTTAATTTTTTTTTTCTTTCTTATTTTTTTTTTACAGTAACGAAACAACGAGATCCTGAGACCATGCAGCAAAGTTTACTATTTCAGGTAAGAATATAGAGTGCCTATGGTTATTTCCTATAAGTCTAACATGATCAAAGGGGAACCACTCTTGACTGATAAATTATTTATTTATTTATTGATCTAAGAAAAAAGAAGTTAGGAATGGGTTTAGGGTTAGTTTAATGGGAAAATAATTTATCAGTCAAGAGTGATTCCCCTTTGATCATGTTAGACTTATAGGAAATAACCGAGCCTATTTTTTAGAATCCTCTTTTACCTTAAGCTATAAAATATTAACGTGTATCAAAAGTATTTTAATTTTTTTTAATCAACTGAGAATTCATAGAGAAACCTCTCTAGGGTTCCTGTATCTTTTTTAAAGCTTACATACAGAGTGATTATAAAGTAACTCCCTATTTTTAAAATCTTTAATCACATTAATATTTAATCACATTAGTTATATAGAGCTGTGTAAATGGAGTTCAGAACTGTTTGAATTATGCAAATATCCCCAGTGGTTCAAAAGTTATGAGAATTTAAAGCCCCGAAATTGGGAGTACAAAAATGGACATGATTTTGTTTAAAAAATGTCAAATCACTGACCAATTCAAAACAAGAAATTCAGTCATTTCTTCACCATTTCTTTAATGAGATTGAAGGGCATACAAAGAAGAGGGATAAAACTAATAAAAAGATTAGTTTCAGGGAGAGATAGGAGAAATTAGGATTAACTACTTTACTTTACAATGAAAGGTGATCTAATTGAAATTTTCAAAATAATGGAAGTTATAGTTACGGTAGACATTTTAAAAAATATTTCTCTTTGAACAGGAAATTTACTGTCAAGGCAGATTTCAAAAACTAAATCTATTAACCGATTTTTACTAATACAGGGTGATTGTAAGGTAACTCCCTATTTAAAAATCTTATAGTTTATTTCTGAATCATTATTTTTACAAAAAATGAATATGCAAAGAACATGAAGTTTTATTCAAAATTCTATATGAGCACCATTATTCGCCTCCAGCCTCTTAAGCTGCTCGGAAATTGCAGCAACTGATCTACCCAGGAACTCTTGTGGAATGGCAGGAATAAATTCTCGTATTCATCCTTCAAGTTCTTCCAAAGTCATTGGTTTTGTAGAGTAGACTTACTCCTTGAACCAACCCCAAAGAAAAAAAGTTGCAGGGTGTTAAATATTCTCCCAAGTATTGATAATTGGCCAGATTTTATCTTGCAGCATGGTGAGATACCATTCGGCATTCATTGTATTGTGAATGGAGTTACTTTTCAATCACCCTGTATAATGCTCTATATATGACATCTTTCAATGAAAGATTTTAAGTATTGGTTGGGTTTTCCTTTACTTTTTGTTTTAAAGTATCATAATCAATAACCATTTATCATCTACTTTGTGCAAACTATTTGTGTCAAAGTTCAACATTAAATAATCCACCAGGGGTGGTGTTAAACAAATAGACCAAACCAAACCAATACCTCCACTTTAGCTCTTAGTCTAGACAGGCAGTCGGAGAGGCTTCCTCCAATCAATCGGTTGGTCACGTCAAGCCCTAGCACCTATATGATTGTCCCGACCTTATTTCCCTTAAGGCAAACCCCAACTCTTTTTGTCATATATGTGCTAGGAGGGAGTGGCTGAGGGTTTTAGTGTCCTGTATATGACCTTAAACTGCAACTAATGAAGTTTCAATTTTGGAGCTCTGGGGTGTGTGAAGTACTCCTTCATTGTCATTACTCCCAGGTCCACTCTGACCTGGAGTGTATGAGTGTAAATAGAAAAAAAATTGAGTTTAAAAAAACTTTCAGTGCTCATCAAGAATGAATAAAACAAAACATCTTCGGCATAAAATAACACAACAAAGGTTGACCTGCCGTAAAATCCAACCAACCAACCAAACCAATATATTTTGATCATCAGTTTGTGGTGAAACAGTATTTTACAAGTACACCACTCACCAGACCCTCAGCTCTGTATGACTTTTCTCAAGTTTACCGTTTGAGGATATGGCAGACATTAAAAGAAATACAGATCATATGATTGAAGATGAATAAATGATGGGAAGTGTAATAATCAAAAACATTAAATATTCTAGCGAAAACAATCTCCCTCTGGGTGTAAGTATTTAAGTTTTAATGTAATAAAATATTAGATTAGATTAAAAAGTCTGACGAAAATAAATATGAACGCATATAAAAAGATTACTTATTCTTGTTTTATTTTAATAGATTTCTATAAAATAAATAGAAACTTAAGTAAGATTGGTATAAAAACTGTCGCTCACTCCATGAAAACAGTGAAAAACATTCTACAAAATAAAAATAACCCTAAACACACACCTTCTGAATCTGGAGTCTACACTATTGACTGTTTAAAATGTAACAAGAAATATGTAGGGAGACTTCCAGATCCTTAACTAAACGTCTATCGGAACACAAATATCATATTAAACGTGGTTTTCAAAACAATGCATTAGCTAAACACATCTTTGATCTCAATCATACTTTTGATTTCAAAGGTGCCAAAATATTAACCCACATACATGATAAAACACTACATAGAATTATGGAATCTTGTGTTATTCTTACCCATAAAACCATACCCCAAAGACAAGGTTTCTTTAATATATCCCCTTATTTAGCGACACTTGTAGTCAGAAACCATAAAATCCCCTTCACATAACTTTTTCCGTTATTTACTTCCCATCAAAATAAAATTTTGGTTTATTGTTTTGATTTATAAATAAGATCTTTTTCGTTTTATTTGATTTGAATTGAATTAGGTTTTGAAAATAAAAACCTTACATTAGATCCAAATGCTTCACATAATCTAAAATTAATAACAAATTCCGTCCATAACTTTTTTACTTTATATATAAAAAACAAAATACAATAATAAATAATTAATCATTTATGAAATACAGAACATAAAAAAATAATTAATCATAAAAATTCCTTTTCTAAAAATCTTTTGAATTCCAACCGTCACATTTTTAATACCCATCCCCTTCCGAGTAAGTTAATTCGTCTTGTTGCCAACATCTCAAAATCCGCTACATTGGTGAGTTCACCGACAAAAAAGATATACATATCGGCATGACCAATAAAAATATGGTGCGAATGCCCACATTGGTGAATAATGTAACAACTTTCGTTGTTTTTGCAGAATTAAGGTTTTTTGTTTTTGTGAACTGATTTGACATTTTTCTCCGACCCAAACATCACGGAGTGAATGAGCTCTGATGATGATTTTTGTAAAATCAAATATTGATCAGTATCAGCTATGATTATATTATAAATTGTTTTTTCTTTAACAGCATTGTGTGATGTTTTCATTCCACCTGTTCATACTCATAAAATTATACATAGGATTGAGTTTAATACATTTGAGAATAAAATACTAATATTATAAATCAATAACACTGAGTAATAATTTATTAGATCTGTATTTCTTAAAACCGGTATGAAAATTATCAACACCTTATACTATGTAAACCTTTATTTCTTAGTGATATGCAAATATGTAGGAGTCTAAACTCATTCATAACTGTTTTGAGCTAGAATTTAATAGAGACATCATTAATAGATAAGATACTAATTAAGGTTACATAATGACTAATTTATTGAGAATATAATGTAAATATATAAACAACTTGTGATATCGATGGTGACGTAGTTTCGGTTACAGACAGACAGCAAGGTTCCTGGTTTGATACCGGCCTTTGCCAACTCAGCGTATGAGTAGCACAGGGATCTGTGCGGTAAAGGGAGGAGCTGATGGTAGATGTGGTACTCCACCTCGGACGCTAAAATAATCTCCTTGGTCTAGCGCTAGTGAAAAGGGAATAGACTCCCTCGCTGTTGGCTGATACCGACATTAGGCCGCCCTGACGACTTTTTTTTTTATATATGTATATTAAAATCAAAACCCTCCCCCAAAAAGATGCATTCGGTTCAAACAACTTTCCTTTTTTTTTACAAAAAAATGAAAAGATGTATCTGACATTTTACTTTATATTTTATTTTTTGTTTCTCTAGATTGATTATCCTGAAATTGCTGATGTCATCATTCCCCGACACAGATTTATGGCTGCTTATGAACAAAAGGTTGAACCACCTGACAGGAAGTGGCAATATCTTTTATTTGCTGCTGAACCCTATGAAACTATTGCCTTCAAGGTAAGCTAGTGTTAAAATAAATAAGGGGATTTTTTTCCAAAAAAGCGAAATTGATTTTAAAAAATTTTTTTTTTTTTTTTTATTTTTTTTTTTAGAAATTTGACTAAGATTATACATCTGAATAACATTTTTTTATTCAAATATCATAAAATAAATGCATTAAACTGTATCTAATGGAGAAGTATCAATTCTGGAGAGTGTGGAGTACCCCTTCATTGCCATTACTCCCAGGTCCACTCTGTTAGAGTCTCATATATGGGTTAAATAGAAAAAATGTGTTTTCAAAAAATTGAGTTTGAAAAATAAATTTGAAAATGTTTTGAGGCTATTCAAAATGGTGGCGAATCGAACAAAGTGCTCCAGGAGTTTTGTCATCAAATTTTTGGTAGCTGAGAAGTGCAAATCATATGAAATTTACAAAAGAATATTGGATGTGTACAGAGAAACACGTTTCAGTAGAAAAAAAAAAGTTTACAAATGGGCTAAACATGAGTTTGCCTCTACGAGCCTGAGTCGAAAAGACAATTTATGGAGTGGAAACATACTGACTCTCTGATAAAGAAAAAGCGGTTATTTCCTATAAGTCTAACATAAACAAAAGGGAACCACTCTTGACTGATGAATTATTTATTTATCGATCTACTAGAAAAAAAGAAGACATGTTTAGGGTTAGTTTAATGGGAAAATAAATAATTCATCAGTCAAGAGTGGTTCCCCTATGTTTATGTTAGACTTATAGGAAATAACCGAAAAAGGTCATGAAACGACCCATCACTATTGATTTCCCTGAAAAAGGTGCAAGGTCTTCCTATTGGCAACTCCTTGGGATAAATTCACCTTATTTATTGAATTACTCCTGTATGATATAGATTACATAATATTGAATTGAGTGAGTGCACTGTTGAATTGACCAAAAATAATTAAACAAGCATAACTGAATTTGTTCCCAAAGCAGTTGGTATTTATAGTACTTGGGAATATTCCATATTTGCATCTGGGTTATCCCATTCCTTGAGTCCTGGTTGGCTGCTGGTCTTAGTGTGGTAATGGTGCTAGATAAATATCCACCATACTGCATCATGCTGGTAACAAAGCAGGTTCTGTATTTGAATTACAGCTTGCTTGCTGCCTTGTCTACCAATTCGACGGTAATTGGAATCCCACTGCGACATATTGCTTCTACACAATATTTTATTTTTTGCACTACACACAGTAGTAAAATATGATTTTCTATTTGGGTATTAAATGCAAATGTTTTTTAATACCAGTTATTCATTTTATATTTAAGATATTGGAAGTATAAATGATTCACTAAAACTTAGTCAAAAGTTTTTAAAGTATTTCTCAACTTTCTTATGTAGGTGCCTAGTCGAGAGGTTGACAAAGACCCTAAAAAACTATGGACATATTGGAATAAAGAAACAAAGCAGGTAAGCAAGTATCTACCTTATTTAATTTCATATCAGCTATCTATTCTTTAAAGTTAATATTTTCATATACTGGTCAGTTATCATAGATTTTCTCTCCTAATAAAATATTAGATTTGATCTTAGATTTAGTCAATAGTTTGAAGGGGAGAGTTATCTCCCCTAACATTAATTTTACCATTTTCGCTTAAGGAGGAAAAATAAAAACTTATATAGACTTAATGCTGAAGTAAATGTGAGAATCCAGCTGTTTACTATTAAACCAAGGAGAGTCACTGTGGTTTAGTGGCTATAGTACTGGACTGTGACATTATAGTAAGCAAGTTTGAAATCCAGTCGCGCTATTGCGTTCACTTTCGGACTAATACTCTTGGGAAAGTTATGAATCCCCTCATCCCAACCAGTTTTCTACAAGGATGGATTTGGCATTAAATAACCCACAAAGGTTGATATGCTATTAAGATAAAGAAACCAAACCAAACTTTAATATTAAACCAGACTTCAAAGAGATTTTTATAAAATAATGAAATAGTATCATTAATTCCATTGACTCTTCTTTCTTCCCCTGATTTTCCATCATTCCTGGGGAATATGGAGTACCCCTCCATCGCCACTACTCCCAGGTCCACTCTGACCCGGAGTGGTAGTACCTGTTAGTGTCCCAGCTATTGGTTAAATAGAAAGAAATGAGTTTAAAAATTGAGTTTAAAAAAATTTTGAATACCCATCATGCATAAATAGAACAAAATGTCTTCGGCATGAAATTACCCAACATGCCGTAAAATCTAACAAACCCAACCAGATTTTAGAATATAGTCATTGACTAAGCTTTTTGCTTAGTTTGGCACAAAGCCAGAAGTATGGGGGTAATTAGTGAAAGTCTAACTTACTGATAGAGACTTGCTTGCAAACCATTTCACTTTACATCCTGGTTCAGGGTGTTCTATATGTATCTGTTTACAAAAGTCAGGAGAATGTTGGTAATTGTGTTAGTCACTCTCCATGAATCAATTGATTTAATTGATTATACCATTTTCTTATTTGGACTAGTCAGACTATTCTCCTCATCTTTGTTATCTACACAAACGTTTCAACTGATGTGCCTCCTGCTTTCTTCAGGTATTTCTTGTCGACTCGATAACCTTCTTGAACTTGGGAACCTTCTTGTCAAACTTAGGAGCTTTCTCGGAACTTCAAACCGAACCCTTTATTCAATCCACGGGGTTAGACTGTTCTCATTCTGTTAACCATGACCGGGTACAATTTTTAAGCTGTTAATTATTCTATGTTACTATTGCCCTTGGCAGGATTGAAACTGTAGCCCAGAAATGACTGTCACTTAGAACTGTATTAACTCAACACCTATATCTGTTGCGCCTTTGTCCAATTGTTTGAAGTTCTGAGGAGGCTCCCGAGTTTGAGAAGTTTCCTAAGTCTGACAAAAACTCCTGAAGAAGGCCGGAGGCAATTGGCCGAAACATTGTGTCGATAGCAATAAAGATGAGGAAATAGTCTGAAATAAAAATAAATAAGAAATTTTCTCTGAATTCTTGCACTGAGGCTTGATAATTTGTATTATTTGTATTTCAGACTATTGTCCTCATCTTTATTGCTATCCGACACAATGTTTCGGCCATTGCCTCCGGCCTTCCTCAGGAGTTTTTGTCAGCTTAGGAAACTTCTCCAAACTCGGGAGCCTCCTCAGGATTCAAACATTGGACAAATGGCGCAACAGATATAGGTGTTGAGTTAAATACAGTTTAGTACAGTCATTTTGGCTACAGTTTCAATCCTGCCAAGGGCTAGTAAACATAGGAGCTTTTGTACCGGTCATGGTTTAACAGAATGAGAACAGTCTAACCCGTGGATTGAATTAAAGGGTTCGGTTTTGAAGTTCCGAGAAACTCCTAAGTTTGACAAGAAAGGTTCCAGTTCAAGAAGGTTATTCGAGTCCGACAAGAAATACCTGAAGAAAGCAGGAGGGGCACATCAGTTGAAACGTTGTGTAGATAACAAAATGAGGAGAATAGCTGACTAGTGCAAATAAGAAAATGGTATAATCAATTAAATCAATTGATTCATGGAGAGTGACTAACACAATTACCCACATTCTCCTGACTTTTGTAAACAGATACATTAGAACTACCCTGAAGCCAGGATGTAAAGTGAAATGGTTTGCAAGCAAGTCTCTATCAGTAAGTTAGACTTTCACTTAATTGCCCCATACTTTCTGGCTTTGTGCCAAACTAAAGCAAAAGCTAGTCAATGACTATATTCTAAATCTGGTTGGGTTGTTTAGATTTTACGGCATGTTGGGTAATTTCATGCCGAAGACATTTGTTCTATTTATGCATGATGGGTATTCAAAATTTTTTAAACTCATTTTTAAACTCATTTCTTTTCTATTTAACCAATAGCTGGGACACTAACAGGTACTACCACTGCCGGGTCAGAGTGGACCTGGGAGTAGTGGCGATGGAGGGGTACTCCCATATTCCCCAGGAATGATGGAAAATCAGGAAGAAAAGAAGAGTCAATGGAATTAATGATACTATTTCATTATTTTATAAAAATCTCTTTGAAGTCTGGTTTAATATTAAAGTTTGGTTTTGGTTCTTTATCTTAATAGCAATATAACCTTTGTGGGTTATTTTAATGCCAATCCATCTTGTAGAAAACTGGTTGGATGGAGGGATTCATAATTTCCCAAGAGTATTAGTTCCGAAAGTGAACGCAATAGCGCGACTGGATTTCAAACTTGCTTACTATAATGTCACAGTCCAGTACTATAGCCACTAACAACAGTGACTCTCCTTGGTTTAATAGTAAACAGCTGGATTCTCACATTTACTTCAGCATTAAGTTATATAAGTTTTTATTTTTCTCCTTAAGCGAAATGGTAAAATTAATGTTAGGGGAGATAACTCTCCCTTCAAACTATTGACTAAATCTAAGATCAAATCTAATATTTTATTAGGAGAGAAAATCTATGATAACTGACCAGTATGAAAATATTACTTTAAGAATAGATAGCTGATATGAAATAAATAAGGTAGATACTTGCTTACTGCTTTGTTTCTTTATTCAATATGTCATAGTTTTTTAGGTCTTTGTCAAAGCTCTCGACTAGGCACCTACATAAGAAAGTTGAGAATACTTTTAAAAACTTTTGACTAAGTTTTAGGAATCTTTATACTTCCAATATCTTAAATATAAAATGAATAACTGGTATAAACATTTGCATTTAATACCCAAAATAGAAAATCATATTTTACTACTGTGTGTAGTGCAAAAAATAAAATATTGTGTAGAAGCAATATGTCGCAGTGGGATTCCAATTACCGTCGAATTGGTAGAAAGGCAGCAAGCAAGCTGTAATTCAAATACAGAACCTGCTTTGTTCCAGCATGATGCAGTATGGTGGGATATTTATCTAGCACCATTACACACTAAGACCAGCAGCCAACCAGGACTCAAGGAATGGGATAACCAGATGCAAATATGGAATATTCGCCAGTACTATAATACCAAATGCTTTGGGAACAAATTCAGTTATGCTTGTTTAATTATTTTGGTCAATTCAACAGTGCACTCAAATCAATTCAATATTATGTAATCTATTCATACAGGAGTAATTCAATAAATAAGGTGAATTTATCCCAAGGAGTTGCCAATAGGAAGACCTTGCACCTTTTCAGGGAAATCAATAGTGATGGGTCGTTTCATGACCTTTTTCGGTTATTTCCTATAAGTCTAACATAAACATAGGGAAACACCTTGACTGATGAATTTTTATTTTCCCATTAAACTAACCCTAAACATGTCTTCTTTTTTTCTAGTAGATCGATAAATAAATAATTCATCAGTCAAGAGTGGTTCCTTTTGTTTATGTTAGACTTATAGGAATAACCGCTTTTTCTTTATCAGAGAGTCAGTATGTTTCCACTCCATAAATTGTCTTTCGACTCAGGCTCGTAGAGGCAAAACTCATGTTTAGGCCATTTGTAAACTTTTTTTTTTCTACTGAAACGTGTTTTCTCTGTACACATCCAATATTCTTTTGTAAATTTCATATGATTTGCACCTTCTCAGCTACCAAAAATTTGATGACAAAACTCCTGGAGCACTTTGTTCGATTCGCCACCCATTTTGAATAGCCTCAAACATTTTCAAATTTATTTTCAAACTCAATTTTTTGAAAACACATTTTTTCTATTTAACCCATATATGAGAACTCTAACAGAGTGGACCTGGGAGTATGGCAATGAAGGGGTACTCCACACTCTCCAGAATTGATACTTCTCCATTAGATACAGTTTAATGCATTTATTTTATGATATTTGAATAAAAAAATGTTATTCAGATGTATAATCTTAGTCAAATTTCTAAAAAAAAAATAAAAAAAAAAAAAAAATTTTTAAATCAATTTCGCTTTTTGGAAAAAAATCCCCTTATTTATTTTAACACTAGCTTACCTTGAAGGCAATAGTTTCATAGGTTCAGCAGCAAATAAAAGATATTGCCACTTCCTGTCAGGTGGTTCAACCTTTTGTTCATAAGCAGCCATAAAATCTGTGTCGGGAATGATGACATCAGCAATTTCAGGATAATCAATCTAGAGAAACAAAAAATAAAATATAAAGTAAAATGTCAGATACATCTTTTCATTTTTTTTTGTAAAAAAAAAGGAAAGTTGTTTGAACCGAATGCATCTTTTTGGGGGAGGGTTTTGATTTTAATATACATATATAAAAAGTCGTCAGGGCGGCCTAATGTCGGTATCAGCCAACAGCGAGGGAGTCTATTCCCTTTTCACTAGCGCTAGACCAAGGAGATTATTTTAGCGTCCGAGGTGGAGTACCACATCTACCATCAGCTCCTCCCTTTACCGCACAGATCCCTGTGCTACTCATACGCTGAGTTGGCAAAGGCCGGTATCAAACCAGGAACCTTGCTGTCTGTCTGTAACCGAAACTACGTCACCATCGATATCACAAGTTGTTTATATATTTACATTATATCTCAATAAATTAGTCATTATGTAACCTTAATTAGTATCTTATCATTAATGATGTCTCTATTAAATTCTAGCTCAAAACAGTTATGAATGAGTTTAGACTCCTACATATTTGCATATCACTAAGAAATAAAGGTTTACATAGTATAAGGTGTTGATAATTTTCATACCGGTTTAAGAAATACAGATCTAATAAATTATTACTCAGTGTTATTGATTTATAATATTAGTATTTTATTCTCAATGTATTAAACTCAATCCTATGTATAATTTTATGAGTATGAACAGGTGGAATGAAAACATCACACAATGCTGTAAAGAAAAAACAATTTATAATATAATCATAGCTGATACTGATCAATATTTGATTTTACATAAAATCATCATCAGAGCTCATTCACTCCGTGATGTTTGGGTCGGGAAAAAATGTCAAATCAGTTCACAAAAAACAAAAAACCTTAATTCTGCAAAACAACGAAAGTTGTTACATTATTCACCAATGTGGGCATTCGCACCATATTTTTATTGGTCATGCCGATATGTATATCTTTTTTTTGTCGGTGACTCACCAATGTAGCGGATTTTGAGATGTTGGCAACAAGACGAATTAACTTACTCGGAAGGGGATGGGTATTAAAAATGTGACGGTTGGAATTCAAAAGATTTTTAGAAAAGGAATTTTTATGATTAATTATTTTTTATGTTCTGTATTTCATAAATGATTAATTATTTATTATTGTATTTTTTTTTATATATAAAGTAAAAAAAGTTATGGACGGATTTGTTATTAATTTTAGATTATGTGAAGCATTTGGATCTAATGTAAGGTTTTTATTTTCAAACCTAATTCAATTCAAATCAAATAAAACGAAAAAGATCTTATTTATAAATCAAAACAATAAACCAAAATTTTATTTTGATGGAAGTAAATAACGGAAAAGTTATGTGAAGGGATTTTATGGTTTCTGACTACAAGTGTCGCTAAATAAGGGGATATATTAAAGAAACCTTGTCTTTGGGGTATGGTTTTATGGGTAAGAATAACACAAGATTCCATAATTCTATGTAGTGTTTTATCATGTATGTGGGTTAATATTTTGGCACCTTTGAAATCAAAAGTATGATTGAGATCAAAGATGTGTTTTAGCTATGCATTGTTTTGAAAACCACGTTTAATATGATATTTTGTGTCCGATAGACGTTTAGTTAAGGATCTGGAAGTCTCCCTACATATTTTCTTGTTACATTTTAACAGTCATAGTGTAGACTCCAGATTCAGAAGGTGTGTGTTTAGGGTTATTTTTATTTTGTAGAATGTTTTTCACTGTTTTCATGGAGTGAGCGACAGTTTTTATACCAATCTTACTTAAGTTTCTATTTATTTTATAGAAATCTATTAAATAAAACAAGAATAAGTAATCTTTTTTATATGCGTTCATATTTATTTTCGTCAGACTTTTTAATCTAATCTAATATTTTATACATTAAAACTTAAATACTTACACCCAGAGGGAGATTGTTTTCGCTAGAATATTTAATGTTTTTGATTATTACACTTCCATCATTTATTCATCTTCAATCATATGATCTGTATTTCTTTTAATGTCTGCCATATCCTCAAACGGTAAACTTGAGAAAAGTCATACAGAGCTGAGGGTCTGGTGAGTGGTGTACTTGTAAAATACTGTTTCACCACAAACTGATGATCAAAATATATTGGTTTGGTGGTTGGTTGGATTTTACGGCAGGTCACCTTTGTTGTGTTATTTTATGCCGAAGATGTTTTGTTTTATTCATTCTTGATGAGCACTGA
Source organism: Doryteuthis pealeii (assembly GCA_023376005.1). Lineage (NCBI taxonomy): Eukaryota > Metazoa > Mollusca > Cephalopoda > Myopsida > Loliginidae > Doryteuthis > Doryteuthis pealeii. The sequence goes on along the minus strand of CM042154.1, from coordinate 72,889,594 downwards.
AAGTTTTTTTAAACTCAATTTTTTTTCTATTTACACTCATACACTCCAGGTCAGAGTGGACCTGGGAGTAATGACAATGAAGGAGTACTTCACACACCCCAGAGCTCCAAAATTGAAACTTCATTAGTTGCAGTTTAAGGTCATATACAGGACACTAAAACCCTCAGCCACTCCCTCCTAGCACATATATGACAAAAAGAGTTGGGGTTTGCCTTAAGGGAAATAAGGTCGGGACAATCATATAGGTGCTAGGGCTTGACGTGACCAACCGATTGATTGGAGGAAGCCTCTCCGACTGCCTGTCTAGACTAAGAGCTAAAGTGGAGGTATTGGTTTGGTTTGGTCTATTTGTTTAACACCACCCCTGGTGGATTATTTAATGTTGAACTTTGACACAAATAGTTTGCACAAAGTAGATGATAAATGGTTATTGATTATGATACTTTAAAAACAAAGTAAAGGAAAACCAACCAATACTTAAAATCTTTCATTGAAAGATGTCATATATAGAGCATTATACAGGGTGATTGAAAAGTAACTCCATTCACAATACAATGAATGCCGAATGGTATCTCCCATGCTGCAAGATAAAATCTGGCCAATTATCAATACTTGGGAGAATATTTAACACCCTGCAACTTTTTTTCTTTGGGGTTGGTTCAAGGAGTAAGTCTACTCTACAAAACCAATGACTTTGGAAGAACTTGAAGGATGAATACGAGAATTTATTCCTGCCATTCCACAAGAGTTCCTGGGTAGATCAGTTGCTGCAATTTCCGAGCAGCTTAAGAGGCTGGAGGCGAATAATGGTGCTCATATAGAATTTTGAATAAAACTTCATGTTCTTTGCATATTCATTTTTTGTAAAAATAATGATTCAGAAATAAACTATAAGATTTTTAAAATAGGGAGTTACCTTACAATCACCCTGTATTAGTAAAAATCGGTTAATAGATTTAGTTTTTGAAATCTGCCTTGACAGTAAATTTCCTGTTCAAAGAGAAATATTTTTTAAAATGTCTACCGTAACTATAACTTCCATTATTTTGAAAATTTCAATTAGATCACCTTTCATTGTAAAGTAAAGTAGTTAATCCTAATTTCTCCTATCTCTCCCTGAAACTAATCTTTTTATTAGTTTTATCCCTCTTCTTTGTATGCCCTTCAATCTCATTAAAGAAATGGTGAAGAAATGACTGAATTTCTTGTTTGAATTGGTCAGTGATTTGACATTTTTTAAACAAAATCATGTCCATTTTTGTACTCCAATTTCGGGGCTTTAAATTCTCATAACTTTTGAACCACTGGGGATATTTGCATAATTCAAACAGTTCTGAACTCCATTTACACAGCTCTATATAACTAATGTGATTAAATATTAATGTGATTAAAGATTTTAAAAATAGGGAGTTACTTTATAATCACTCTGTATGTAAGCTTTAAAAAAGATACAGGAACCCTAGAGAGGTTTCTCTATGAATTCTCAGTTGATTAAAAAAAATTAAAATACTTTTGATACGTTAATATTTTATAGCTTAAGGTAAAAGAGGATTCTAAAAAATAGGCTCGGTTATTTCCTATAAGTCTAACATGATCAAAGGGGAATCACTCTTGACTGATAAATTATTTTCCCATTAAACTAACCCTAAACCCATTCCTAACTTCTTTTTTCTTAGATCAATAATAAATAAATAATTTATCAGTCAAGAGTGGTTCCCCTTTGATCATGTTAGACTTATAGGAAATAACCATAGGCACTCTATATTCTTACCTGAAATAGTAAACTTTGCTGCATGGTCTCAGGATCTCGTTGTTTCGTTACTGTAAAAAAAAAATAAGAAAGAAAAAAAAATTAAAAATCTGCTTTTTGTATAAGTCGTCGGGGTGGCCTAAAGTCGGTATCAGCCAATCAGCGAGGGAGTCTATCCCCTTTTCACTACCGCTAGACCAAGGAGATTGTTTTTGCCTCTAAGGCCGGAGCGGCACACCTACCATCAGCTCCTTACTTTACCGCACAGATCCCTGTGCTACTCATACGCTGAGTTGGCGAGGGCCGGTATCAAACTAGGAACCTTGTGGTTTCAAGCCAAACGCTCTCCCGACTGAGCTAACTGGCCCTGTATAAGGGTGGAAATGAAACCCGGCCCTGTATAAGGGTGGAATGAAAACCGGCACTGTATAAGGGTGGAATGAAAACGGCCCTGTATAAGGGTGGAATGAAAACCGGCCCTGTATAAGGGTGGAACGAAAAGTTCATATGATGACATCATGTCTACTATTTGTCTGAATTTTTGAGATGAGGCTTGATAAATGGTATTATTTGGATTTTTCAGACTGTTGTCCTCATCTTTATTGTTATATACACAACGTTTTGGCCATGATGATAACCATTATATCATGAGCACCTCCAAGGGTTTATAGTAGTGTATCATCATCATGTCATGCTAGTAGCACAGATATCCATGACAATCTCTCACCAGCTGTCCCTATCATTCATAGCTCTCAGGTGGTCCTCTGTGCAGAGCTAGTCAATGTAGGTCTTTGCTGGACAGTCCACACTGGCATGCCCATGTGCTGGTTTCCTTATGAGTTTGTCCTTGCTTCTCCAGCAGTGCCCAGCATGTCATGTTCATCTCACTCGGAATGTGTGATGAGGTCAAGTGGGCATATAGGGTTTCCATGATTTGTTTAATATCATGTGCAGTTCCCATCTAACTTATTCTTGAGGCATTTTATTAAGGACCAAGTGGTGCAGCCATACAGTATTAATGATACAACTATAGCCTGGAAGCCAAGTATTTATAAAAGTTGGCGGAGTGGCCTATTGTTGGTATCAGTTAGACAGCGAGGGAGTTTTATCTTCTTTTTGCTAACACTAGACCAGGGAGTTTTTCTTTTTTTTTTGTTTAGGTGGAACGCCACACCTACTGTCAATTCCTCAACTTTACTGAACAGATCAGATTACTCAATCTGTGCTACTCATGCGCTCAGTTGGCAGGTACCGGTATTGAACCAGGAACCTTGCAATTTCCAGGTGGTGCTCTACTGACTGAGCTAAACAAGCTCCAAGTGTTTATAGTAGTGTATTAAGTAAAAAAGTAAAGTCGTTGGGGCGGCCTAAAGTTGGTATCAGCCAATCAGCGAGGGAGTCTATCCCCTTTCACTAGCGCTAGACCAAGGAGATTGTTTTTGCATCTGAGGTGAAACGCCACACCTACCATCAGCTCCTTACTTTACCACACAGATCCCTGTGCTACTCATACGCTGAGTGGGCAAGGGCCGGTATCAACTAAGAACCTTGTGGTTTCTAGCCGAACGCTCTACTGACTGAGCTAACCCGAGTGTATAAAATGATCAAAAATTAAAATTTGTGATAAAGAGTCTGGAATGAAATACAGCAAAGTACCTTTGTAACCAGGACGTCCAATTTTAACAAATTTCTTGATTTCAACTTTAGCCTTTTCTGGTGCAGGTTGTGCAGGAGCTTCTTTAGCTTCTTTGGCAGCACGTCGAGCCCTGATATCAAAGAAGAAAAAAAATTGTCAAATGAAAATTTCAAAACTTAAATCATTTATCTATCTATCTATCTATCTATATATATATATATATATAAAACAATTGATGACAAAGTAAATATATATACACGTTAAATATCACCGGTTCTTGTTTTTTTTTTTGTGCAAAAATTATGAAGATTTGATTCATATTTGAAAATATTTAAAATTAAAATATACATAGAAATAGCATTGAAATTCTACTTAAAAATGTCCAGGTGACATTCCTAGTATATAATAATGAACAGTGTGACTTATTCTGTATGTATATTTGTTTCTCTTTTTTAATTTTTGTCACACTAAAAAACAAACAATATATACAGTATTACCTATAAATAAATAGACACATACCAATTTTTTTTAAAATTTTGAAAATATAACAATTCAATAAAGAAAATTAAACTAAACAATCTATCATTCTCTGATTGGGCTGAGAATCTTCAGCACCCACTCATTAAAAAAAAAAAAAAAAAAAAAAAATCATATTAGGACTAACTTTTTTAAAAAATTTTATAGTAAGCAAATACGAAACAAAATCAAAAATCATCTATATGATAATTATAATATTAATAATGTATATAAGTAAAGTAAAGTCGACGGGGCGGCCTAAAGTCGGTATCAGCCAGTCAGCGAGGGAGTCTATCCCTTTTCAATAGCGCTAGACCAAAGAGATTGTTTTTAGCATCTGAGGTGGAGCGCCACACCTACCATCAGCTCCTTACTTTACCGCACAGATCCCTGTGCTACTCATAACGCTGAGTTGGCGGGGACCAGTATCGAACTAGGAACATTGTGGTTTCTAGCCGAACGCTCTACCGACTGAGCTAACCCGGCCCTATGTATATACATAACATAATTTAATATGAAATAAAAGTATATATATATATATATATATATATGGGGATTGAAACATACTATTTTATGTGTTCCGTTTCTAGATTTGTTGGTTCGATTTTTTTAAAGGTTCTTGATATTTTAGTTCCTGTTAGAATCCACTGTTTTGGAGAGCTTTATCATATATTTTCATTAGATATTTTTCTATTTGATAATAATTTATTAATTTTAGTACTGATTGCATTGGGTGTGTGTTTAATAATGTGTTCAGGGTGGTTGGAGTGGATATTGATGTATAATGGGGGTTTGATTACCTTTATGAAAAAGTTTTTAAATATTATGGGTTAGGTTGAGTGTTGAATCTAAAAAAAATGTACTATTTTACAATTGGAAGATATGTCTATATTAAAACCTAGATATTTAAAAGCTTTTATTATCTTTTTTGTATTTTGCATGTTAGTGGACCATTACTGGCATATCTAACAAACACGGAATGTTGAAAAATGTGAAAAAATAAAGTAACGGGAAAATCGCACCAGTAAGACAAACAGTGAAGTATTAAAAAAAAAATTGAATTGAAGAGACTGTCAAAATAAATCTATATTCTAAAGGTATATATATATATATATATATATATATTATAGATATCTTATTATAATGGAGATTGTGTGTTTTTCTGTCTGTAACCGAAACTATATTCCTACTCAAGTTACAATTCCCTTAGTTATTGACATCACATTCGCCATGATTTTTATTTTTATCTAAATCTCAATTATTAATAAAATTGTCTTACATTATTAATACTGTTAACTATGTCTACGTACTGATAACATGCAATTATATTTATATATACAACAAAATAGCGGTTTACAGTGTGAACGGGAAGGCTAATTTGCATATTGATATTAAAAATCGAATTTAATAAATACGTGCTTAGTATTATTGATTTCTAATTGTTTGGTTTTTATTTTTAATGAATATAAGCAAAAATCTCTTCAATGAATCTTAAATGAAATCCATTAACAAGATAAAATAACTGTCATTTTATTCTTTACTTCCTCTTATAACTAAATACTTAAATTAGAAAAAATAACAATGAAAGACGAGAGTGATGGAAGAGTAAGTTTCAGTTGTTCCATTTTTTATTATACTCCCTCTGTTTTCAAATCTTTATTATACTCCCTCTGTTTCAAATCTTTTATCTGTATTCTTTATTTAGTTTCATTAGCCTTTCTAATTTAATACAATATTTTATTACATTAAAACTTAAATACTTGCACCCAGAGGGTGCATATATTTGCTAGTATATATTAAAGGATACATTAAACTCTTAACATCCTGTTGAGAATTTTCTAGTCCAGAGCATTCCTATAAGGATATATAAAAAATTGGCTGAAAATGGCATTTTCATTTAAAGTTACCTGTTATTTCCCTTAAATCAAAGACTTCTAAATCTGTTTAATATTACATTTAAACAAAGGCTATTATTTGGGGTGGATTAGGAAAATGAATGTGATTTCCAGTCGGGTGGAATGAGGTGGTATAGGACTTTAAGAGTTAATTATATGTAGGGGAGAAATTAATTGAAATTTCACTGTTTTAGCGTAAGCATTTACTCGCCTGTTGGTTACAGACTTGAGTTTCTTGGTGATTGTAAAAACATATCCTGTAAGTATGTATCAATTGTTCACCCCAGACTGACAGTCGCTGATTGCCATAAGGGTAAGGAACTTGGCAGACGAAAATTCTGTTGGTCTCGCTAGAGGTAGCTGTTAAAAATTGAGCCGCACTGATGAGAGACGTAAACGTCAAAACACGTGTCTGTGGATGACTTATATGTAACAAAAAAATCAAGGTGTTTTTTCTTCTGAGTCTTGAACAGATTAATTTCAGTTTAATTGAATGGGAGAGGAGGGAAATTGATTTGACACGTGAGGAAATTTTTGTAAGTCAAGGTACCACTGTACTTTATATTTGAATGAAAAGATGAATAATAATATAAAAGTACCATCATGCTAATAATAGTGGGAGCCCTAGGTACGATCATGAAAGGGACAGATAATACCTGGCAGTACAGCCTTTATGGAAAAATTGCACTTTACAGAACTACTTATTTCTTTAGGAGAGTACGATCAATATGATTGAAAAAGTAACACGCAAAAGTAGGGATGGAACATAGAATACATATAATCACTACTTTCCTCACCCTAGGTCTTGGTTAAAGACTTGGTGAAAGATGGTAAGAAATTGAAAGTAAAGCTGATAATAAAAATGATAATAATAAACAAAACTTACAAATTTGCTTGATGTTTTCTTTCCTTGGGTGTGAGCCAAGTAACTGCCCTGAATTAAAAAAAAATATATATATATAAATTAGAATCAATAATAAAAATAAAAAATGAAACATCAGGATAATAAAGTCCATAATTAAAACAATTTATGAAAATACTTGCAAAAGAAAAGAAAAAAAAAAGTATATATTTACCATAAAATACTGAGAATAAATATTTTTAAATGGAATAGAACGTGTCATGTTTCTTACAGAAGTTGATAATCCACAGCTTTCTTTAAAACATGTCTGATTTTGGAAGGGATGAATAGTAGAGTTCCTTTCCCATTGCCTTTTCTGTAATGACTTTCACTTACCTGAAGCAAACTGAACGTGCTGCTTTATATGTTTTTGCGTAAGCAGCCATTTGTAATGTGAGGCGTGTGCATGCACAACTTCAAGTCCTTATGTTAACATCACATATGAATATGCATGAGTTATGTATATGAGGACTCATCCAAAGTGACACAGTATTTGAATTTGTCAATAACCATTTAAATGATCAGATTGTATGACCAATAATATTACCACACCACACCAATCCCTGCTACATAGCCTAGAGAAGGCAGCATGGAACATCAGCCTCTTTGTGAACTGATAAAACGAGTTCATGTTTTTAAAAAGAAAGTGTTGTATGCTCTCTTTCCTTTCTTTCTTACTTCTGGACTTCGTCTTGGGGACTTTGTGTCTGGTCTTCCATTGGGGATTTCTCTTTATCAGAAGCCCTGTGTCATTGGTTGTTTAGATAACAACACAAGACTTCGATTTAACTTAGATCATATTTTATTCAGAAATCCCCACCAGACTACCTGCGCAGATCGAGACGGCACTATGCATAACATGACTTACCACCGTCGTGGCTTTGGCCGATCTCACTAAACTCTTTCTAATCTAAACCGGAAGAGGGTCTTCTCCACCGGAAGGAGCAGGATGAGGTCAAGCTTTGTCATTCAATCCTTCAAGGCCGTGGGCTGCAACTTATAACAGCCATTTTGGTTTCTACACTACTATACATAAATATTAGGAATCTAATAATTATGTAACAAAAGGAGGCATCTCCACACTCGACAGTAAGCCTCTAAAGCCAGTAGAACAATTCACATACCTAGGTAGTAATATCTCATCCATAGAAAACAATGTTAATGCACACATATGGAAGGCATGGTCTGCTATAAACAGATTATCGGTCATATGGAAATCAGATCTTACTGACAAGTTAAAATAACAATTCTTCCAAGCCATAGTTTTATCAGTGTTACTGTATGGCTGCACCACTTGGACCGAAGCACCTAGAGAATAACATTGATGGGAGCTGCATGCGATAAACAAATCATGGAAACAATATCCCACAAGGATAACTAGAACTTCCATTATTTTGAAAATTTCAATTAGATCACCTTTCATTGTAAAGTAAAGTAGTTAATCCTAATTTCTCCTATCTCTCCCTGAAACTAATCTTTTTATTAGTTTTATCCCTCTTCTTTATATGCCCTTCAATCTCATTAAAGAAATGGTGAAGAAATGACTGAATTTCTTGTTTTGAATTGGTCAGTGATTTGACATATTTTTTAAACAAAATCATGTCCATTTTTGTACTCCCAATTTCGGGGCTTTAAATTCTCATAACTTTTGAAGCACTGGGGATATTTGCATAATTCAAACAGTTCTGAACTCTATTTACAAAGTTCTATATAACTAATGTGATTAAATAACAATAACCTCAAATAAAAAAATCAACTGGGAATGATATTAATACACTCCAATTTCCAGGTTGTAGAGAGTGGAGAAAAGAAAATAGTAAAGTTTTTAAGTTTATCAAAATGGAACTTACCTCATTGTTATGAAGTGTTAAGCAGAGTTTACATTCATAAGAACCCAAATGATTTTTTCATAAAATAAGGATCCTACAAAAGAAGAAAAAGATTATACAAATTAAAATACACAAAATAGCAACAACCAATCAACTCAAAAGAAACATTAATATTTTTAAACAATATCTTTCAACAGTTTTACATACAAATATATTCCACAAATATATATTCCAAGATTTTAGAAAGTGACAATCTATGTTATGTATAGTCATCTGTGTCAGGTCACTCAATGTACTACTGGTACTATGTAACCCAGTACTAGATGTTTCATAGTCGGATCATCAGTGACTAAACTGGTAACACCTCAGATTTTGTCTGATATGGAGGTTAGCTAGACACACTGCAGAATGAAAAACAAGACCAGTAAAAAGGGGCAAAGGAAGCTCTTTGCTTAATGGCCATCTAGCACATTATTTTAAAAGTCCAACCTCTCCTCATTGTGGCAGGGCTACGTAAATTTGATAGTGCTGGAGCCATACCATCAGGAAGTTAAGTAGGGTCACCTAAGGTGGACAGGTCTGGCACCCAGTGGTATTAGGGCCACAGCCAAAATCCAAAGGGTGCATCATCATCATCATCATCAGAAATCAACGGCTTTTGATGTACTTGTCACTGCATCTGTGGAAAATCTGTGGCAACTAAGAGCATCTCTTTTCGATGACCGGGATATACATACAGAGTTTGGGGACTGTTTGTGTTAATTTCCTGAATTTACTTCCTTGAATTGAACATTTACTATCAGCATTTACCTTGTTTAAGTTGATAGTTTCTATAGCCAACTGCCTCATCCGTTCACGTCGATCAAGGTTGGTTTCAGAGGCCGAAGCCACTCCACCAGTGCCAGTCTTACCGCCTGGCCGGTGCTGCAAATCCATTTTGGGTTAATATCTAAAAAATAATGAATAAATACATTATAAACACTGGCAAATATATGCACACTCCGGGTGCAAGTATTTAAGTTTTAATGTAATAAAATATCATATTAAATTAGAAAGGCTAATGAAACTAAATAAGAATGCAGATAAAATTATTTAAAATAGAAGGGGGTATAATAAAAAAATAGAACAACTGAAAATTACTCATCCTTCACTCCCATCTTTCATTTCTAAATTTTCATAATTTAACTATCTAATTAAAATAGGAAGTAGAGACTAAAATTAGTTATTTTTTCTTGTTAAGATTTATCCCCGAGATTGTTGCTCATATTCATTAAGATAAAACCAAACAATTAGAAAGCAATAATACTAAGCACATATTTATTAAAATAAAATTTTTAATATCAATATGTAAATTAGCCTTCCCATTCACACCGTAAACCACTGTTTTGTATATATAAATACAATTGCATGTTATTAGTATGTAGCCCCGCCCAACGGGTGGGGAGTGCTATAATTAACGGCGTCGATCCCAGGGGGCGATCCCCCCAGGCAACACCTGCCCCCTTGATTTAAAGGGGCAGGGCTGGGTTTATTGCCCAGTGCCTGAGGCACCCCCCTTGAGGGGGAATGCCGACGGGATCGACGCAATTTTTCACCTGCCACTCCATGAGCTTCGGTTTGTGGGTGGTCCCACGTTAATAGGGACTTTGTGCCTGACCCGTACAAGTGGGGTACGCGGTAAATACCATGTAGCCCGCCCAACGGGTGGGGAGTGCTATAATTAACGGCGTCGATCCAGGGGGCCATCCCCCCAGGCAACACCTGCCCCCTTGATTTAAAGGGGCAGGGCTGGGTTTATTGCCCAGTGCCTGAGGCGCCCCCCTTGAGGGGGAATGCCGACGGGATCGACGCAATTTTTCACCTGCCACTCCATGAGCTTCGGTTTGTGGGTGGTCCCCTGTTAATAGGGACTTTGTGCCTGACCCGTACAAGTGGGGTACGCGGTAAATACTATGTAGATCCGGCCCACGCCGGGGGTCCAGTGGCTTCGGCCCTGGATCTTTACGAGTTAATAGCGTTGATCCCAGGGGGCCATCCCCCCAGGCAACACCTGCCCCCTTGATTTAAAGGGGCAGGGCTGGGTTTATTGCCCAGTGCCTGAGGCGCCCCCCCTTGATGAGGAATGCCGACGGGATCGACACAATTTTTCACCCGCCACCCCATGAGTCTCGGCTTGTGGGTGGTCCCACATAAATAGGGCCTTGTGCCTGACCCGTACAAGTAGGGTACATGGAAAATATCATGTAGATATGGTCAACAGTGGCTTCGGCCTCTGGACCATTGCTATAATTAACAGCGTCGATCCCAGGGAGCCATCCCCCCAGGCAACACCTGCCCCCTTGATTTAAAGGGGCAGGGCTGGGTTTATTGCCCAGCGCCTGAGGCACCCCCCTTGAGGGGGAATGCCGACGGGATCGACGCAATTTTTCACCTGCCACCCCATGAGTCTCGGCTTGTGGGTGGTCCCACATAAATAGGGCCTTGTGCCTGACCCGTACAAGTGGGGTACGTAGAAAATATCATGTAGATATGGTCAACAGTATTAATAATGTAAAACAATTTTATTAATAATTGAGGTTTAAATGAAAATAAAATCATAGAAAATATGACGTAAATAACTAAGGGAAGTGTCATATGAGTAGTAATATAGTTTCGGTTACAGACAGAAAAACACACAATCTCCATTATAATAAGATTTGTTTTAAATTCTTGTTGTCTTGACAGTATGAAAAAAAAAAAGTAAACAATTAACAGCACTAATACTTTATCTATATTATTAATTCAAAAGAGTTTATTTGTCTGTCCTCTACGGACAACCAAACAGTTTAATATAGAGTTACCAAATTTTATATACATATGACAGTCGGCTGAAAAGTTCATAGGCTGACAAAGATAATCATGTGGAATGTGACCAAATGAGATTCATTTTTCAACATATTCCTCTTTGCAGTTCACACACATCTTCCATTAATTTTCAATTCCATAATGAAATGTGGTGCTTATATTGAGCTTTGTACATTGTCAGAATTTTGCAGGCAATATGATTGATACAAGGGAAATGTATTGTTCCTATATCATTTCAAATATATCCAACCACCAACATAATCATGATCATTTCTATTGCACTCTTACAGTTTTTTTGCTCCATATAGACCTTAATTCAATGGCTGAATGGAAATACTCAAAACATAAAATTTAAACTGATATTGTAGCTTCAGTTCTGGGCAAAAACCAAACTATCTTTTTGGTACAAATAATGTTCAATATATGTAAAATAATAATAATAATAAATTTTTGTCATTGATACAGTGCCACATTGGGATTGTTCCACCTATTGATCTTGCTATGAAAAAATCAGAAATCATTAATTACTTAAAATTGGTTAATTTTAAAACTGTTTTGATAGCATTTTTGTATTCCTTGGGCCAAAAAGCTTTTTATAAACCAAGTTTTAGGAGTAGAGATGCTTTACAACTCATTTTATAGTCAAAAATAGATTACGGGAAGTCGTGATTTTTCGCGTCACCCCCCCCCCCCCCAAAAAAAAAATTGGTAGAGTTTAAAATGAATGTAACTCAGGCAATTTTTTGAATTAGAAGCTCAAATTTTTGAGATTTTCTTACTTTAAGATAGTTCACACCGGACAAAATTTCAGAAAAATTGAAGGGTGTGGGTAACATGGCCTGGATGATTTGACATGGAATTATCCATATCCAAGCAAAGAAATAAGTGTAATTTACTTCCTGCTGAAAAACAATTAGTAATTGTACATTTTTATGAAAGCAATGAGAAAACTGCTAATGCGTCAACCAAGGCTCAAGTCTTGTCTATCAAATTACTGGTTATTTTCTATTATCAGTTATCGAACTGGTTATTTTCTAAAGAATTATCAGTTAACTTTTGAATTCAACTATTTTAAATTCTACATTTGCTTTACAAAATTAATAGGCCACATATTCATTATGTAACTGGAATAGTTACTTGAAATTATATAATTCAGAGATGCTGATGGATAACGTGCTGCATCCCTGATGCACAAAAATCTAAAAAGACATAGTAAAATTGTATCCATGTGTCCAAGTGTTTTTCTTTTTTCTTCCCTCATCATTTGTGGAAAAAAATATTTGAGATGGGCCCTCTACTCATGTGGATGGTGTCAGCTAGAGTGGCAGTGTCCAGTACGAAATCCCAAAGGCAAGATCTGCACCTGACGGGAATTTTATACCTTTCTACTGGAATGTGCGCAGGTCTGCCTTTCGTATAAATAGACTTCAAATGACAGAGGGAGAGTTCATAATTTCTTGTCGTACTGATCGTTGTTACCTGACCAGTCTTCTTGATCACTTCAGATTGATATACAGAAAGAAACTTTGTGACCCTTGGAAGGATAGTTAATTGACCCTTGATTGTACCAGAGGGTTGCAAAACTGGCATTGTTTTGCAACAGCTGGATAATTAACCATAGACTCTATGCCCTTGTCTCTTTTTCTTTTTCTCACAGCCTCATGGTTAAAAGATTTTTCGACACATTTCAATCTAACTGTAAATACATTTCAATAGTTTCTTAGAAATGAATTACACAGGACAGGTTACAAGGTAGGAGTTAGATGGCTTTAGTTGTTTTCCTAGATCATGAATAAAAACCCTACAATCTATTAAGAAACTTTAGTTGGGACCCATAAATTTTTCCAGGGACTCATTCAAAGCAAATATGTGCATCCCAGGATGCACTAAATCAACAAGCTATCAGCATCACTGAAATATTCAAATCTTTTTTTTCTGTTTTTAACCATTAGCTACAAATAACATCTACCTGCCCCAAAAATAAACAACATCATTATAAGTTTATAAACATTTAAGTATAAGATCAAATCATTCCATGATTGTTAGAGTACTTTGTGAAATCCTTCAAGGCATTTTTCAAAGTTGAGATTAATTGGTGTACCAATCACCACTCTAATATACAGTGTGGTCCGAAAATCATGTCACCCCTACATATTTTTTTAGAGGTAAAATAATTACATAACTCATATATTATATTAAAACAAAAAAATAAAAGTCAAAACAATATGTAGGGGTGACAAGACTTTCGGACCACCTTTGTCTATTATGTAAATAAAAAAATAAACGTTCTTAAAACTTCAATTTCATAAAAACCAGTAACAAAAATACTACTTTTATTTTATTTATGTGCAAACATCTCTACTTGTATTATTTGATTTATGAGAAAGTGAGAGTGATAGAGACATTATATCAGAAAATAAAATAACATGAATCACTATAATAATAACAAAAAAGTATGCACAATCCGATTTCTGTGGTCCCATTCAAAATGCAGCTTCTCGGTCTTTTTGGCTATATAATTTCATTAGAATAAATTTGATACGCCCCGAAGTAGGGACCTCGATACGTCCCCGAAACTTAGGGCGTCCCATCGTGGTGCAATGGTTAGCAAGCTAGTGTCGCAGATCCATTACTACTGAATATTGAATTCAATCCTCGCTGGATGCCCTACACTTGCGACCTTATATTACATCATACACGTGGCGAATGGGCTTGGTAAATACGCCATGGCGTCCCATCGTGGTGAAATGGTTAGCAAACTAGTTTCGCAAATCCATTACTACTAAATAGTGAGTTCAATCCTTGTTGCATGCCGTTTGGCGTATACTTGTGACCTTATGTCAAATCCTACACGTGGCGAAAGGGTTGGGTAAATAAAACGCTACCAAAACTAAACAGAAGAAAATTTAAGATTAAATTATACCGACTATTCAACTGAATAAAGCAATTTAGTCTGAAAACCTGACACAAAAATAAAATACTGTAGGAAGTCAGAACTACCACAAAAGTAACGTGTTCAGGTCATACCCGGTGGACATTAACAATCAGTACAACTACAGTAACTGACAATCAACTTTCTTTGACTCTTGCAATGAATACTATTTAATTGAATTTTTACCATCAGAACTGCAAAAATAGACTGTTTTTATGTTTTTTATTGTTACTCTGGAATATAATAAATATCGTTAAATACTCGGCAAAATTACTAGCGAATTGTAAATTTCAGTTTATTTCTGGATAGGACTTGATAAGTTTATAATCTCAATTCACTTAAAATAACAACGCTGAGGTCAAAAAAGTGTATAACTGAATCACTACTCAAGAACTTTAAATCTATAAAACATCATCAAATTATTAGAATTATTTCTCGGATTAACATACAAAAAATAGTAAACGCGGGGAATCAACAACAATTTAAAGAACAAAAAGCGACAATCAGTCGCTGGTTCTAAAAAAAACTATTTCATCATATAAAAAAGAGAGAGAAAATATTATAAAACAAGTAACCAATTATTGTAACAAAAAACATATATGCGATATCTAACTCACCGATTTAAAATTCAAAATTGAATTCTTTTTTTAACTCAATCACACAGAATAATGTTTAATCCTTGCTTACACCGGAAGTTGAATTCTGGGATTTTTATCTTCTCCTTTCGCACACATGTTTCCGGGATACCGGTGTAGAACTAATTCAGTGAACCAAGAAACTTATCTCCATCAAAAGTAACTTTTGTAATATCTACATGGTACGCAGTGGATAACATTTTAAGTTTCAATACTTCTGATTTTTTTAAAAATAATAGCCATTCATGATTTTTCTCCCCTCTAGATACTTTTTATTCATGTTCAATTTTTTTCAAGAGGGATAATAATGTTTTTTTTTAATTTTAAAACATTTACCAAAAATCAGATAATTGTCCAATTTTAATGAAATTTTTAGCACTTTATTCATTAAGGACTTAATATTTTGAACCATATGACCTTTAGGCACCCCTTTTGCTTTGCTGATTCATAAGTACATTTTTTTCATTAACACCGTCAACATCCGGTTGTTTGTTAGGGGTTAGGGTTAGGGGTTAGTTTTATAATTAAAAAAAAAATTTCTAAAAATCGTCTGTTATCAAACAAAATGTACAATCAGCAAAGCAAAAGGGGTGCCTAAAGGTTATATGGTCCAATATTTTATTTAAAAAAGAAATTGAAAAAAAGTTTTTTATCAATTAAGATTGTAGGATTTTTTCAACCTTTCGTCATTGAATTCAAAATTTTCCAGTCCCAATTTTTACATTTCTAGAAAGATGAAATCCAGAAGACCACATTAAAAAATTAAAAATAAACTTCAACACCTGAAAAAAAGTTATTTGAAAATTTAAAATTATTTTCTTAAAACACAAAAAATAATTTTTGTAGTGTTTTTTCCCTTTTTGTAATTTTAAAAACAATATTTTTCTTTAAATTGGTGCTAAGAAAAGTCTTCTCTGATTCAATTTAATTATTTTTAGTCACTTAAAAATTAATAGTAAATTTTGAACATCTGAAGTTGGCATATCATTCACAATAATTTTGTTATGAATAAAGGTTTATTTACTCTATCTAAAGGGAGGCACGTGGTGTACTGGTTAGAGTCATAGGTATGAATCCAAATATTCTCCATCCAACTATGGGTAAATAGTAGGGTAGACTGGGCTCTTTAACCTTGGCTAGGCAACCAGTCTAGGAGAAGGAAAACTCTGAATTCAAACATTTTTTTTTTTAAATCTCTGGTTGGTGGTCATTACTAGGCTCATACTTAGTGATCTATTTCAATTTTTTTTTCAATTTTTTAAAATGTTTGATTAAAAATGCACAATTTTGCACAACAAATTTTCCGAGATTTTTATAGTTAAAAATCATTACTAATGATTGTTCTTTTTTGTTTATGGAAGACTAAAGTAGTTAAGGAATAATGGGTTTTTCCCCTATTTGCTTCAATATACCCCGATTTTCCCTCTGGGGACAGCAACTACTGTCCTTGCCTTTGCAAAGTTCCTTAGCTCTCCTTGTTACTTACCAGATTTTAGGGCTCCCAGTCTTACATTTTAAAGGTTGACTGCAATTTACCAAGCATCTTGGATGCACACAATGTTGATGCTCACAGTCTTCTGGTATTAGTTTTTTATTTATTTATTTATTTATTTTCTTTTGTTGTTGATGTCAGATCTCATACATTCCAGGTTGCAATGACAAGTTATTGACCTAGTGTTTTCATTGAAGCACAGTTCGGGGGAGGGGAGTACTTGCTGGTCCTAAGCTGAACCAAAATATAATTGCTTGCTGAGTTAATAAATTGAGAATGATGGAGTTTTAACTTGTATAAGAATTAGCGGTGTGTTAACTTATTGCTAACACCTATGATCTTACAAGGCTATCGCGGCTCCTACTTCGTCGCTCATATCTTTTCCAAAGTGTATGAACGACTTTTCGTCTCACGTAGTCTAACTCCCTCTGGCATAGAATAACAAACACCGTAGATAATGTAATCTCTTTATTCCTCTCACCAGAAAGTGTAAAAAACTGAAATAGGAAAGAAAAACAGGTTTATAGAACGAGCCACAACACAGGGGATGGTACAATGTCTGAACAAGGCAATGGATGGGTGTTAATAGAAAAACTGAGGCAGTTCATAGATAAAGACAGTGAAATAATAATGACGTACAATAACACCACCAAACAGGCTTAGAAGTTAAGAAAGGTACAAACGAGGGGCAGAGTCTATGAGAGAAAGTCAATCGAGCGACAAGGGAGTGAACATTACAAAATCTTTCTTAGTGTACAAGGTTCAACGAAACGTCAAATAATATAGTCAGATACACAAGGTAAAAGTCTATTACAAAATTTAATAAGAAGGTTACTGAGAGTCAAGTGACGTACCTGTTCTCTTTAAGGAAGAACACAGAAAAGGAATTGAACGCGTGTGGATAAGCCTTGAATTTACCGCTAAATAATGGTAGCCGGAAAGGGGCGGTGAAAATGCAAAAATAATCCCGTTTAGGAAAAAACACACAGTTGGTCTAAGGGACGTAACTCTTAACGCAGAATCATAATTACAGACCAAGACAAAGGCATTAGGTTATTGTTGTAACCTAACAAAGGTTTCTAAATGAGAAATAACCAAACGGAGGTTGGAAATAAAATTGAATCTTTATAACATTAACAAAATACAATACTTGCAAGCGGTGTGGAAGAAGATAAACAACTGCTGGTGGTATAAGACTACCCAGTCAGCATAATGCTTCCATATTTATAAGGATTAGGACATACCCACTAATGTTCATAGGTAGGGTATATAACAGTTATCCAATATTGGTAGGGAAAAAGACAAGTCAATTATTACAATATAACATTTAATTATACAGCATACAAAGAGGAAACCACTAAAGAGTCACAAGTGTTCAAGGAACATGAAGAAAGTGATATATAATGAGATATCTCTAAAAGCGTATGGTTTGCAAAAGAAGAAATCGACGAGAAAGTTTGGATTAAATCATTTATTTTAGAATAAACAAAAACTGGAATCATTAGTATGGCAGTAATAGTAGTAATTCCCTTTCGCTGCTTGGTGAAATGAGGGTAGGCGTGGGGTTAAAAGTCAGTTCTGGCTCTGCGGAACGCAAGGTGCGGTGTGGGTGTGGGTATAGCTGCCTGTCGGGTGATGTTCCTTGCGTGGAGGCCCTCGGTCAACTGCCTTAGCTTTAAGCCAGCTGTTATTTATAGCAAGGCACAGGATCCAAAATGCTTTTGAAGTGTTTTGGGGGAAGTTTTTTTATTGGACGAAAATCCGGATTCTGCTTATAATATCATTTTTTATTGTTTAGGAATTCCTTTCAAGCGGAAGCTCAACCCGTGCCTATGCAGATCTGTGTTAATTTGGTCACTTCGTTTTAGGGTCCGTTGAGTTAACTTCCGTGACTTGTGTTTTGTTTTGTTTTTAATTTTGTTTTTGTTGGCGAGTGGATGTATTGTGAAGTAAGGATTGTGAATCATAAAAGATATCTATTTCTGTTATAACAAAAGGTTCAAACAACAAAGGAGTAGAAAGCACTAACAATTTTTCAGGAGGTCTGGGAACAAAGACAGGCACCATGTGTATAGCACTGCTGAGGACATGAAAAGACAATGTCTTTCACTTCCAGCCTCATATTGGTAAATTCTAAACTCTTAATGGTGATTCTAGGGTTCACCTTATCACATGACCAACATGGTGGTGAGGCTCCAGTTCTGGAGATCAGAGGAGTGTGAAGTAACCCCTTCATTGTCATTACTCCCAAATCTACTCTTACCTGGAGTGGTAGTACTTGTTAGGGTTTCATCAGTCAGTAGAGCATTTACCTAGAAATTGCAAGGTTCTGAGTTTAATACCAGTCCTCACCAACTCAGCACATGAGTAGTACAGCTTGGGTAATCAGATCTGTGTGGTGAAGGCATGGCACTCCATCTCGGAAAAACACTCTCCCTGGTCTAGTGTTAGTTTGTTTGTTTGGTTGGGTTTTACGGCATGTCAACCCCATGGGTTATTTTATGCCGAATACTTCTATTGGTGATTTGGTATTCAAAAATGTTTAATGCTATAACGTAGGTGCAAAGTTATACATACTTTTGATACAAATAACTCCAGACGAAGGGTAATAGACAAACATTTAATATACACAGCACATGGATAACAGTTGGTACAACGTTCATAGTAAAGAGTACATATAAAAAGGGGTACACAAATAAAGATAAAGACACATTCATGAATGATACAGATATACATATATGAGTACAGACATGAGACTAGCATGCTGTGAGGACTTACAGTAATGTAAGGGGGGCGGAGCCCCAACGAGAGGGTTTAGATAAAATCTACCCCATGTGGCTCATAGTTGCTGAAACAGGAAAAGAGCCCGAAAGGTTTTGAACCCGGCGCTTAAATACTATGGTGCCCTAGCGGGCACCCAGCAAACTAAAAGGGGCAGACAACTCCACCAGGCGAATACAACCAACGCTACAATGCTAACAAAGTTTTGAAATAATTTCATTTATAATGGATAATACAATTTTGTTTATAAAGTCATGTTTTCTATTTGCCCCATAGATGGGACCCTAACAGGTACTACCACTCCGGGACAGAGTGGACCAGGGAGCAATGGTGATGAAGGGGTGCTCCACATTCCCCAACCCTCTAGAACTGGAACCTCACCATCAGATAGAGTTTAACATCATTCCTAGGACATGTAGACCGCAGCCACCGTCTTCTAGCACCCATATGATTATGGTGTTATGTATGGGCTGTTTGATGTCAATATTTAATAAAAGTGTTCAAACATTTAAAAAACCATAAAACAATCAAGCACATGGCATAGAAGACAAAACTCTTGATTAAACAAACAATTGTATTAACAGAATGTATACAAAAAGGCAGCATTGAATACTGGGCGAGGTTCAGCCAAAAGTTCTTTTTTTTTAAAGTTCAATGTAAAATGTAAACTGATATTTCACAATTCACAAAGTGAGAAAGAAACTGTAAAGTTTTTAAGTCACAATAATCATCAGTCAGGCAATAGTTGTACTGATATTTAGTTTGTCTCTGAAAGCGATAATTACTTAAAGAGAGAGAGAGAGAGAGAGATAGATAGTTCGTACCTTCTGCATTAAAAGTTCTTAAAACATGTGACAAGGATTCTCTTAGACAGGCAAAATCTTTCTGCTTAAAAATGAAAAAGTTTGGGTTTAAATAGAATTTTGGTAGGCTCTACAAGGCTCTATTTGATAATTTTTCTTTTTAAGTGGCAACGCCTCTGATTGGTTGAATTTTACGAATTTTATTTTTTTTATTCTCTTTTTTCTAACATGCGCAATTCCATGCGCAAAACAATCATTTTTGTCATTCGATCTCTTTCTGTCGAAGTAAGAACTTCGGCTCGCCACATGATAAATGGTCTAGTGTTAGGGAAAAAGGGATAGACTGCCTTGATGTTCAGTTGATACCGACAATTAGACCACTCCAACAACTTTCTTTTTTTACAGTAATATACATACACAAATTAGATCATTATAATATATATTACATTTTTATTCTCTTTTTCTAACATGTGCAATTCCATGCGCAAAACAATCATTTTTGTCATTCGATCTCTTTCTGTCGAAGTAAGAACTTCCGGCTCGCCACATGATAAATGTCTAGTGTTAGGGAAAAGGGGATAGACTGCCTTGATGTTCAGTTGATACCGACAATAGACCACTCCAACAAACTTTCTTTTTTTTACAGTAATATACATACACAAATTAGATCATTATAATATATATACATTTTTATCTCTTTTTCTAACATGTGCAATTCCATGCGCAAAACAATCATTTTTGTCATTCGATCTCTTTCTGTCGAAGTAAGAAACTTCCGGCCGCCACATGATAAATGTCTAGTGTTAGGGAAAAGGGATAGACTGCCTTGATGTTCAGTTGATACCGACAATAGACACTCCAACAACTTTCTTTTTTACAGTAATATACATACACAAATTAGATCATTATAATATATATACATTTTATTCTCTTTTTTCTAACATGTGCAATTCCATGCGCAAAACAATCATTTTTGTCATTCGATCTCTTTCTGTCGAAGTAAGAACTTCCGGCTCGCCACATGATAAATGTCTAGTGTAGGAAAAGGGATAGACTGCCTTGATGTTCAGTTGATACCGACAATAGACACCCAACAACTTTCTTTTTTTACAAGTAATACATACACAAATTAGATCATTATAATTATATATACATTTTATTCTCTTTTTCAACATGTTGCAATTCCATGCGCAAAACAATCATTTTTGTCATTCGATCTCTCTGTCTCGAAGTAAGAAACTTCGCTCGCCACATGAAAATGGTCTAGTGTTAGGGAAAAGGGATAGACTGCCTGATGTTCAGTTGAACCGACAATAGACCACTCCAACAACTTTCTTTTTTACAGTAATATACATTACACAAATTAGATCATTATAATATATATACATTTTTATTCTCTTTTTTCTAAACATGTGCAATTCATGCGCAAAACAATCATTTTTGTCATTCGATCTCTTTCTGTCGAAGTTAAGAACTTCCGGCTCGCCACATGATAAATGGTCTAGTGTTAGGGAAAGGGGGATTAGACAGCCTTGATGTCAGTTGATTTACCGACAAATAGACCACTCCAACAACTTTCTTTTACGTAATTATACATACCAAATTAGATCATATAAATACATATACATTTTTATTCTTCTTTTTCTAACATGTTGACAAATTCCATGCGCAAAACAATCATTATATTGTCATTCGATCTCTTTCTGTCCGAAGTAAGAACTTCCGCTCCCACATGATAAACTGGTCTAGTGTTAGGGAAAAGGGATAGGACTGCCTTGATTGTTCAGCTGATCTCTCTCTT
>CM042154.1:72684591-72867679 GCA_023376005.1 Doryteuthis pealeii | reverse complement strand
TTTCACCTTTCGTCATTCAAATTCAAAATTTTCCAGTCCCAATTTTACATTTCTGGAAAGATGAAATCCAGAGACCACATTAAAAAATTAAAAATAAACTTCAACACCTGAAAAAAAGTTAAAGTTTTGAAAATTTAAAAGTTATTTTCTTAAAACACAAAAAATAATTATTTGTAGCATGTTTTTTCCCTTTTTTGTAATTTTTAAAAAAATATTTTTCTTTAAATGGTGCAAAGAAAAAGTCTCTCTGATTCAATTTAATTATTTTTAGTCACTTAAAAATTAATAGTAAAATTTTTGAACATCTGGAAGTTGGCATATCATTCACAATAATTTTTTATGAATAAAGGTTTATTTACTCTATCTAAAAGGAGGCATGTGGTGTACTGGTTAGAGTCATAGGTAGAATCCAAATATTCTCCATCCAACTATGGGTAAATAGCAGGGTAGACTGGGCTCTTTAACCTTGGCTAGGTAACCAGTCTAGAGAAGGGAAAACTTGAAATTCAAACATTTTTTTTTTAAATCTCTGGTTTGAGGTGGTCATTACTTGAATAGCTCAGTCCTACTTAATGATCTATTTCAATTTATTTTTTCAATTTTTTAAAATGTTTGATTAAAAATGCACAATTTCGCACAACAAATTTTCCGAGATTTTTATAGTTAAAAATCATATTACTATATATTTTCTTTTTTGTTTGATGGAAGACTAAAGTAGTTAAGGAATAAGGGTTTTTCCCCTATTTGCTTCAATATACCCCGATTTTCCCTCTGGGACAGCAACTACTGTCCTTGCCTTTGCAAAGTTCCTTAGCTCCTTGTGCTTATTGCCAGATTTTAGGCTCCCAGTCTTACATTTAAAGGTTCGGACTGCAATTTACCAAGCATCTTGGATGCACACAATGTTTGATGCTCACAGTCTTCTGGTATTAGTTTTTATTATTTATTTATTTATTTATTTTCTTTAGTTGTTGTTGATGTCAGATCTCATACATTCCAGTTGCAATGACAAGTTATTGACCTAGTGTTTCATTGAAGCACAGTTCGGGGGAGGGGTAGTACTTGCTTCCTAAGCTGAACCAAAATATAATTGCTTGCTGAGTTAATAAATTGAGAATGATGAGTTTTAACTGTATAAGAATTAGCGGTGTGTTAACTATTGCTAACACCTATGATCTTACAAGGCTATCGCGGCTCCTACTTCGTCGCTCATTCTTTTCCAAAGTGTATGAACGACTTTTCGTCTCACGTAGTCTAACTCCTCTGGCATAGAATAACAAACACCGTAGATAATGTAATCTCTTTATTCCTCTCACCAGAAAGTGTAAAAAACTGAAATAGGAAAGAAAAACAGGTTTATAGAACGAGCCACAACACAGGGATGGTACAATGCTGAACAAGGCAATGGATGGGTGTTAATAGAAAAACTGAGGCAGTTCATAGATAAAGACAGTGAAATAATAATGACGTACAATAACACCACCAAACAGGCTTAGAAGTTAAGAAAGTTACAAACGAGGGGCAGAGTCTATGAGGAGAAAGTCAATCGAGCGACAAGGGAGTGAACATTACAAAATCTTTCTTAGTGTACAAGGTTCAACGAAACGTCAAATAATATAGTCAGATACACAAGGTAAAAGTCTATTACAAAATTTAATAAGAAGGTTACTGAGAGTCAAGTGACGTACCTGTTCTCTTTAAGGAAGAAACACAGAAAAGGAATTGAACGCGTTGGGATAAGCCTTGAATTTACCGCTAAATAATGGTAGCGGAAAGGGCGGTGAAAATGCAAAAATAATCCCGTTTAGGAAAAAACACACAGTTGGTCTAAGGGACGTAAACTCTTAACGCAGAATCATAATTACAGACCAAGACAAAGACATTAGGTTATTGTTTAACCTAACAAAGGTTTCTAAATGAGAAATAACCAAAACGGAGGTTGGAAATAAAATTGAATCTTTATAACATTAAACAAAATACAATACTTGCAAGCGGTTGTGGAAAGAAGATAAACAAACTGCTGGTGGTATAAGACTACCCAGTCAGCATAATGCTTCCATATTTATAAGGATTAGGACATACCCACTAATGTTCATAGGTAGGGTATATAACAATTATCCAATATTGGTAGGGAAAAAGACAAGTCAATTATTACAATATAACATTTAATTATACAGCATACAAAGAGGAAACCACTAAAGAGTCACAAGGTGTTCAAGGAACATGAAGAAAGTGATATATAATGAGATATCTCTAAAAAGCGTATGGTTTGCAAAAGAAGAAATCGACGAGAAAGTTTGGATTAAATCATTTATTTTAGAATAAACAAAACACTGGAATCATTAGTATGGCAGTAATAGTAGTAATTCCCTTTCGCTGCTTGGTGAAATGAGGGTAGGCGTGGGGTTAAAAGTCAGTTCTGGCTCTGCGGAACGCAAGGTGCGTGTGGGTGTGGGTATAGCCCTCCTGTCGGGTGATGTTCCTTTGCGTGGAGGCCCTCGGTCAACTGCCTTAGCTTTAAGCCAGCTGTTATTTATAGCAAGGCACAGGATCCAAAATGCTTTTGAAGTGTTTTGGGGGGAAGTTTTTTTGGACGAAAATCCGGATTCTGCTTATAATATCATTTTTTATTGTTTAGGAATTCCTTTCAAGCGGAAGCTCAACCCGTGCCTATGTGCAGATCTGTGTTAATTTGGTCACTTTGTTTTAGGGTCCGTTGAGTTAACTTCCGTGACTTGTGTTTTGTTTTGTTTTTTAATTTTGTTTTTGTTGGCGAGTGGATGTATTGTGAAGTAAGGATTGTGAATCATAAAAGATATCTATTTCTGTTATAACAAAAGTTCAAACAACAAAGGAGTAGAAAGCACTAACAATTTTCAGGAGGTCTGGGAACAAAGACAGGCACCATGTGTATAGCACTGCTGAGACATGAAAAGACAATGTCTTTCACTTCCAGCCTCATATTGGTAAATTCTAAACTCTTAAATGGTGATTCTAGGGTTCACCTTATCACATGACCAACATGGTGGTGAGGCTCCAGTTCTGGAGATCAGAGGAGTGTGAAGTAACCCCTTCATTGTCATTACTCCCAAATCTACTCTTACCTGGAGTGTAGTACTTGTTAGGGTTTCATCAGTCAGTAGAGCATTTACCTAGAAATTGCAAGGTTCTGAGAATACCAGTCCTCACCAACTCAGCACATGAGTAGTACAGCTTGGTAATCAGATCTGTGTGGTGAAGGCATGGCACTCCATCTCGGAAAAAACACTCTCCCTGGTCTAGTGTTAGTTGTTTGTTTGGTTGGGTTAACGCATGTCAACCCCATGGGTTATTTTATGCCGAATACTTTCTATTGGTGATTTGGTATTCAAAAATGTTTAATGCTATAACGTAGGTGCAAATTATACATACTTTTGATACAAATAACTCCAGACGAAGGGTAATAGACAAACATTTAATATACACAGCACATGGATAACAGTTGGTACAACGTTCATAGTAAAGAGTACATATAAAAAGGGGGTACACAAATAAAGATAAAGACACATTCATGAATGATACAGATATACATATATGAGTACAGACATGAGAGACTAGCATGCTGTGAGGACTTACAGTAATGTAAGGGGGGGCGGAGCCCCAACGAGAGGTTTAGATAAAATCTACCCCATGTGGCTCATAGTTGCTGAAACAGGAAAAGAGCCCGAAAGGTTTTGAACCCGGCGCTTAAATACTATGGTGCCCTAGCGGGCACCCAGCAAACTAAAAGGGGCAGACAACTCCACCAGGCGAATACAACCAACGCTACAATGCTAACAAAGTTTTGAAATAATTTCATTTATAATGGATAATACAATTTTGTTTATAAATACATTTTTCTATTTGACCCATAGATGGGACCCTAACAGGTACTACCACTCCGGGACAGAGTGGACCAGGGAGCAATGGTGATGAAGGGGTGCTCCACATTCCCCAACCCTCTAGAACTGGAACCTCACCATCAGATAGAGTTTAACATCATTCCTAGGACATGTAGACCCGCAGCCACCGTCTTCTAGCACCCATATGATTATGGTGTTATGTATGGGCTGTTTGATGTCAATATTTAATAAAAGTGTTCAAACATTTAAAAAACCATAAAACAATCAAGCACATGGCATAGAAGACAAAACTCTTGATTAAACAAACAAAATTGTATTAACAGAATGTATACAAAAAGGCAGCATTGAATACTGGGCGAGGTTCAGCCAAAAGTTCTTTTTTTTTAAAGTTCAATGTAAAATGTAAACTGATATTTCACAATTCACAAAGTGAGAAAGAAACTGTAAAGTTTTTAAGTCACAATAATCATCAGTCAGGCAATAGTTGTACTGATATTTAGTTTGTCTCTGAAAGCGATAATTACTTAAAGAGAGAGAGAGAGAGAGAGATAGATAGTTCGTACCTTCTGCATTAAAAGTTCTTAAAACATGTGACAAGGATTCTCTTAGACAGGCAAAATCTTTCTGCTTAAAAATGAAAAAGTTTGGGTTTAAATAGAATTTTGGTAGGCTCTACAAGGCTCTATTTGATAATTTTTCTTTTTAAGTGGGAACGCCTCTGATTGGTTGAATTTTACGAATTTTATTTTTTATTCTCTTTTTTTCTAACATGCGCAATTCCATGCGCAAAACAATCATTTTTGTCATTCGATCTCTTCTGTCGAAGTAAGAACTTCCGGCTCGCCACATGATAAATGGTCTAGTGTTAGGGAAAAGGGGATAGACTGCCTTGATGTTCAGTTGATACCGACAATGACCCACTCCAACAACTTTCTTTTTTTACAGTAATATACATACACAAATTAGATCATTATAATATATATACATTTTTATTCTCTTTTTTCTAACATGTGCAATTCCATGCGCAAAACAATCATTTTTGTCATTCGATCTCTTTCTGTCGAAGTAAGAACTTCCGGCTCGCCACATGATAAATGGTCTAGTGTTAGGGAAAAGGGATAGACTGCCTTGATGTAGTTGATACCGACAATAGACCACCCAACAACTTTCTTTTTTTACAGTAATATACATACACAAATTTAGATCATTATAATATATATACATTTTATTCTCTTTTTTCTACATGTGCAATTCCATGCGCAAACAATCATTTTTGTCATTCGATCTCTTTCTGTCGAAGTAAGAACTTCCGGCTCGCCACAGGATAAATGGTCTAGTGTTAGGGAAAAGGGGATAGACTGCTTGATGTTCAGTTAACCGACAATAGACCACTCCACAAACTTTCTTTTTTTTACAGTAATATACATACACAAATTAGATCATTATATATATACATTTTTATCTCTTTTTTTAACATGTGCAATTCCATGCGCAAAACAATCATTTTGTCATTCGATCTCTTTCTGTCGAAGTAAGAACTTCCGGCTCGCACATGATAAATGGTCTAGTGTTAGGGAAAAGGGATAGACTGCCTTGATGTTCAGTTGATACCGACAATAGACCACTCCAACAACTTTCTTTTTTACAGTAATATACATACACAAATTAGATCATTATATATATATACATTTTATTCTCTTTTTCTAACATGTGCAATTCCATGCGCAAAACAATCATTTTTGTCATTCGATCTCTTTCTGTCGAAGTAAGAACTTCCGGCTCGCCACATGATAAATGGTCTAGTGTTAGGGAAAAGGGGATAGACTGCCTTGATGTTCAGTTGATACCGACAATAGACCACTCCAACAACTTTCTTTTTTTACAGTAATATACATACACAAATTAGATCATTATAATATATATACATTTTTATTCTCTTTTTTCTAACATGTGCAATTCCATGCGCAAAACAATCATTTTTGTCATTCGATCTCTTTCTGTCGAAGTAAGAACTTCCGGCTCGCCACATGATAAATGGTCTAGTGTTAGGGAAAAGGGGATAGACTGCCTTGATGTTCAGTTGATACCGACAATAGACCACTCCAACAACTTTCTTTTTTTACAGTAATATACATACACAAATTAGATCATTATAATATATATACATTTTTATTCTCTTTTTTTCTAACATGTGCAATTCCATGCGCAAAACAATCATTTTTGTCATTCGATCTCTTTCTGTCGAAGTAAGAACTTCCGGCTCCCACATGATAAATGGTCTAGTGTTAGGGAAAGGGGATAGACTGCCTTGATGTTCAGTTGATACCGACAATAGACCACTCCAACAACTTTCTTTTTTTACAGTAATATACATACACAATTAGATCATATAATATATATACATTTTTATTCTCTTTTTTCTAACATGTGCAATTCCATGCGCAAAACAATCATTTTTGTCATTCGATCTCTTCTGTCGAAGTAAGAACTTCCGGCTCGCCACATGATAAATGGTCTAGTGTTAGGTAGACTGCCTTGATGTTCAGTTGATACCGACAATAGACCACTCCAACAACTTTCTTTTTTACAATAATATACATACACAAATTAGATCATTATAATATAGATACAATTCTATAAACAAAATAGTGGGTTGGTTGGTTGGTTGGTTGGTTGGTTGGTTGATGGATTTTACGGCATGTCAACACTTGGGTTATAATATGTTTTTTTTTACTCATTCTTGATAGTACTCAATTTTTTTAAAACACTTTTTTAAATTTTTCATTTTATTTAACCCATAGTGTTACATAATCTATGCATAGATTATTGTCAACCCCCTGTATTTCTGAAGGGATGGCCCTTTTTCATATCATGGGCGGGACTTTCCATGGAATATTACAGAAAGCCCGCTGGTATGTGAAGTCACGTGGGACCGAGTTAACCCGGCAGTACCTGCTTGGATGTCCAATGAGAAGCATGAGCTCATTATGCACATGCGCGTTGTGTTAGTTAGAAGAAGAATTTTAGTTAAGTAAATAAAAGTTTAAATAAATAATATGGTGTTTTTGTTTGATGAATGTCTTGGCAAAAAGACCAACCAAGAAGAAGGAATGCATCAAAGACGAACAGCTAACAAGAATCTAGAAATAGAATTCAACATGGAGAGAAAGAATAAAAACAACTAGAGATCACCAAATGGCCAAAGAAGTAAGTAATGCATATATGCATATGCGTCTCTCTATCTACCTGTGTCTATCTCTCCTCTCTCCAGTAAAAGAACATTTGTGTATATACCCAACATGGGTATATGTGTATGTAACAATAGATGGGACGCTAATAGGTACTACTACTCCGGGTCAAAGAGGACCCAGGAGTAATGGTGATGAAGGAGTACTCCACACTCCTCAGAGCTTTAGAATTGAAACTTCACCATTGATTGGCAATTCAGTCTCGAAAGACTATGATAAAGTTTGTTGTGTGCCCCTGAAGTTGCAGCGCCTCCTGTGACTATGAAGTCCGATGTTTGAGAAACATTCTCGACCATAGATTTTGCATTTGTAGGTTGTTCCTGTAGATGATGATGTTCCGATACTTTGTTGCCGTTGCTTTCTTATGGACCTCTTAGCTTCATGATGTATCAGGGTGACTTCTGACATGTACAGTCCTCTATGGAGATTCTGCCGCCACCGAGGGTGGTTTTGAGCCAAATTTTCCCAGCTGGAAGGGACAATGCCAAAGCACCTGAGATCATTTTTGCAGACATCCTTGAAATGCAGCAGGGGGCGACCAATCTGTTTTTTAGCAGACGTAAGCTCTGCTTGAACCGCAGCAGGGGGCGACCAATCTGTTTTTACCAGACGTAAGCTCTGCATAAAGAATGTCTTTCGGGATTCGTCCATCATCCATCCGACGTACATGACCCAACCATCGGAGACGACGTTGTCTCAGTAGAGAGTACATAATTCACCATTAGATGCTGTATATATCCAACATGGGTATATGTGTATGAGTATGTAACAATAGATGAGACGCAAATAGGTGTACCTACTACTCCGGGTTAAAGAGGACCCAGGAGTAATGGTGATGAAGGAGTACTCCATACTCCTCAGAGCTTTAGAATTGAAACTTCACCATTAGATGCTGTTTAACATTGTACCCAGGACAATAAGACCCTCAGTCATCAACTTATAGTACATATATGATAAAAAAGGGTTGGGAGTTTGCCAGAAGGATAATAGGGTTGAGACAATCATATCATATGAGGTGCTAGGGTTTGATGTGACCAGCCGATTGATTGGAGGGGGGCTCTCACACTCATCTAGCCTAAGTAAGGGCCAAGTGTTGCATGTCATGGACTGCTCAGCTACCATCCTTAAGCATCATGGGTTGCCACCTATGGTCAACAGGTAGTCCCCATTAGGGGGATTTTATCCCTCTGCAGAGGTGCAGTCAGCATATTCTACAGCTACAGCTGACAGGGTGGCAAAATAGTGGGGTTTTATAAAGAAATGTCTTAATAACTGAAATAAACTATTTCATGGCATACAGATTTTGGAATGTTAGAATACAGGAATAACAGAATAAAAGTATGAATCCCTGCACATTGTTCAGAACTCATGTCATGCTAGACCAGGTTACACCCCTTTCACCAGACAAATTACCATTCTCACATTTTTTGCAAGTCATCCAGACAGTCTACATAATTCAAGTCCTGATGAAGGTTGCAATAACTGAAACGTTATAACATCAACTTCTCTATCAAGAATAAATTCATCTTTTTTTTAATACTTTGTTTTTCTATATACTGTAGTGTTTCGATAGTAGTTAGATTTTTCTCCTTGTGAGCTGGTAAGCTGAAAGGGAATTTAGGAAAAGAAGCAAAAGAACAAAGATGAGGATGGCTTTAGAGTAAGATTTTTATTAGTTGATTCACACTATTTCTTTGAGGGGGACATATTTTCCTGAGCAAGTCAATAGATGTTTCTTCTTCAAAGTCCTGAGGTAAAAAAAGGATGAGAGTCCTTTTTGGTGCCAAGAATATTCTGCTTATGCCCCGAGGGTTCTTCCAGTCTCAGGCCTTCTGGGAGATTGTCATTTCTTTGTGTCTTTTTATTCATCTTTTTAATATTTAATTTATTTTTGTTTGGTTTAATTTTATTTCTATTAATCACCACAATACCATCATATTTACTCCCTATATTACTCCCAATCCCTATTTAACAACTCCTTCTGAACATTGATTTATATATTTGTCACTAATAATCCGTTTGTAAAATAAGACACTAATGTTAAACCAGTCTAAAGAAACTCAATTCCGCCGTGTTAAACCTGAGATAGCCATTCAAACAAAAACAGAGTTGTAAAGCTTAGAGAGATCCAATATGATATCTGACCCCCAAGAGGTCACACACTCTAAATTTGAGGAAACACTGATACTGATTGAAGCCACACACCCTGAAGTAATCACCTGAATGAAGTGAAGTGGGACATGACATTGGGCTCTCTGTCATATTCACAGTTGCTGCTTTTTAAGCTCTGGAAACAGCAGAATAATCTATTAGAAGTTCAATAGTATAGCTAATGCTTTTTTTTTCTGTTTTTCAACCTTAACAAAAAGTTCTATAAAGGATATTTCAAGATCACCTATGGAACTGAAAACTGGAGAGGAAAAGAAGAAATAGTGAATAAGTTTCTGAATTTAGTTTTGAAAAGAAAAAAAAAAGATCTAAAAATTAGTAAGACTAGAATTTATTGTCAATAATAGAACATTGCCTATAGTAGAAAGCATTTTTATCACTATCACTAGATTATTACAAAGATCCTTTAAAAATGTAATGATCTTTTTAATTTTCTTTTCTTACTTGTCACTTGAATGATTACATTTGGGAAGGATTCAGCAAGAAACCATTATGAATAAATTTTGGATACATTTCATTGCTGGCACATTATTGTTATTCCAAGGTAAGTTATCTTCTGCTTCTTTCAACTTTTTTCAGATGGTTTTTTAAAAGAGTAAAAAATATAATTATTCTTTCTTTGTTACTTGTTGATTTGTATAAAAGCTTGTAAACTAATTGTATGGATGTTTCAGAAAAAGGTAAATTGAAATATTTTGAGACAAAATATCTCAGCCTCTTTTTGAGTTCTTTGATTTGAAAGAACAATTTTCATCCAATTTTCTCACTGCATATTATCAATTTAATTCTCACATACAAGATGTGTCAAAAAGGTATCAAAACTTTTTGTATTTTTTGACATACCTTGTATTCTGAAAAAAAAAAAAGAGTTCCATTCATTCTTCATTTCTATCTTAAATACAGCTTTTAACTGGTACTTTTTTGACACACCTTGTATTGTGAATAAAATTAATGAATGGAACGTTATTTGTTTTTCAGAATACAAGGTGTGTCAAAAAGTACAAAAAATCTCAATACTTTTTTGACACACCTTGTATATAAGGGTTGATATTTTTTCTCTAAATCTGAATATCTCATTAGTTATTATTTGTCTGATTTTTTTAGATGAAGGTTGATGTGTATAATTTTCATTTTTCAAACTGTTGTCCTCATCTTTATTGAGGTGTGTAAAAAAAACAACAAAAAAAAACAAACAATGTTTCAGCTGCAGTATCCTGAGGTGTTTCCCATATATCCGAGAATAACAATGACCCAACCTTGGAAAGCATTTTGAAAAGTTTGGCTCTTGTTCTTTGATGCCTTGTTTGATCAACAGTCAAACTATTCAAAATGATTTCCCAGGTTAGGCTTTGCTCTAAAGGTTAAAATGTTGTGATTTTATATACCACAATAAAGATGAGGACAACAGTCTGAAAAATCAAAAATATATCTCATTGGTTAGTTGGATTAATGTAGGCACTGGCAAAAAAATCTGATACTACGAGTTTTAAAAGCAAATTAAAAATAATTAAATCTATTATTTATGGTCAAACTTTGTCTAAATTGATAAGTAGTAACATAATAACATTAAAAAAAGAAAAATATCATTACATATGCAGTTTATTTTTAATACATTTAAAACCATTTGTTTTGGTCAATTTCGACGCGATCCGCCATTCTGTCTCTTTTTCAAGGGTTATAAGCACTTGTTTACAATTTTAATATAACATTCGAGATTAAAAAAAAATTTACCAAAAATCAGGTAATTATCTGATTTTAATGAAATTTTCAGTATTGATTTATTAATTAATGAATTTTATAATGCATTAGTTATTTTATTTCAAAACTTTAATTTAGTATTTTTGCTATGAAAAATGAATATATAAAATTCATTTAAAATAAAAATATTCAGATTTTAAGTTTAAAATGTTATATTTTTAGATTCTAGAAATAAATATCTATTTAATACAAACCTTATTTTAGTCAATCAAAGTATACGTTTTGAAGAAAAACTCTATTGAAAATGTAGCCCCCCCCCCCTTTTTAAGCAGAAAAAATATCGGTGTATAATTTTTTTCTTTTATAAGATAATAGCCAATTAAATAATTATCGAAATGAGTAAAATAGAAATCTCCAAAAAATTAATTATTTATTATCTTTTAACATTTAATTTTCCGATTTTCGGTACTTATTTTCTTACAAAATATTCCACTTAAATTTTTTTTTTTTTCTATTTACAATTTCGGTCTTTTATCTTTTTATTTCTACTGTAATTAGTATCAATCAAGGACCAACTCACCAATATTTTACACTCCCAAAGTAAGGGGGGGGGGATCAAAATTAAGTGACCTGAAAAAAATCAGAAAGTTTTGAAATAAAATAAATAATGTATTATAAAGATCATTCATTGATAAATAAATACTGAAAATTTCATTAAAATCCGATAATTCCCTGATTTTTGGTAAATTATTTTCTGTAGGGGGGGGGGCTAAAGTCATTTTGTCAAAAACGCATTTTAGGCTCATTTTGCCAGTGTCTAGATTAATGTCTTTCAAACAATATTTTGTATTACATATACAGGGTATAAGATGTTCACGGAGTATGAACTCTGGTTCTTATAAAGCATTAGGTTACTTAAAGGAAAAATACCCCAATGCAGAATATTTCAGTAGGATAACAACAAATGTGTTAATTATATACATATAATGTTTAATTTATAAATATAGCGGAACAAGGTTCCCCAGGCTATACAACGTCACAAGTATCCAAACATATGTAGCAGTGTAAGAGAGACAGAATAGGTGGAAACCACTTACTGTATGTGGGGTCTGTACCGTATGGTATGAACTATGTGTATGCTGGAGAGACGTGACCAGCATGTCTGTATTCATCCAGTCAGCTTTGGCAAAGAGCCGATATTTTTGGGTTCCCACGTCACATGACCAAAAAGGGACTCATGACATGGAAGAGTACTCAAACCCTGTGACAAGGAAGACTACCCCATTTAGTCCCTTACAAGGGTATTCGGGAGAAATTTGACATACTTATATTTGGTTATTTTTCTCCGTAGGTTGTAGGTATTGATGCACACTACACATCATTTAAAAGCTTAGACCCTTCTTCATTCATATACGTGATGACAGATAGAATGGATGACTGGAACCCACCTGAATCATGGAAGACAATAACTTGTATCATGATGATCTGCGCCGGCCATTAAAAAGAAGGTTGCTGCCCAATTCTCCCTGAACACTGTAAAACAATTAGGCATGAACTGGAGAATTGCAATGGAGACTACGAGGCTGTGGCTAAAAGAAAGCAACATAACAGATGATCTGATTGCGTTCGTATAGCAGAGTTCCTCGAAAATCTGCAGAAAAAAGTGTTATATATATATATATATATATATATATATATATAGTATTTCAGGAAAAATGTCAAGGCAGTTTTTAAGTCAAAGACTTTCCTGTGATGTTGTTGTATGTATATATATATATATATATATATATATATATATATATACATATATATATCTGAATATATAGATGACCTGATAAGTTGGTGGTGGGAATGGTTCTATTCAGGACCTTTTTTCCTATATAAATGTATATATATATACATTTCTTTCATATAGATACATTAGAAAATTTGTTTTAGTCTGCTTGGAGGGTTCAATGTATGATAATTTGATAATTATATATGGAGCAATATTTGTAATCTTGAAAGAAAAAGAAACTTAAAACTTGGTCATGTTAGCTGGTATAAATTTATTTCAACTGGAATTCTCATTTTTTAGAAGTCTTGTCTTGTTAGACAGCCATTCAAATTCGAGAAATTTTTTTTGCTCCAGCTTGTATGGCTGTCTGAGTAGACTAAACTTCTCAAAAATGAGAATTCTGGTTGAAATAAATTTATAACTGCCAACATGACTGAGTTTTAAGTTTTTCTTCTTTCAAGTTTACATCTCTCTCTCTCTTTCTGAGAATTGCAATGGAGACATATATATATATATATATATATATATATATATATATATACATATATATACATATACATACATATACATATACATATATATACATATACATATACATATATATATATATAGCATTAGCTTATGCCCACATCATGCTGAGAACACCGGTTCTCATCCGATCACCGAAGTTCAGCAGCATCGAGCCTGGTCAGTACTTGGATGGGTGTCCACTTGGGAATACCAGGTGCTGTAAGCATATCTCTTAAAAGGCCTGGTTTAGCTCAGTTGATAGAGAGTTTGGCTAGGAATCACAAGGTTCCGGGTTCAATACCGGCCCTCGCCAACTCAGCGTATGAGTAGCACAGGGAACTGTGCGGTAAAGTGAGGAGCTGATTGTAAGTGAGGCGCTCCACCTCATACCCTAAAAATAATGTCCTTGGTCTAGCGCTAAAGAAAGGGGGATAGACTCCCTCGCTGTATGGCTCATACCAATATTAGGCTGCCCTGACGACATTACTATATATATATATATATATATATATATATATATATATATATGGTGGTTGGTTTTGAAGGCTATCACAATGCAAGTGTAAAGAAAAATAAGGTAACTATGGTGTTGTTTGTTAACCTTCGATTTATTCTTAATATTTCGAGATAAAGATCTCTTCATCAGAAGATTTCTGAAAGTCTGAAGTTGTTGCTAGTAATCGTTTATTCTGCTTTGTGTCTTATATCTTCCAAATTCTCTGCGTATGTGTATGTGTGAGACTGTGTGTAGGATCTTTGAATTTAGGTGAACTACTATATCAAGGAATGTGAATGGTAAAAATAAGGTCTCCAAAGTCAATAGAAGAAGTGTCATTTCTAGATCCTTTCTCTTTTCTACCACAATCAAATAAAGGAGTCTCTTCTTATTGTAATTCGATCTATATTACTAGCTGATGTACCCATCTACATTAAGAAACCTAGACTTGTATCACAGTCGGCTACAATGACAGTAAGATTATACCTTAGTGCTAAACAAATGTTATTTCTTACTATAAAAGACAAAACCAGTATAATAGAAAAAAAAAAGAAAAGAAAATGATCCTGGTGATTCTGATCTCCCACCCCCACCCATTGCACCTAAAGTGAGGGTCAGGATAATCTGATACATTTTGTGTAAGTGATTAAGCGGATCAGTCAGTTTTTTGTTTCTTGGAGTTAATTTATATATTATACTATATGTGACCCCCACAAAATTATCAATCTGTTGAAATTTGTACTGGAAATTGCTGTATTCTTTAAGTTAAAGTATTCTAAGTAGATTGCATAAATAAAAATGTCACTATGATATGCCATATATATATATATATATATATATATATATATATATTTATTTATGTATGTGTGTGTGTGTATTTGGGCAGCATTCTTTCATTTATACATATAGAATTAAACAAAATAGATTCTCCTGTTTAACAAGTTTATTTTCAATATTTTCAACCTTATGGCCAACATTTTTATATTTGAATGGAATCCATGAATTAGTCCACCAAAATTTTTGTCCCAAAATAAAAAAAAGTTGCCCAGAAAGCTTGAAAAGATCGAAAATATACTTGTTAAACAGGAGACATCTGTTTTGATTAATTATATATATATATAAAAACTTGTTATGAGTCCAATGGGAGAAAATTAAATATTTCATAAAAAATGTCCACAAAATGGTTTGAATTTTGTTTTTTCAAATATATATATATATATATATATATATATATATATTACGAAGTTGATATTGATGTTGTTTACTAAGGTTTGCTTAGTCTGGAACACAGAACACAGATTGTCCTGGGTATGACGTTAAGCTGGATCTAATGGTGAAGTTTCAATTCTGGAGCTCTGGGGAGTGTGGAGTACCCCTTCATCGCCATTGCTCCCAGGTTCACTCTGAGCCAGAGTGGTAGTACCTGTTAGCATCACATCTATGTTGAATAGAAAACATTAGTTTTTAAAAAATGTGTTTAAAAAAATTGAGTTTGAAAAAAAAATTTTTGAATACCATCAAGAATGAATAAAACAAAACATTTTTGGTATAAAATAACCCAACAAGGGTTGACATGAATGAGGGAGTTTATACCTTTCCCAAGGGTATTTGTCTGAAAGAGAATGTAATAGTGCAACTGGAGTTTGAACTCGCTTACTATGATGTCATGGTCCAGCACATACACCACTATCCCAGGGAGAGGGAGAGAGGTTTAGTTGGTTGGTTGGTTGGATTTTATGCCATGTCAACCTTTGGGTTATTTTATGCTGAAGACTTTTTTCATTCATTATTGTTCAACTTTTTTTTTTTAAACACCTTTCTTAAAACTCAATATTTTATCTATTTAACCCATAGATGGGAACCTAACAGGTACTACCTCTCCAGGGAGTAATGGTGATGAAGGGGTACTCCACACTCCCCAGAGATTCAGAATTGGAACCTCACCACTAGATGCAATTTAACATCATACCCAGGACACGAGACAGAGAGAGAGAGAGAGAGATAGATAGATAGAGAGATAGAGAGAGATCAAGAAAGAGAGAGAGATATTAATAAAGAAAGATAGATAAATAGATAGAGAGATATTAATAAAGAGAGAAAGAGATAGATAGAGAGATATCAATAAAGAGAGAAAGATAGATAAATAGATAGAGATATTAATAAAGAGAGAAGAGATAGATAGATAGATAGATAGATAGAGAGAGAGAGATTAATAAAGAGAGAAAGATAGATAGAGAGAGATTAATAAAGAGAGATAGATAATAGAGAGAGATTAATAAAGAGAGAAAGATAGATAGATAGAGAGAGATATTAATAAGAGAGAAAGATAGATAGATAGAGAGAGAGATATTAATAAAGAGAGAAAGATAGATAAATAGATAGAGAGATATTAATAAAGAGAGAAAGATAGATAAATAGATAGAGAGATATTAATAAAGAGAGAAAGATAGATAAATAGATAGAGAGATATTAATAAGAGAGAAAGATAGATAGAGAGATATTAATAAAGAGAGAAAGATAGATAGATAGATAGATATTAATAAAGAGAGAAAGAAAGATAGATAGATAGAGAGATATAATAAAGAGAGAAAGAAGATAGATAGAGAGAGATATTAATAAGAGAGAAAGAAAGATAGATAGATAGAGAGATATTAATAAAGAGAGATAGAAAGATAGAGAGAGAGATATTAATAAAGAGAGATAGATAGATAGATAGATAGATAGAGAGAGAGAGAGAGAGTGTGTGTGTGTGTGTAATGGTGGGGTAGAGATATCACCTTTAGATCTTAGGAGTACTGAGGTTAGATTTTTTTCTTTCCGCCTGATTGAAATCAAGTCTTAGACAGTGCTGATATTTTATTTAATCAACCAACCATAACTAAAGTATCACCATGAAATGTTTCTATTGTGATTGTGTGTGTGTGTGTATGTGTGTATGTATTCATGTGTCAAAGGCTAATACAATGCTGACTTTTGTACACAAATCTCTCTTTTTTCACTTACTTAATTACTGAACTGATCAATTTTATCTCTCTGGAAAAAAAACAAAAAACAATGCAGCATTCATCCCTTACATACCTACCTAATACATTCACCTTTCTTATAGCGGTTTGCTAAGTGCCTATCATATTTACTTAATTACAATGCAAATTTCGAATGTAACGGGACTCCCAGTCTTTTCGTGCCGAACCCTACTAATAATATTATACTATTGTTTACGCACATGCTGCTTCAAACAAAACAACAGCTGTGCAGGTAACGACTTTGTCAACCACACAGCTGTTGTCTTGTTTTTTTAACCTAGCTTACCGTATTTGACGACATATAAGATGCACGGGCATATAAGACGCACCCCCATTTCAACAGGTCAGATTCAGGAAAAAAAGTTTTTAGTGTATTTAAGCATATATTGTTGAAAACCGTTTAGCTGTGCATTACATAAGCAGATACATAGCTGTATAAAAGCAATTTGGCAGTACAGGCAAGCAATAAGCATACACAAGACATCTCAATAGCTGGAAATAATAATAATAAAATTAATAATAATAAAACTTCAACTTCACCTACGATGTATAAAACACAGGGCAATTTTTTGAGCCAAAATTTAGAAAAAAAAGTGTGTCTTATATGCCGTCAAATATGGTAATTGCTGCCCAAAAGGGTGGCTTTTAAGCTAGTTAACTAATAATTTTTGTTGCCATTATTCTAGTTATGTTTTGCTATAGATAAGATGTTTAAATTAGCCAACTTTCATGATATAAATAAAGTCGATGGGGTGACCTAATGTCAGTACCAGTCAGACAGCAAGGGAGTTTATCTCCTTTTCACTAGTGCATGACCAACCAGATAACTTGGTTGATTTTTGTTTTACGGCATATCAACCTCAGTGGGTCATTTAATACTGATAAAGTTTTGAAATAAATCAATTCTTAATGGATACACAATTTTTTTTTAATAAATACATTTTTCTATTTAACCTATAGATGGGACCCTAACAGGTACAACTACTCCGGGTCAGAGTGGGTCAGAGTGGACCAGGGAGCAATGGTGATGAAGGGGTGCTCCACATTCCCCAAACCTGGAACCTCACCAGTTTAACGTCATTCTCAGGACATGCAGACCCTCAGCCACTGCCTTCTAGCAGACATATAATAAAAAGGGTTGGGGCTTGCCATAAGGGCAATAGGGTTGGGGCAATCTTGTAGGTGCTGGGCTTGACCGATTGATCGGAGAGGGCCTCTCCGACTGCCCGTCTAGCCTAAGTAAGGGTCTAAGCAGAGTGTTGCAGGTCATGGACTGTTCATCCACCAAGACTCCATCCTTAAGCATCATGGGTTGCTACCCATGGTCAACAGGTAGCCCCCATTAGGAGGATTTTATCCCTCTGCAGAGGTGCAGGCAGTGCATTCTAACGTCCCAGCTGATAGAGCGGTAGATAACTTGGGATAATGTTTGTGTTAAATGTCTGTTATATTTATGACTCTTAGTTTAAAATATCAAAGTAAACGTGGTAACTTTCCTCACTTTACGGGACAGATCCCTGTGCTACTCATACGCCAAGTTGATGAGGGCCGGTATTGAACAATGAACCTTGTGGTTACCAGGCAGATGCTCTACCAACTGAGCTAAGGAACTGATGGTAGGTGTGGCACTCCACCACAGACGCTAAAAAAACGATCTCCTTTGTCTAGTTCTAGTGAAAAGGTGGTAGACTTTCTCGCTCTCTGGCTGATTCCAACTTTAGGCCACCCCAATGACTTCACTTTTACTTTTTTTAAACATGGTAAGGAACATCAAGGTCTAGACTACATTGTTTATTTGTAGCCTTGTATTGATTTTGATTGTATTAAGATATTTTTGAATGTTTGAATATTTTTTCTTTCTGCCATTGGGTGTTAAAGAAATATTTTTGTATGTTAGGGGTTATTTATTACAACCAATGTATGGTAATCTGAACATTAGCTACATAAATGAGAGTAACCTCCCCTTGTTTATTTCACTTAGAGGAAGCCATATGTTTTGATCGACCAATTTCATTTCACTGTAAATCTACACTGAATATACAAATTTGTTCAAATCAATACAACTGCATGTTTTAACACAAAAATATCATAATATGTGTTCTTAATTGTGCTTGCACATTATTTGAAATGAACTTAATTGTTATTAAGAGCACATTTTATGATATTTTCATGTTAAAATATAGTTGTATTGATTTACATTGAAATAAAAATGGCCGACCAAAACATATGGCTTCCTCAAAGTGAAATAAACAAAGGGAGGTAACTCTCATTTATGTAGCTAATGTTCAGATTACCCAATGTATGATAAAAAACACCTTTTTGTGGCTAAAGTTTAGGGGATCATTCATTATTTGAGTATATATGGTAACTAATGGTAATGTTTGTGCTAAATGTCTGTTATATTTATTTCTCTTGGTTTATTCTTTCAACCATACAACTCTGAATGTGTAAGAAATTATTATATTCATACAAGAACCACCAACCATGCTGTTTCCTCTTATTAAAACACCTGCAGGGACACCCTCAAGAACAAAAAGCATAGTAGGAAGAACCCTAACACAATGACATCAAACCCTGGCTAAACCTTTTGCTGCTGTGATTGTGCCTGCCTTATCAGCCACAAACTTGTGTTACATAATTGTTAGTACCCTAACAATTATGTAGGGATAGTGTAGAAATCAAAATGGCTGTTAGAAATTACAGCTAGCAGTTTTTTTGAGTGGGAGTATGTGACGATATCATGGAAGATTGATTGGCACATGTTAAACTCGTGTTAACCCCTTTTCCAGTAGATACCGTGAGAATTAATAGAGAAACAAAGGCTTCTTCTGGTTTTGATTTGAAAGAGTTAGTTAAGTCAGTACTAGGTAAGCCACGGAGATAGTAAGTCGCAATTAGCACGCTTCCATACTCATACTCTGCACAGTTAGTCTGGATGGGGATTTCTAAATAAAATATAATATAATGAAAATCTAAGTCTTGGGTTATTTATCCAAAAACTACTAATGACCCAGGGCTTCTGATAGACGAGAAATCCCTAATGGAAGACCAGACACGAAATCTCTAAGATAAAGTTCCAGTCACTAGAAGAAGAACTCCCAGCTACATAAGATACCAAAGATGATCATAAGAATATATAACACATGCCTGCAGTCAATGTGGACCACCCCTTTAATCTTCATTCACAAAGCAAAGCCATAAAGAATATTGTTACCATCTATGACTCCTTGAGTGTTTCCACCAGTGCTGCCTCTGCACCATCTTCAACATTCACTGGAGTGACTTTGTCGCTAATATTGAAGTCCTTGAAAAGGATTGCTTGAAAAAAAATCCTTTGG
This sequence comes from Doryteuthis pealeii, assembly GCA_023376005.1. Lineage (NCBI taxonomy): Eukaryota > Metazoa > Mollusca > Cephalopoda > Myopsida > Loliginidae > Doryteuthis > Doryteuthis pealeii. The sequence goes on along the minus strand of CM042154.1, from coordinate 72,847,539 downwards.
TACCTGTTACATCAACTAGCACCATTAATCCATCCTAGCTGAGAACTGTGAAACCTGGCGTCTTACCACCAACGATGTTGTCTCTTCTTTTAAAATAACCAGAGAGCCACTCTCAAGGACAAAAAGCATAGGAGGAAAACCGCAATACAATGACATTAAACCCTGACCAGATCTACAGCTGTAGCCACTGTGACCATGCCTGCATGTCGTGCATAGGCCTTATCAGTCAACCATGCTGTTTCCTCCCTTGAAAACATCTGCATGGCCACCTTCAAGGAGAAAAGGCATAGGAGGACAAAACAACAACAAAATAACATCAAAATGACCAGATCTTCAGCTGTAGTCACTGTGACTGTGCCTGTCAGTCTTGGGTTATTAACTCTAAGTCCAACATAAACAAAGGGGAACCACTCTTGACTGATAAATTATTAATTTATTTTCCCATTAAATTAACCCTAAACCCGTCTTCTTTTTTCCTAGTAGATCAATAAATAAACAAATAATTTATCAGTCAAGAGTGGTTCCCCTTTGTTTATGTTGGACTTACAGGAAATAACACAGGACTGCATAGGCCTTATCAGTCACGAACATACCTGCAGTCAATTTGGACCACCGCCTTAATCTTAGTTTACAAAGCCATGATATGATGATATGATACCAGATTAGTATAAAATAAATGTAGAAATTTAACAGGTCACGTTTTTATCTTACGTAGAATTATCCTTGACTTTCTGTTTTTCTTTTCAGGAATTCAGGCCCAGATCCGGATTTTGATAACAGCTGAAGATAACACTCGTGGCGATGAAGAAAGTCACACAGCCCTTAAATGTCTAGTGACCGACATGACAGACGTCCACATAAAATGCCAAGATCTATGGTGGACAAGAGAAATTGACCGATTTGTCCACAGGGAAGTGGTAATTGGTCGCAAGAAATATAAGTCCTTCCAGGCAGGACACCTGGCAGAGCTGAAAGTGCCGCCACCCAGGGAAGAAACTCGGGAGGTTTACAGTTGCCATGCCCTATGCGGCTTGCAGACTTTTACAGCAACATGTCACCTTAAGAACATTAAAAGTAAGGCCATCTGTTTAAGGGAGATAATTCTTTAATATTTGTCCAAGGGAGATAATTCTTTAATATTAGCAAATTTCTACTGGCTTTTTCATTTGCATATTGATTTTAATAAATATGTACTTGGTATTATTGATTTCTAATTGTTTGGTTTTATCTTAATTAATATGAGCAAAATTCGTGGGGATAAATTTTAAAAGAAATCCATTAACAAGAAGAAATAACTATAATTTTATTCCTTCCTTCCTATTTTAACTAAATAGGACAATTTAGCAATGGAAGACGGGAGTGATAGAAGAGTAAGTTTCAGTTGTTCTATTTTTCGATTATACCCACCCCCCATTCTGTTTTAAATCTTTTTATCTGCATTCTTATTTAGTTTCATTAGTTTTTCTAATTTAATGTATTTCATTAAATTAAAATTTAAATACTTGCACCCGGGGGAGGGGGTATATATTTTCAAGTATCACTAAAGGACACTTCAGATTGCTCAAATGTTAAAATGTAAATAAAATATGGTTGGAACCGATCTGTTTACTGAAATAGTTATGTATTTTCTACTAGTGTAGCAGGAGATTTGGCTTTGAAGTAAAAAGCCGGCATTTCAAATGCTGATTTTCTAGGCAAGTAGACCCATTTTAAAGATTAGTGAAACAAACAACCCTACCCTGTTTCTTCCTATTCGGCATTGTGACAATGTGACACATAGGTATGTCCAAAATTCGTAAGGGGAGATAATAAAGAAATTAAAAATTCTGTTTAATTTTAAAACAGTTACTAAAAATAAGGGAATTGTCCGATTTTAATAAAATTTTCACCACTTTATTCATTAATGACTAAACTCTTTGCCTTCCAAATTTCCCCCAATGGCTGTACCAAATTTTCTTGGCATTTTTCACCTGTATTATGGAATATTTCAAACTTCACAATTTATTCACCTCAGAATTCATTCTATTCAAATAAGTAAGTAAAGTCGTCGAGGTGGCCTAAAGTCGGTATCAGCCAGACAGCAAGGGGGTCTATCCCCTTTTCAATAGCACTAGACCAAGGAGATTATTTTGGCATCTGAGGTAGAGCGCCACACCTACCATCAGCTCCTCGGTTTACTGCACAGATCTCTGTGCAACTCATACGCTGAATTAGCGAGGGCTGGTATTGAACCAGGAACCTTGTGGTTCCTTGTCAGATGCTCTATCAACTAAGAAAAGTCCAATAATTATTATTATCAGAGTTCTTGACACATACTACAGTCACTGCTAGTGGTTTATCGCATGATCGCAATGGTGAAAGAGCTGCTGTGAGTGGTTAAAAGTAGACAAAACTTGAAAAAAAAGAAGTTTTTTAATAATTCAGATTGTAGGGGTGGGGATTAACTTTTGGTCATTTGAATAAAAAGAATTCCCCAGCATCTCAAAGGTTTCGGGTATTTCTGTGAAATGTAATGCTTTTTATAGTCGTTGGGGCGGCCTAATGTTGGTATCAGCCAGACAGGGAGGGAGGGAGTCTATCCCCTTTTCAATAGTGCTAGACCAAGGAGATTATTTTAGCATCTGAAGAGAAGCGCCACACCTACCATCAGCTCCTTTTATATGTAATCTAATGATATTATCTCTTGCGCGCTATTATGCATTAGTAGCTGTTGTTTTACTTTTTTTTTTACAATTTCTTCTTTTTTTTTCAGACTCCAAGATTGAATGCAGTTCGCATTTCATGAGTAGCTATCGAAAGGTGAAATTGAGATATGAAGAAGATGAAATCCGTGAAATGAAGACAACCTTGGGTATCGGAACGCCCATATTTGGTACGATGCTGATTATTTTGCTAATAATGGCTGGCAGGAAAATTTGGAAAAGCTACAAAAACAGAAAGAGGCCCTCCGCCGAAATCTTTACGATTATAGACAAGGAAGATCCCGCAGATGATTTGGATGGCAACAAAGATCCAAACGACAATGATCCCCGAAAAATGGGCAACTCAAATGAAAAGTTTATGCACAATCGTCCAAGTATTATGGTAAATGGGGAACTAATATTGGAAGGGAATACACCTTTTGCCAAAGTCTCTTACAAATCAAACAATAAACCAATAGTTTCACATGTGAAAGATACGGACGCACTGCAAAACTGGGACCCTGGAGTTTCTTGCTTTACCCTGGCAGAAAGTGAGGCTGATTATCAGGGTGATGAGGAGAATTCGGACGGAGAGAAACTGCTGGTTCCAGATAATGATTGCTATGCTCGGGATCGATCTGCTTCTTGCCCATAATTTCCTTTGATTGTGCCTCCACAGAAGACCACTTAATGTCCAGGTTAGAAGTATGGTAAGATTAACCCAAGGGCAAACTTTTTTAGGCCTAATTTTTCTGATGCAGGTATCATTGGGGAATGAGAAAAGTTTTGGTCAACTGGCCATATATATATATATGAGATGTAAAGGATTGAGTAAATCCAAACAAAATGTGGTTGAACATAGAGGAAAAAGGCGGATAAAACAACACAACTAAATTCAAATGATATTTTGCCTCGTTTTTTTTTTTTTTGCAAAGCTTTTTTGAATTCATTCTAAAGACAAAATGGCTTCCACAGTCTACTTTATGCTGAAAAAGGTAATTTTTGGGTGGGGCAGAAGATGAGGGAGAGGCGTACTGAGTGATAAAATGAGATGGAAAAGGAAAGGAAAGAGGAGAGGGTTGAGTGAGGAAGTGAAGAAAAAGGGTAATAGATTTATTAGTGGGTATGGTACTTTTATTGTCATTAAAGAAGTTTGATAGTCTGGCAGTAAGTTAGTGTGAGGCGACTACTCTATTTTCAACCACACACATATGTATATATATATATCGCAGTTACTATTAAATCCTCCAAGCAAATAAGTATACATTCTTATTTACTTCTGGATTTTTATCTAAAACCGATTAAAAAGTGCTCAATATCAAGAGCTGAATAGACGTTTTAAATCGAATGGTTTAAAAACTACCAATTTAAGTTTCTCACAGTAGTGCGAATCTTCAGGGTATAATACCCTGAATATTTGCGCCACTGCAAGAAACTTAAGTCAGTAGTTTTTAAACCATTCAATTTTAAATGTCTATATATATATATATATATATATATATATATATATATATTTGTATATGTATAAGTATTAACTTACCGGTGGGTATAAGAACGATCGTTGGAAGCGCACAATATCCAGAGGTTAAGGTTGAGAAAAAACAATACAAAGTGCTCAATACAATGTAGAGCATAAATTTATTTAAGAATGGAAATGAGTAACCTACTCGAGTTTCATCGATAGATTCTTCAGGGTTACTTTTAAATTAATCGAGTTTACGATTAATCTTTGGTGTTATGTTCCTCTACTAAATTTAAGTCCCATTCCAACGGGCATGTTATAACACCAAAGATTAATCGTAAACTCGATTAATTTAAAAGTAACCTGAAGAATCTATCGATGAAACTCGAGTAGGTTACTCATTTCCATTCTTAAATAAATATATATATATATATATATATATATATATATATATATACCAACCACTCCACACAAGCAGTATTTGACACAATGTCAATTTCTTAAGTGGAGTTTAACAGGTTTGAATTCGGGTTACCCTTACTGTGCTTTTAGTCTGGACAATTAAACCACAGATATAGTTTTTATTCACAATTAACCAAATAAGCAGCAAACCAATCAATCAATAAATCAGCCAATCAAATAGTCAACCATCCAATCAACAATGCATATCGCATAAATGCATCCCAGCCCCTGCCCTAAAAAATGCTAAGCAGTGCCTGCTGAAAATCCGACCGATGCTACTTATGAACTTCCTAGCTGTTTGAAGGCATTTTTCCCAAAAAGTTAATGCGATATGAAAGCAATATTTTACCCTCCACCAAATCTTTTCTCAACAAGTAAATGTTAATGTTTTAAACCTCTGTCGCTTTAAAATAATTTTTTTAGTGGTTTGAAGGCGTTTTTATCAACAAATAAGTTTTTTTAGTGGTTGAAGGCGTTTTTATCAACAAATAATTTTTTTTAGTGGTTTGAAGGCGTTTTTATCAAACAAATAAGTTTTTTTAGTGGTTTGAAGGCGTTTTTATCAACAAATAAGTTTTTTTTAGTAGTTTGAAGGCGTTTTTATCAACAAATAAGTTTTTTTTTAGTGGTTTGAAGGCGTTTTTATCAACAAATAAGTTTTTTAGTGGTTTTGAAGGCGTTAAAAGTAAGCCACCCCCAGGTTTTTTATCGACAAGTAAATGTAAATATTTTATCCTCCCCTTTAAAATATCTTTTTCAGTATTTATTTCATTTTAATTCAAAACAACTGTCACACATTTTTAAATAAATACAACCAAGTTTCAAAAAAAAAAAAAAAAAATACATTATTCATAAATAGCACGGATCGTATTTTCAGTAGGCACTGCTTAGCATTTTTTAGGGCAGGAGGCCAGAATGCATTTATGAGATATACACCAATTAACTAACATGCAAAGTCAGTAGCCAACTCATTAGTCAACCAAACAATCCTAATAGTATATGTTGATTTATCAATACAAGATAATGTTTATGAAACTTTGTTTTGTTTCTTTTGCTGGAAAATGTGGAATTGGCAAAGAATATAAAAATGAGCAAATATTCAATTAAAAGCAGTTTAAGGTCTTGTGTCAGACATTTTGCTAGAATAAATTGTATTTGTTCAAGAGAAAATTTACAAATAGCCAAATAAAAAGAAAAAATGCTTTAAGTTTTCCTTTTCTACTCACATCTATTATTAGGTTGTTTAGAAAATAATGGCCAATTTTACATTAAAAATATGTAACAAAATTGGCAATTATTTTCCAAACTTTCAGTCTTGTCATTTTCTACTTGCATCTATTATTAGGTTGTTTAGAAAATAATGTCCGATTTTACATTAAAAATGTGTAACAAAATTGGCCATCATTTTCCAAACATTTATTCTTGTCTTTTTCTACTCACATCTATTATTAGATTGTTTAGAAAATAATGTCCGATTTTACATTAAAAATGTGTAACAAAATTGGCCATCATTTTCCAAACATTTATTCTTGTCCTTTTCTACTCACATCTATTATTAGGTAGTTTCGAAAATAATGTCCGATTTTACATTAAAAATTTGTAACAAAATTGGCCATCATTTTCCAAACATTCATTCTTGTCTTTTCCTGGGCAATCAAAAAAGTTTGTGCCAAGCTCTGTTTAATAAAATTAAATTCATATTTCTCTTGTTACTAATATGACACATGTTTGACTGTATTTTTGAAAGAATTTTAAAAAGGTAAGTATTTACCCAAAATGTTCACCACGAGTAGGATGTGACACAAGGTCACAAATATAGGGCATCCAGCGAGGATTAAACTCACTATTCAGTACCATGTTTCCCAAAAATAAAACCTATCTGCAAAATAAGACCTAGCCTGATTTTTCAGTATAAGCCCTCCCCTTAAAATAAGCCCTAGTTGAGAATGGCAGCCAGATGAAAGAAATAAGCATTCTTCACAATCACATCATGTGATGCAAACACTCAACACTTGATCATTGACAAAGACAAGTGTTTACGTCGCATGATGTGATTGTGAAGAATGCTTATTTCTTTAATCTATCTGCCATTCTCAACTAGGGCTTATTTTTAAGGGAAAGATTTATGTTTATAAATAAACTCTTTATTTATAAACATAAATCTTTCCCTTAAAAATATGAGTGGTAGAGCATAAATATCTAAGTTAGGATGATGTAGGCATAGTCAGTTGTACTTGGTAACATTGTGGTCTCTTTGCTTAGTAAAATGGATGCTGGAGAATTCCTGGGTAGAATTACCCAGAACACCTAGCGCTACTAGAATGGCTTGATCTGTGCTACCATGTTTCTCGAAAATAAACATGGGCTTATATTACTTATCACTCAGAGGTATAACATTAGCGCTTATTTTCGGGTGATGTAGAGTGTTTGTGTCATATGATGTGATTGTGAAGAATGCTTATTTCTTTCATCTGTCTGCCGCTCTCAACTGGGGATTATTTTAAGGAATTATATTAAAATTATATTAAAATTATTTTAAAGGAATTATATTAAAATCCTGAAAATCATGCTATGTCTTTATTTACAGGTATATCTTATTTTAAGGAATTATATTAAGGTATATCTTATTTTAGGAATTATATCAAAATTATATAAAATTATTTTAAGGAATTATATTAAAATTATTTAAGGAATTATATTAAAATTCTGAAAAATCATGCTATGTCTTATTTTTACAGGTATATCTTATTTAAGGAATTATATTAAGGTATATTTATTTTAAGGAATTAATTAAAATTAATATTAAAATTATTTTAAGGAATTATATTAAAATCCTGAAAAATCATGCTATGTCTTATTTTACAGGTATATCTTATTTTAAGGAATTATATTAAGGTATATCTTATAAGGAATTATATTAAAATTATATAAAAAATTTTAAGGAATTATATAAAATCCTGAAAAATCATGCTATGTCTTATTTTACAGTATATCTTATTTTCGGGGAAACACGATATAGCCTAGGTTAACTCCAGTAAATAATATTTATAGGTGTGTATTTTCACTGATCTGATCCTATTAATTTAAAAAATAAAAAATGAAAAATAAAGTAAGAAAAGATTTTTATATTCATTATAAATTATAGCTTTGTGAACGAAGATTGGGGGGGGGGTTCATACTAACTCCTTTCCTTTATACAAAATCATGAAGGTTAATTGTGGCGACACCATGGTGAACACTGCCTTTAAAATTTTCAGAATTTAAAAAAAAAAATTTTTTTTATTACTATCAATTAAGCACCAAATGGTTATCAAAAATTATACAGTAACAAAAAAACAGGTCTGATCAAAAAAAAAAAAAAAAAAAAAAAAAAACTCTTAGAAATGACTACACAAAATGTAATATGAATGTACAATGAATGCAATTCTCAAAACTCTAGGCATAAAATAACCCTAGACAGGTTGACATACCATTAAAATCAACCAAAAGTCCCAAAGGGTTTTCAAAACGGATGGATACAGGAATTCAAAAGTATTCAGGTTCTTTTCTCCAGAGGAGTCCCTGTGGCATAGTGGCTAACATGCTGGACTGAGACATCATAGAAAGATTTCAAATGATACTCTTGGGAAAGGTATGAACCCTCCTCATCTCTCCAGCTATGGGTTAAATAGTGAGGAGTTCAAATCTTTCCAAAGGATATTAGTTCAAAAGTGAATGTAATAGTGTTACTGGAGTTTGAACTCGCTTACTACAATGTTGCAGGCCGTTATTTCAGTTGGAAATACAAGTTGATGTTCTAAATCAGTTACAACATGCCCAGTCAGTGCAGCCATCAAACAATGATGATCTGTGCCTATTTTTACACAAAAGTTTTGGAATATTTCCTTCTTTAATGAAATGTATTACTTTGTTGGTGATGTTATTAAAGCTTTATTAACAGTCTCACAACATGTGACAATTTAATTGTCATTAATCTCTCTTTAAACAGATTTGTTTACTCTGGTATTTCAGAGTCAAAGGTGTCAATAATCTGTTACTGAATAGTAACCTCCACTGCCCATTATTATATACGGCCATGAATGTCACATAATCAGGTAGATTTCTAATAGGCTGATTTATCTTATAATCAATTTATGTCCGTTTTGTCTGAAAATGTTAAAACTCTACAAAAATACACAAACTGGTTGTTTTTTTCTTTTCTTCAGATTTCTAATATAAAAGATTGTAAATAAAAAAAAATAAAAAATAGTTATTAAAAAATTCTGCACTAATAAAAACAAACAAATACTATTAAAAAAAAAAAAAAAAACTTACCAATAATTTTCTATGATTTCAAGTTATCACAAAAAAAAATTAAACGTTTTCAATGGGAAATATATTCCCTGGTAGTGATGATGCTACAGAGAAGCAGTATTTTCAACAGTTTCATCTAGCCAAATGGCAGAGGTTTTTTTTTTTTACTAGTATTTGTTTTGTATTACTGCATAATTTTTAACAACTATTTTTTGTTTGAAATTGATAACTACAAGCACCTCCATATATGAAATATATATTCATATATGATTTGAATCATTTTCAAAACACCTTCGTTGCCTGATGACTGCTACACAGCAAGAAACCAATGGTAGCAAAATTGTTCTAATGCAAATAAATATAAACTAAAACATTTATATATATATATATATATATATATATATATATATATACATTTTACCAACCCCTCCACACAAGCAGGATCCAAGACATGGTCAATTTTTTTAAGCGGAGTTTAACAGTTTGGATTCTGAGTTTTCCTTCTCCTAGACTGGTTACCTAGCCAAGGTTAAAGAGCCCAGTCTACTCTACTATTTACCCATAGCTGGAGGGAGAATAGTTGGGTGCATACCTTTCCCCAATGTGTATTAGTGTTATGTAAAATGTCAACAGCTTCTCACAGAATTTTAACTTGGGTCAACGAGTCCATTTCCTATGACTCTAACAATTACACCATAGATATATAGAGAGAGGAAGGGATGAAGATGAGAGAGATGCAATTTTAGCGTCTTACCAAGAAACCCCTTTTTGGGGAGAGTGGGATACCATTATGCAGGGAATATAGTTAATGAATCCTAAGCCTATTTAACAGGGCATTTCATGACTTTTGAAACATCTTGTATTAAGATTTTTTTTTCCTTTACTTTCTATTTCTCCTAAATTTTATAAAATAAAAAAACAGTCACTAGAAGAAGACTCCCAGATACATAAGATACCAAAGATGATCATAAGAATATATAACACATGCCTGCAATCAATGTGGACCACCCTTTAATCTTCATTCACAAAGCAAAGCCGTAAAGAATAGTTTTACCATCTATGACTCCTTGAGTGTTTCCACCAGTGCTGCCTCTGCACCATCTTCAACATCCACTGGAGTGACTTTGTCGCTAATATTGAAGTCCTTGAAAAGGATTGCCTGAAAAAAATCCTTTGTACCTGTTACATCAACTAGCACCATTAACCCATCCTAGCTGAGAACTGTGAAACCTGGTGTCTTACCACCAACGATGCTGTCTCTTCTTTTTAAATAACCAGAGAGCCACTCTCAAGGACAAAAAGCATAGGAGGAAAACCGCAATACAATGACATTAAACCCTGACCAGATCTACAGCTGTAGCCACTGTACCATGCCTACATAGCCTTATCAGTCAAGCATGCTGTTTCCTCCTTGAAAACATCTGCAGGGCCACCTTCAAGGAGAAAAGGCATAGGAGGAAAAACCACAACAAAATAACATCAAAATGACCAGATCTTCAGCTGTAGTCACTGTGACTGTGCCTGTCAGTTTTGGGTTATTAAGTCCAACATAAACAAAGGGGAACCACTCTTGACTGATAAATTATTTAATTTATTTTCCCATTAAATTAACCCTAAACCCGTCTTCTTTTTTCCTAATAGATCAATAAATAAACAAATAATTTATCAGTCAAGAGTGGTTCCCCTTTGTTATGTTAGACTTATAGGAAATAACCAGGACTGCATAGGCCTTATCAGTCACGAACATACCTGCAATCAATTTGGACCACCCCCTTAATCTTAGTTTACAAAGCCATGATATGATGATATGATACCAGATTAGTATAAAATAAATGTAGAAATTTAACAGGTCACAACGTTTTTATCTTACGTAGAATTATCCTTGACTTTCTGTTTTCTTTTTCAGGAATTCAGGCCCAGATCCGGATTTTGATAACAGCTGAAGATAACACTCGTGGCGATGAAGAAAGTCACACAGCCCTTAAATGTCTAGTGACCGACATGACAGACGTCCACATAAAATGCCAAGATCTATGGTGGACAAGAGAAATTGACCGATTGTCCACAGGGAAGTGGTAATTGGTCGCAAGAAATATAAGTCCTTCCAGGCAGGACACCTGGCAGAGCTGAAAGTGCCGCCACCCAGGAAGAAACCCGGGAAGTTTATAGTTGCCATGCCCTATGCGGCTTGCAGACTTTTACAGCAACATGTCACCTTAAGAACATTAAAAGTAAGGCCATATGTGTAAGGGAGATAATTCTTTAATATTTGTCCAAGGGAGATAATTCTTTAATATTAGCAAATTTCTACTGGCTTTTTCATTTGCATATTGATTTTAATAAATATGTACTTGGTATTATTGATTTCTAATTGTTTGGTTTTATCTTAATTAATATGAGCAAAATTCGTGGGATAAAATTTTAAAGAAATCCATTAACAAAGAAGAAATAACTATAATTTTATTCATTCCTTCCTATTTTAACTAAATAGTTAAATTAGGACAATTTAGCAATGGAAGACAAGAGTAAGTTTCAGTTGTTCTATTTTTCGATTATACCCACCCCCCATTCTGTTTTAAATCTTTTTATCTGCATTCTTATTAGTTTCATTAGTTTTTCTAATTTAATGTATTTCATTAAATTAAAATTTAAATACTTGCACCCGGGGAGGGGGTATATATTTTCAAGTATCACTAAAGGACACTTCAGATTGCTCAAATGTTAAAATGTAAATAAAATATGGTTGAACCGATCTGTTTACTGAAATAGTTATGTATTTTCTACTAGTGTAGCAGGAGATTTGGCTTTGAAGTAAAAAGCCGGCATTTCAAAGCTGATTTTCTAGGCAAGTAGACCCATTTTAAAGATTAGTGAAACAAACAACCCTACCCTGTTCTTCCTATTCGGCATTGTGACAATGTGACACATAGGTATGTCCAAAATTCGTAAGGGAGATAATAAAGAAATTAAAAATTCTGTTTAATTTTAAAACAGTTACTAAAAATAGGGAATTATCCGATTTTAATAAAATTTTCACCACTTTATTCATTAATGACTAAACTCTTTGCCTTCCAAATTCCCCTAATGGCTGTACCAAATTTCTTGGCATTTTTCACCTGTATTATGGAATATTTCAAACTTCACAATTTATTCACCTCAGAATTCATTCTATTCAAATAAGTAAGTCAAGTCGTCGAGGTGGCTAAAGTCGGTATCAGGCAGACAGCAAGGGGGTCTATCCCCTTTTCAATAGCACTAGACCAAGGAGATTATTTGGCATCTGAGGTAGAGCGCCACACCTACCATCAGCTCCTCGGTTTACTGCACAGATCTCTGTGCAACTCATACGCTGAATTAGCGAGGGCTGTATTGAACCAGGAACCTTGTGGTTCCTTGTCAGATGCTCTATCAACTAAGAAAAGTCAATAATTATTATTATCAGAGTTCTTGACACATACTACAGTCACTGCTAGTGGTTTATCGCATGATCCCAATGTGGAAGAGCTGCTGTGAGTGGTTAAAAGTAGACAAAACTTGAAAAAAAAAAGAAGTTTTTAATAATTCAGATTGTAGGGGGGGGGATTAACTTTTGGTCATTTGAATAAAAGAATTCCCAGCATCTCAAAGGTTTCGGGTATTTCTGTGAAATGTAATGCTTTTTTATAGTCGTTGGGGCAGCCTAATGTTGGTATCAGCCAGACAGGGAGGGAGGGAGTCTATCCCCTTTTCAATAGTGCTAGACCAAGGAGATTATTTTAGCATCTGAAGAGAAGCGCCACACCTACCATCAGCTCCTTTTATATGTAATCTAATGATATTATCTCTTGCGCGCTATTATTGCATTAGTAGCTGTTGTTTACTTTTTTTTTACAATTTCTTCTTTTTTTTTTCAGACTCCAAGATTGAATGCAGTTCGCATTTCATGAGTAGCTATCGAAAGGTGAAATTGAGATATGAAGAAGATGAAATCCGTGAAATGAAGACAACCTTGGGTATCGGAACGCCCATATTTGGTACGATGCTGATTATTTTGCTAATAATGGCTGGCAGGAAAATTTGGAAAAGCTACAAAAACAGAAAGAGCCCTCCGCCGAAATCTTTACGATTATAGACAAGGAGATCCCGCAGATGATTTGGATGGCAACAAAGATCCAAACGACAATGATCCCCGAAAAATGGGCAACTCAAATGAAAAGTTTATGCACAATCGTCCAAGTATTATGGTAAATGGGAACTAATATTGGAAGGGAATACACCTTTTGCCAAAGTCTCTTACAAATCAAACAATAAACCAATAGTTTCACATGTGAAAGATACGGACGCACTGCAAAACTGGGACCCTGGAGTTTCTTGCTTACCCTGGCAGAAAGTGAGGCTGATTATCAGGGTGATGAGGAGAATTCGGACGGAGAGAAACTGCTGGTTCCAGATAATGATTGCTATGCTCGGGATCGATCTGCTTCTTGCCATAATTTCCTTTGATTGTGCCTCCACAGAAGACCACTTAATGTCAGGTTAGAAGTATGGTAAGATTAACCCAAGGGCAAACTTTTTTAGGCCTAATTTTTCTGATGCAGGTATCATTGGGGAATGAGAAAAGTTTTGGTCAACTGGCCATATATATATATATGAGATGTAAAGGATTGAGTAAATCCAAACAAAATGCTGGTTGAACATAGAGGAAAAAGGCGGATAAAACAACACAACTAAATTCAAATGATATTTTGCCTCGTTTTTTTTTTTTTTTTGCAAAGCTTTTTTGAATTCATTCTAAAGACAAAATGGGTTCCACAGTCTACTTTATGCTGAAAAAGGTAATTTTTGGGGTGGGCAGAAGATGAGGAGAGGCGTACTGAGTGATAAAATGAGATGGAAAAGGAAAGGAAGAGGAGAGGGTTGAGTGAGGAAGTGAAGAAAAAGGGTAATAGATTTATTAGTGGGTATGGTACTTTTTATTGTCATTAAAGAAGTTTGATAGTCTGGCAGTAAGTTAGTGTGAGGCGACTACTCTATTTTCAACCACACACATATGTATATATATATATCGCAGTTACTATTAAATCCTCCAAGCAAATAAGTATACATTCTTATTTACTTCTGGATTTTTCTAAAAACGATTAAAAAAGTGCTCAATATCAAGAGCTGAATAGACGTTTTAAATCGAATGGTTTAAAAACTACCAATTTAAGTTTCTCACAGATGCGAATCTTCAGGTATAATACCCTGAATATTTGCGCCACTGCAAGAAACTTAAGTCAGTAGTTTTTAAACCATTCAATTTTAAATGTCTATAATATATATATATATATATATATATATATATATATATAATTTGTATATGTATAAGTATAACTTACCGGTGGGTATAAGAACGATCGTTGGAAGCGCACAATATCCAGAGGTTAAGGTTGAGAAAAAACAAATACAAAGTGCTCAATACAATGTAGAGCATAAATTTATTTAAGAATGGAAATGAGTAACCTACTCGAGTTTCATCGATAGATTCTTCAGGGTTACTTTTAAATTAATCGAGTTTACGATTAATCTTTGGTGTTATGTTCCTCTACTAAATTTAAGTCCCATTCCAACGGGCATGTTTATAACACCAAAGATTAATCGTAAACTCGATAATTTAAAAGTAACCCTGAAGAATCTATCGATGAAACTCGAGTAGGTTACTCATTTCCATTCTTAAATAAATATATATATATATAAATATATATATATATATATATATATAATATATACACATATACCAACCACTCCACACAAGCAGTATTTGACACAATGTCAATTTCTTAAGTGGAGTTTTAACAGGTTTGAATTCGGGTTACCCTTACTGTGCTTTTAGTCTGGACAATTAAACCACAGATATAGTTTTTATTCACAATTAACCAAATAAGCAGCAAACCAATCAATCAATAAATCAGCCAATCAAATAGTCAACCATCCAATCAACAATGCATATCGCATAAATGCATCCAGCCCCTGCCTAAAAAATGCTAAGCAGTGCCTGCTGAAAATCCGACCGATGCTACTTATGAACTTCCTAGCTGTTTGAAGGCATTTTCCCAAAAAGTTAATGCGATATGAAAGCAATATTTTACTCTCCACAAATCTTTTCTCAACAAGTAAATGTTAATGTTTTAAACCTCTGTCGCTTTAAAATAATTTTTTTAGGTGGTTTGAAGGCGTTTTTATCAACAAATAAGTTTTTTAGTGGTTTGGAAGGCGTTTTTATCAACAAATAATTTTTTTAGTGGTTTGAAGGCGTTTTTATCAACAAATAATTTTTTTTAGTGTTTGAAGGCGTTTTTATCAACAAAAAGTTTTTTTAGTAGTTTGAAGGCGTTTTATCAACAAATAAGTTTTTTTTAGTGGTTTGAAGGCGTTTTTACAAACAAATAAGTTTTTTTAGTGGTTTGAAAGGACGGTTAAAAGTAAGCACCCCAGGTTTTTTTTATCGACAAGTAAATGTAAATATTTTATCCTCCCTTTAAAAATATCTTTTTTCAGTATTTATTTCATTTTAATTCAAACAACTGTCACACATTTTTAAATAAATACAACCAAGTTTCAAAATAAAAAAAAAAACATACATTATTCATAAATAGCACGGATCGTATTTTCAGTAGGCACTGCTTAGCATTTTTTAGGCAGGAGGCCAGAATGCATTTATGAGATATACACCCAATTAACTAACATGCAAGTCAGTAGCCAACTCATTAGTCAACCAAAAATCCTAATAGTATATGTTGATTTATCAATACAAGATAATGTTTATGAAACTTTGTTTTGTTTTCTTTTGCTGGAAAATGTGGAATTGGCAAAGAATATAAAAATGAGCAAATATTCAATAAAAGCAGTTTAAGGTCTTGTTGTCAGACATTTTGCTAGAATAAATTGTATTTGTTCAAGAGAAAATTTACAAAATAGCCAAATAAAAAGAAAAAATGCTTTAAGTTTTCCTTTTCTACTCACATCTATTATTAGGTTGTTTAGAAAATAATGTCCGATTTTACATTAAAAATATGTAATGAAATTGGCAATTATTTCCAAACTTTCAGTCTTGTCTTTTTCTACTCGCATCTATTATTAGTAGTTTCGAAAATAATGTCCGATTTTACATTAAAAATGTGTAACAAAATTGGCCATCATTTTCAAACATTATTCTTGTCTTTTTCTCTACTCACATCTATTATTAGGTAGTTTCGAAAATAATGTCCGATTTTACATTAAAAATGTGTAACAAAATTGGCCATCATTTTCCAAACATTTATTCTTGTCTTTTTCACTCACATCTATATATTAGATTGTTTAGAAAATAATTCCGATTTTACATTAAAAATGTGTAACAAAATTGGCCATCATTTTCCAAACATTTATTCTTGTCCTTTTCTACTCACATCTATTATTAGGTAGTTTCGAAAATAATGTCCGATTTTTACATTAAAAATTTGTAACAAAATTGGCCATCATTTTCCAAACATTCATTCTTGTCTTTTCCTGGGCAATCAAAAAAGTTTTGTGCCAAGCTCTGTTTAATAAAATTAAATTCATATTTCTCTTGTTACTAATATGACACATGTTTGACTGTATTTTTGAAAGAATTTTAAAAGGTAAGTATTTACCCAAAATGTCACCACGAGTAGGATGTGACACAAGGTCACAAATATAGGGCATCCAGCGAGGATTAAACTCACTATTCAGTACCATGTTTTCCAAAAATAAAAACCTATCTGCAAAATAAGACCTAGCCTGATTTTTCAGTATAAGCCCTCCCCTTAAAATAAGCCCTAGTTGAGAATGGCAGCCAGATGAAAGAAATAAGCATTCTTCAACAATCACATCATGTGATGCAAACACTCAACACTTGATCATTGACAAAGACAAGTGTTTACGTCGCATGATGTGATTGTGAAGAATGCTTATTTCTTTAATCTATCTGCCATTCTCAACTAGGGCTTATTTTTAAGGGAAAGATTTATGTTTATAATAAACTCTTTATTTATAAACATAAATCTTTCCCTTAAAAATATGAGTGGTAGAGCATAAATATCTAAGTTAGGATGATGTAGGCATAGTCAGTTGTACTTGGTAACATTGTGGTCTCTTTGCTTAGTAAAATGGATGCTGGAGAATTCCTGGGTAGAATTACCCAGAACACCTAGCGCTACTAGAATGGCTTGATCTGTGCTACCATGTTTCTCGAAAATAAACATGGGGCTTATATTACTTATCACTCAGAGGTATAACATTAGCGCTTATTTTCGGGTGATGTAGAGTGTTTGTGTCATATGATGTGATTGTGAAGAATGCTTATTTCTTTCATCTGTCTGCCGCTCTCAACTGGGGATTATTTTAAGGAATTATTATAAAATTATATTAAAATTATTTTAAGGAATTATATTAAAATCCTGAAAATCATGCTATGTCTTATTTTACAGGTATATCTTATTTTAAGGAATTATATTAAGGTATATCTTATTTTAAGGAATTATATCAAAAATTATATTAAAATTATTTTAAGGATTATATTAAATTATTTTAAGGAATTATATTTAAAATTCTGAAAAATCTGCCTCAATAAACAGCTTTTCCCATCCAGCTAGGTCGAATCCTGTTCGCAGCGCCATATTGAAGTCAGTCAGTTAGACAGCCAACAATTGGTTTGACTGGCCAAGCCTAACATGAAGTTACTAGTTCATTAATGAGCCCACTATAACAGCTTAAATAATTCCTCCCACTGCTGCCAGGAAGAGTCCATTAAGCTGAGGGGGTGTTTGACTGTTCTACTGTCCAATAGTTAACAATCTGTAACAGTCATTTTCAGACTGCAGGTTCAATCTTGGCTAAGGGTGAAAGTAACACAGAATGACAATTATCAGTATTCTACATTCATGATATAAATAAAGTCGATGGGGTGACCTAATGTCAGTACCAGTCAGACAGCAAGGGAGTTTATCTCCTTTTCACGAGTGCAAGACCAACCAGATAACTTGGTTGGTTTTTGTTTTACAGCATATCAACCTCAGTGGGTCATTTAATACTGATAAAGTTTTGAAATAAATCAATTCTTAATGGATACACAATTTTTTTTTAATAAATACATTTTTCTATTTAACCTATAGATGGGACCCTAACAGGTACAACCACTCCGGGTCAAAGTGGACCAGGGAGCAATAGTGATGAAGGGGTGCTCCACATTCCCCAAACCTCCAAAACTGGAACCTCACCATCAAAGTTTAGCGTCATTCTCAGGACATGCAGACCCTCAGCCACCACCTTCTAGCAGACATATAATAAAAAGGGTTGGGGTTTGCCATAAGGGCAATAGGGTTGGGGCAATCTTGTAGGTGCTGGGCTTGACCGATTGATTGGAGAGGGCCTCTCCGACCACCCGTCTAGCCTAAGTAAGGGTCTAAGCAGAGTGTTGCAGGTCATGGACTGCTCATCCACCAAGACTCCATCCTTAAGCATCATGGGTTGCTACCCATGGTGAACAGGTAGCCCCCATTAGGAGTCTGTTATATTTATGCCTCTTAGTTTAAAATATCAAAGTAAATGTGGTAACTTTCCTCACTTTACGGGACAGATCCCTGTGCTACTCATACGCCAAGTTGATGAGGGCCGGTATTGAACAAGGAACCTTGTGGTTACCAGGCAGATGCTCTACCAACTGAGCTAAGGAACTGATGGTAGGTGTGGTGCTCCACCACAGACGCTAAAAAAACGATCTCCTTTGTCTAGTTCTAGTGAAAAGGTGATAGACTTTCTCGCTCTCTGGCTGATTCCAACTTTAGGCCACCCCAATGACTTCACTTTTACTTTTTTTAAACATGTTAAGGAACATCAAGGTCTAGACTACATTGTTTATTTGTAGCCTTGTATTGATTTTGATTGTATTAAGATATTTTTGAATGTTTGAATATTTTCTCTTTCTGCCATTGGGTGTTAAAGAAATATTTTTGTATGCTAGGGGTTATTCATTACAACCAATGTATGGTAATCTGAACATTAGCTACATAAATGAGAGTAACCTCCCCTTGTTTATTTCACTTAGAGGAAGCCATATGTTTTGATCGGCCAATTTCATTTCACTGTAAATCTACACTGAATATACAAATTTGTTCAAATCAATACAACTGCATGTTTTAACACAAAAATATCATAATATGTGTTCTTAATTGTGCTTGCACATTATTTGAAATGAACTTAATTGTTATTAAGAGCACATTTTATGATATTTTCATGTTAAAATATATAGTTGTATTGATTATGTTCAGATTACCCAATGTATGATAAAAAACACCTTTTTGTGGCTAAAGTTTAGGGGATCATTCATTATTTGAGTATATATGGTAACTAATGGTAATGTTTGTGCTAAATGTCTGTTATATTTATTTCTCTTGGTTTATTCTTTCAACCATACAACTCTGAAGGTGTAAGAAATTGTTATATTCATACAAGAACCACCAACCATGCTGTTTCCTCTTATTAAAACACCTGCAGGAACACCCTCAAGAACAAAAAGCATAGTAGGAAGAACCCTAACACAATGACATCAAACCCTGGCTAAACCTTTTGCTGCTGTGATTGTGCCTGCCTTATCAGCCACAAACATGTGTTACATAATTGTTAGGGTACTAACAATTATGTAGGGATAGTGTAGAAATCAAAATGGCTGTTAGAAATTACAGCTAGCAGTTTTTTTTGAGTGGGAGTATGTGACGATATCATGGAAGATCGATTGGCACATGTTAAACTTGTGTTAACCCCTTTTCCAGTAGATACTGTGAGAATTAGTAGAGAAACAAAGGCCTCTTCTGGTTTTGATTTGAAAGAGTTAGTTAAGTCAGTACTGGGCAAGCCACGGAGATAGTAAGTTGCAATCAGCACGCTTCCATACTCATACTCTGCACAGTTAGTCTGGATGGGGATTTCTAAATAAAATATAATATAATGAAAATCTAAGTCTTGGGTTATTTATCCAAAAACTACTAATGACCCAGGGCTTCTGATAGACGAGAAATCCCTAATGGAAGACCAGACACGAAATCTCTAAGATAAAGTTCCAGTCACTAGAAGAAGACTCCCAGATACATAAGATACCAAAGATGATCATAAGAATATATAACACATGCCTGCAATCAATGTGGACCACCCCTTTAATCTTCATTCACAAAGCAAAGCCGTAAAGAATAGTGTTACCATCTATGACTCCTTGAGTGTTTCCACCAGTGCTGCCTCTGCACCATCTTCAACATCCACTGGAGTGACTTTGTCGCTAATATTGAAGTCCTTGAAAAGGATTGCCTGAAAAAAATCCTTTGGTACCTGTTACATCAACTAGCACCATTAACCCATCCTAGCTGAGAACTGTGAAACCTGGTGTCTTACCACCAACGATGCTGTCTCTTCTTTTAAAATAACCAGAGAGCCACTCTCAAGGACAAAAAGCATAGGAGGAAAACCGCAATACAATGACATTAAACCCTGACCAGATCTACAGCTGTAGCCACTGTGACCATGCCTACATAGGCCTTATCAGTCAAGCATGCTGTTTCCTCCCTTGAAAACATCTGCAGGGCCACCTTCAAGGAGAAAAGGCATAGGAGGAAAAACCACAACAAAATAACATCAAAATGACCAGATCTTCAGCTGTAGTCACTGTGACTGTGCCTGTCAGTTTTGGGTTATTAAGTCCAACATAAACAAAGGGGAACCACTCTTGACTGATAAATTATTAATTTATTTTCCCATTAAATTAACCCTAAACCCGTCTTCTTTTTTCCTAATAGATCAATAAATAAACAAATAATTTATCAGTCAAGAGTGGTTCCCCTTTGTTTATGTTAGACTTATAGGAAATAACCCAGGACTGCATAGGCCTTATCAGTCACGAACATACCTGCAATCAATTTGGACCACCCCCTTAATCTTAGTTTACAAAGCCATGATATGATGATATGATACCAGATTAGTATAAAATAAATGTAGAAATTTAACAGGTCACAACGTTTTTATCTTACGTAGAATTATCCTTGACTTTCTGTTTTTCTTTTCAGGAATTCAGGCCCAGATCCGGATTTTGATAACAGCTGAAGATAACACTCGTGGCGATGAAGAAAGTCACACAGCCCTTAAATGTCTAGTGACCGACATGACAGACGTCCACATAAAATGCCAAGATCTATGGTGGACAAGAGAAATTGACCGATTTGTCCACAGGGAAGTGGTAATTGGTCGCAAGAAATATAAGTCCTTCCAGGCAGGACACCTGGCAGAGCTGAAAGTGCCGCCACCCAGGGAAGAAACCCGGGAAGTTTATAGTTGCCATGCCCTATGCGGCTTGCAGACTTTTACAGCAACATGTCACCTTAAGAACATTAAAAGTAAGGCCATATGTGTAAGGGAGATAATTCTTTAATATTTGTCCAAGGGAGATAATTCTTTAATATTAGCAAATTTCTACTGGCTTTTTCATTTGCATATTGATTTTAATAAATATGTACTTGGTATTATTGATTTCTAATTGTTTGGTTTTATCTTAATTAATATGAGCAAAATTCGTGGGGATAAATTTTAAAAGAAATCCATTAACAAGAAGAAATAACTATAATTTTATTCATTCCTTCCTATTTTAACTAAATAGTTAAATTAGGACAATTTAGCAATGGAAGACAAGAGTAAGTTTCAGTTGTTCTATTTTTCGATTATACCCACCCCCCATTCTGTTTTAAATCTTTTTATCTGCATTCTTATTTAGTTTCATTAGTTTTTCTAATTTAATGTATTTCATTAAATTAAAATTTAAATACTTGCACCCGGGGGAGGGGGTATATATTTTCAAGTATCACTAAAGGACACTTCAGATTGCTCAAATGTTAAAATGTAAATAAAATATGGTTGGAACCGATCTGTTTACTGAAATAGTTATGTATTTTCTACTAGTGTAGCAGGAGATTTGGCTTTGAAGTAAAAAGCCGGCATTTCAAATGCTGATTTTCTAGGCAAGTAGACCCATTTTAAAGATTAGTGAAACAAACAACCCTACCCTGTTTCTTCCTATTCGGCATTGTGACAATGTGACACATAGGTATGTCCAAAATTCGTAAGGGGAGATAATAAAGAAATTAAAAATTCTGTTTAATTTTAAAACAGTTACTAAAAATAAGGGAATTATCCGATTTTAATAAAATTTTCACCACTTTATTCATTAATGACTAAACTCTTTGCCTTCCAAATTTCCCCTAATGGCTGTACCAAATTTTCTTGGCATTTTTCACCTGTATTATGGAATATTTCAAACTTCACAATTTATTCACCTCAGAATTCATTCTATTCAAATAAGTAAGTCAAGTCGTCGAGGTGGCCTAAAGTCGGTATCAGCCAGACAGCAAGGGGGTCTATCCCCTTTTCAATAGCACTAGACCAAGGAGATTATTTTGGCATCTGAGGTAGAGCGCCACACCTACCATCAGCTCCTCGGTTTACTGCACAGATCTCTGTGCAACTCATACGCTGAATTAGCGAGGGCTGGTATTGAACCAGGAACCTTGTGGTTCCTTGTCAGATGCTCTATCAACTAAGAAAAGTCCAATAATTATTATTATCAGAGTTCTTGACACATACTACAGTCACTGCTAGTGGTTTATCGCATGATCACAATGGTGGAAGAGCTGCTGTGAGTGGTTAAAAGTAGACAAAACTTGAAAAAAAAAAAGAAGTTTTTTAATAATTCAGATTGTAGGGGTGGGGATTAACTTTTGGTCATTTGAATAAAAAGAATTCCCCAGCATCTCAAAGGTTTCGGGTATTTCTGTGAAATGTAATGCTTTTTATAGTCGTTGGGGCAGCCTAATGTTGGTATCAGCCAGACAGGGAGGGAGGGAGTCTATCCCCTTTTCAATAGTGCTAGACCAAGGAGATTATTTTAGCATCTGAAGAGAAGCGCCACACCTACCATCAGCTCCTTTTATATGTAATCTAATGATATTATCTCTTGCGCGCTATTATGCATTAGTAGCTGTTGTTTTACTTTTTTTTTACAATTTCTTCTTTTTTTTTTCAGACTCCAAGATTGAATGCAGTTCGCATTTCATGAGTAGCTATCGAAAGGTGAAATTGAGATATGAAGAAGATGAAATCCGTGAAATGAAGACAACCTTGGGTATCGGAACGCCCATATTTGGTACGATGCTGATTATTTTGCTAATAATGGCTGGCAGGAAAATTTGGAAAAGCTACAAAAACAGAAAGAGGCCCTCCGCCGAAATCTTTACGATTATAGACAAGGAAGATCCCGCAGATGATTTGGATGGCAACAAAGATCCAAACGACAATGATCCCCGAAAAATGGGCAACTCAAATGAAAAGTTTATGCACAATCGTCCAAGTATTATGGTAAATGGGGAACTAATATTGGAAGGGAATACACCTTTTGCCAAAGTCTCTTACAAATCAAACAATAAACCAATAGTTTCACATGTGAAAGATACGGACGCACTGCAAAACTGGGACCCTGGAGTTTCTTGCTTTACCCTGGCAGAAAGTGAGGCTGATTATCAGGGTGATGAGGAGAATTCGGACGGAGAGAAACTGCTGGTTCCAGATAATGATTGCTATGCTCGGGATCGATCTGCTTCTTGCCCATAATTTCCTTTGATTGTGCCTCCACAGAAGACCACTTAATGTCCAGGTTAGAAGTATGGTAAGATTAACCCAAGGGCAAACTTTTTTAGGCCTAATTTTTCTGATGCAGGTATCATTGGGGAATGAGAAAAGTTTTGGTCAACTGGCCATATATATATATATGAGATGTAAAGGATTGAGTAAATCCAAACAAAATGCGGTTGAACATAGAGGAAAAAGGCGGATAAAACAACACAACTAAATTCAAATGATATTTTGCCTCGTTTTTTTTTTTTTTTTGCAAAGCTTTTTTGAATTCATTCTAAAGACAAAATGGGTTCCACAGTCTACTTTATGCTGAAAAAGGTAATTTTTGGGGTGGGCAGAAGATGAGGGAGAGGCGTACTGAGTGATAAAATGAGATGGAAAAGGAAAGGAAAGAGGAGAGGGTTGAGTGAGGAAGTGAAGAAAAAGGGTAATAGATTTATTAGTGGGGTATGGTACTTTTTATTGTCATTAAAGAAGTTTGATAGTCTGGCAGTAAGTTAGTGTGAGGCGACTACTCTATTTTCAACCACACACATATGTATATATATATATCGCAGTTACTATTAAATCCTCCAAGCAAATAAGTATACATTCTTATTTACTTCTGGATTTTTATCTAAAACCGATTAAAAAGTGCTCAATATCAAGAGCTGAATAGACGTTTTAAAATCGAATGGTTTAAAAACTACAATTTAAGTTTCTCACAGTAGTGCGAATCTTCAGGGTATAATACCCTGAATATTTGCGCCACTGCAAGAAACTTAAGTCAGTAGTTTTAAACCATTCAATTTTAAATGTCTATATATATATATATATTATATATATATATATATATATATTTTGTATATGTATAAGTATTAACTTACCGGTGGGTATAAGAACGATCGTTGGAAGCGCACAATATCCAGAGGTTAAGGTTGAGAAAAAACAAATACAAAGTGCTCAATACAATGTAGAGCATAAATTTATTTAAGAATGGAAATGAGTAACCTACTCGAGTTTCATCGATAGATTCTTCAGGGTTACTTTTAAATTAATCGAGTTTACGATTAATCTTTGGTGTTATGTTCCTCTACTAAATTTAAGTCCCATTCCAACGGGCATGTTTATAACACCAAAGATTAATCGTAAACTCGATTAATTTAAAAGTAACCCTGAAGAATCTATCGATGAAACTCGAGTAGGTTACTCATTTCCATTCTTAAATAAATATATATATATATAAATATATATATATATATATATATATATATATACACATATACCAACCACTCCACACAAGCAGTATTTGACACAATGTCAATTTCTTAAGTGGAGTTTAACAGGTTTGAATTCGGGTTACCCTTACTGTGCTTTTAGTCTGGACAATTAAACCACAGATATAGTTTTTATTCACAATTAACCAAATAAGCAGCAAACCAATCAATCAATAAATCAGCCAATCAAATAGTCAACCATCCAATCAACAATGCATATCGCATAAATGCATCCCAGCCCCTGCCCTAAAAAATGCTAAGCAGTGCCTGCTGAAAATCCGACCGATGCTACTTATGAACTTCCTAGCTGTTTGAAGGCATTTTTCCCAAAAAGTTAATGCGATATGAAAGCAATATTTTACTCTCCACCAAATCTTTTCTCAACAAGTAAATGTTAATGTTTTAAACCTCTGTCGCTTTAAAATAATTTTTTTAGTGGTTTGAAGGCGTTTTTATCAACAAATAAGTTTTTTTAGTGGTTTGAAGGCGTTTTTATCAACAAATAATTTTTTTTAGTGGTTTGAAGGCGTTTTTATCAACAAATAAGTTTTTTTAGTAGTTTGAAGGCGTTTTTATCAACAAATAAGTTTTTTTTAGTGGTTTGAAGGCGTTTTTATCAACAAATAAGTTTTTTTTAGTGGTTTGAAGGCGTTAAAAGTAAGCCACCCCCAGGTTTTTTTATCGACAAGTAAATGTAAATATTTTATCCTCCCCTTTAAAATATCTTTTTTCAGTATTTATTTCATTTTAATTCAAAACAACTGTCACACATTTTTAAATAAATACAACCAAGTTTCAAAATAAAAAAAAAACATACATTATTCATAAATAGCACGGATCGTATTTTCAGTAGGCACTGCTTAGCATTTTTTAGGGCAGGAGGCCAGAATGCATTTATGAGATATACACCCAATTAACTAACATGCAAAGTCAGTAGCCAACTCATTAGTCAACCAAAAAATCCTAATAGTATATGTTGATTTATCAATACAAGATAATGTTTATGAAACTTTGTTTTGTTTCTTTTGCTGGAAAATGTGGAATTGGCAAAGAATATAAAAATGAGCAAATATTCAATTAAAAGCAGTTTAAGGTCTTGTGTCAGACATTTTGCTAGAATAAATTGTATTTGTTCAAGAGAAAATTTACAAATAGCCAAATAAAAAGAAAAAATGCTTTAAGTTTTCCTTTTCTACTCACATCTATTATTAGGTTGTTTAGAAAATAATGTCCGATTTTACATTAAAAATATGTAATGAAATTGGCAATTATTTTCCAAACTTTCAGTCTTGTCTTTTTCTACTCGCATCTATTATTAGGTAGTTTCGAAAATAATGTCCGATTTTACATTAAAAATGTGTAACAAAATTGGCCATCATTTTCAAACATTTATTCTTGTCTTTTTCTACTCACATCTATTATTAGGTAGTTTCGAAAATAATGTCCGATTTTACATTAAAAATGTGTAACAAAATTGGCCATCATTTTCCAAACATTTATTCTTGTCTTTTTCTACTCACATCTATTATTAGATTGTTTAGAAAATAATGTCCGATTTTACATTAAAAATGTGTAACAAAATTGGCCATCATTTTCCAAACATTTATTCTTGTCCTTTTCTACTCACATCTATTATTAGGTAGTTTCGAAAATAATGTCCGATTTTACATTAAAAATTTGTAACAAAATTGGCCATCATTTTCCAAACATTCATTCTTGTCTTTTCCTGGGCAATCAAAAAAGTTTGTGCCAAGCTCTGTTTAATAAAATTAAATTCATATTTCTCTTGTTACTAATATGACACATGTTTGACTGTATTTTTGAAAGAATTTTAAAAGGTAAGTATTTACCCAAAATGTTCACCACGAGTAGGATGTGACACAAGGTCACAAATATAGGGCATCCAGCGAGGATTAAACTCACTATTCAGTACCATGTTTTCCCAAAAATAAAACCTATCTGCAAAATAAGACCTAGCCTGATTTTTCAGTATAAGCCCTCCCCTTAAAATAAGCCCTAGTTGAGAATGGCAGCCAGATGAAAGAAATAAGCATTCTTCACAATCACATCATGTGATGCAAACACTCAACACTTGATCATTGACAAAGACAAGTGTTTACGTCGCATGATGTGATTGTGAAGAATGCTTATTTCTTTAATCTATCTGCCATTCTCAACTAGGGCTTATTTTTAAGGGAAAGATTTATGTTTATAAATAAACTCTTTATTTATAAACATAAATCTTTCCCTTAAAAATATGAGTGGTAGAGCATAAATATCTAAGTTAGGATGATGTAGGCATAGTCAGTTGTACTTGGTAACATTGTGGTCTCTTTGCTTAGTAAAATGGATGCTGGAGAATTCCTGGGTAGAATTACCCAGAACACCTAGCGCTACTAGAATGGCTTGATCTGTGCTACCATGTTTCTCGAAAATAAACATGGGGCTTATATTACTTATCACTCAGAGGTATAACATTAGCGCTTATTTTCGGGTGATGTAGAGTGTTTGTGTCATATGATGTGATTGTGAAGAATGCTTATTTCTTTCATCTGTCTGCCGCTCTCAACTGGGGATTATTTTAAGGAATTATATTAAAATTATATTAAAATTATTTTAAGGAATTATATTAAAATCCTGAAAAATCATGCTATGTCTTATTTTACAGGTATATCTTATTTTAAGGAATTATATTAAGGTATATCTTATTTTAAGGAATTATATCAAAATTATATTAAAATTATTTTAAGGAATTATATTAAAATTATTTTAAGGAATTATATTAAAATTCTGAAAAATCATGCTATGTCTTATTTTACAGGTATATCTTATTTTAAGGAATTATATTAAGGTATATCTTATTTTAAGGAATTATATTAAAATTATATTAAAATTATTTTAAGGAATTATATTAAAATCCTGAAAAATCATGCTATGTCTTATTTTACAGGTATATCTTATTTTAAGGAATTATATTAAGGTATATCTTATTTTAAGGAATTATATTAAAATTATATTAAAATTATTTTAAGGAATTATATAAAAATCCTGAAAAATCATGCTATGTCTTATTTTACAGGTATATCTTATTTTCGGGGAAACACGATATAGCCTAGGTTAACTCCAGTAAATAATATTTATAGGTGTGTATTTTCACTGATCTGATCCTATTAATTTAAAAAATAAAAAATGAAAAATAAAGTAAGAAAAGATTTTTATATTCATTATAAATTATAGCTTTGTGAACGAAGATTGGGGGGGGGGTTCATACTAACTCCTTTCCTTTATACAAAATCATGAAGGTTAATTGTGGCGACACCATGGTGAACACTGCCTTTAAAATTTTCAGAATTTAAAAAAAAAATTTTTTTATTACTATCAATTAAGCACCAAATGGTTATCAAAAATTATACAGTAACAAAAAAACAGGTCTGATCAAAAAAAAAAAAAAAAAAAAAAAAAAACTCTTTAGAAATGACTACACAAAATGTAAATATAAATGTACAATGAATGCAATTCTCAAAACTCTAGGCATAAAATAACCCTAGACAGGTTGACATACCATTAAAATCAACCAAAAGTCCCAAAGGGTTTTCAAAACGGATGGATACAGGAATTCAAAAGTATTCAGGTTCTTTTTCTCCAGAGGAGTCCCTGTGGCATAGTGGCTAACATGCTGGACTGAGACATCATAGAAAGTGATTTCAAATGATACTCTTGGGAAAGGTATGAACCCTCCTCATCTCTCCAGCTATGGGTTAAATAGTGAGGAGTTCAAATCTTTCCAAAGGATATTAGTTCAAAAGTGAATGTAATAGTGTTACTGGAGTTTGAACTCGCTTACTACAATGTTGCAGGCCGTTATTTCAGTTGGAAATACAAGTTGATGTTCTAAATCAGTTACAACATGCCCAGTCAGTGCAGCCATCAAACAATGATGATCTGTGCCTATTTTTACACAAAAGTTTTGGAATATTTCCTTCTTTAATGAAATGTATTACTTTGTTGGTGATGTTATTAAAAGCTTTATTAACAGTCTCACAACATGTGACAATTTAATTGTCATTAATCTCTCTTTAAACAGATTTGTTTACTCTGGTATTTCAGAGTCAAAGGTGTCAATAATCTGTTACTGAATAGTAACCTCCACTGCCCATTATTATATACGGCCATGAATGTCACATAATCAGGTAGATTTCTAATAGGCTGATTTATCTTATAATCAATTTATGTCCGTTTTGTCTGAAAATGTTAAAACTCTACAAAAATACACAAACTGGTTGTTTTTTTCTTTTTCTTCAGATTTCTAATAATAAAAGATTGTAAATAAAAAAAAATAAAAAATAGTTATTAAAAAATTCTGCACTAATAAAAACAAACAAATACTATTAAAAAAAAAACAAAAAAACAACTTACCAATAATTTCTCTATGATTTCAAGTTATTCACAAAAAAAATTAAACGTTTTCAATGGGAAATATATTCCCTGGTAGTGATGATGCTACAGAGAAGCAGTATTTCAACAGTTTCATCTAGCCAAATGGCAGAGGTTTTTTTTTTTTTACTAGTATTTGTTTTGTATTACTGCATAATTTTTAACAACTATTTTTTGTTTGAAATTGATAACTACAAGCACCTCCATATATGAAATATATATTCATATATGATTTGAATCATTTTCAAAACACCTTCGTTGCCTGATGACTGCTACACAGCAAGAAACCAATGGTAGCAAAATTGTTCTAATGCAAATAAATATAAACTAAAACATTTATATATATATATATATATATATATATATATATACATTTTACCAACCCCTCCACACAAGCAGGATCCAAGACATGGTCAATTTTTTAAGCGGAGTTTAACAGGTTTGGATTCTGAGTTTTCCTTCTCCTAGACTGGTTACCTAGCCAAGGTTAAAGAGCCCAGTCTACTCTACTATTTACCCATAGCTGGAGGGAGAATAGTTGGGTGCATACCTTTCCCAATGGTATTAGTGTTATGTAAAATGTCAACAGCTTCTCACAGAATTTTAACTTGGGTCAACGAGTCCATTTCCTATGACTCTAACAATTACACCATAGATATATAGAGAGAGGAAGGGATGAAGATGAGAGAGATGCAATTTAGCGTCTTACCAAGAAACCCCCTTTTTGGGGAGAGTGGGATACCATTATGCAGGGAATATAGTTAATGAATCCTAAGCCTATTTAACAGGGCATTTCATGACTTTTGAAACATCTTGTATTAAGATTTTTTTTTCCTTTACTTTCTATTTCTCCTAAATTTTATAAAATAAAAAAAGATTAGAGGAAAAAAAAAAATTTAAAAAAAGATAAAACAAAACATTTGAACATACAGTGCAAGTTTGTATTATTTAGATTTTTCAGACTGTTGTCCTCATCTTTATTGTTATATACACATTTCGGTTGATGTGCCTTCCGTCCTTCTTCAGATGTTTCTTGTCAAACTCTGTAGGCTTTATAAATAACAAAGATGAGGATAACAGTCTGAGGTATTTATTATGACGTGAAGGTTCCAGAGTTTGACAAGAAACAACTGAGGAAGGCCGGAGGGTGCATCAAACAAAACACTGTGTATATAACAATAAAGATGAGGATAACAGTCTGAGGTATTGATTATGACGTGAAGGTTCCAGAGTTTGACAAGAAACAACTGAGGAAGGCAGGAGGGTGCATCAAACAAAACACTGTGTATATAACAATAAAGATGAGGATAACAGTCTGAGGTATTGATTATGACGTGAAGGTTCCAGAGTTTGACAAGAAACAACTGAGGAAGGCCGGAGGGTGCATCAAACAAAACACTGTGTATATAACAATAAAGATGAGGATAACAGTATGAGGTATTGATTATGACGTGAAGGTTCCAGAGTTTGACAAGAAACAACTGAGGAAGGCAGGAGGGTGCATCAAACAAAACACTGTGTATATAACAATAAAGATGAGGATAACAGTCTGAGGTATTGATTATGACGTGAAGGTTCCAGAGTTTGACAAGAAACAACTGAGGAAGGCCGGAGGGTGCATCAAACAAAACACTGTGTATATAACAATAAAGATGAGGATAACAGTATGAGGTATTGATTATGACGTGAAGGTTCCAGAGTTTGACAAGAAACAACTGAGGAAGGCAGGAGGGTGCATCAAACAAAACACTGTGTATATAACAATAAAGATGAGGATAACAGTATGAGGTATTGATTATGACGTGAAGGTTCCAGAGTTTGACAAGAAACAACTGAGGAAGGAAGGAGGGTGCATCAAACAAAACACTGTGTATATAACAATAAAGATGAGGATAACAGTATGAGGTATTGATTATGACGTGAAGGTTCCAGAGTTTGACAAGAAACAACTGAGGAAGGAAGGAGGGTGCATCAAACAAAACACTGTGTATATAACAATAAAGATGAGGATAACAGTATGAGGTATTGATTATGACGTGAAGGTTCCAGAGTTTGACAAGAAACAACTGAGGAAGGAAGGAGGGTGCATCAAACAAAACACTGTGTATATAACAATAAAGATGAGGATAACAGTCTGAGGTATTGATTATGACGTGAAGGTTCCAGAGTTTGACAAGAAACAACTGAGGAAGGCAGGAGGGTGCATCAAACAAAACACTGTGTATATAACAATAAAGATGAGGATAACAGTATGAGGTATTGATTATGACGTGAAGGTTCCAGAGTTTGACAAGAAACAACTGAGGAAGGCAGGAGGGTGCATCAAACAAAACACTGTGTATATAACAATAAAGATGAGGATAACAGTATGAGGTATTGATTATGACGTGAAGGTTCCAGAGTTTGACAAGAAACAACTGAGGAAGGCAGGAGGGTGCATCAAACAAAACACTGTGTATATAACAATAAAGATGAGGATAACAGTATGAGGTATTGATTATGACGTGAAGGTTCCAGAGTTTGACAAGAAACAACTGAGGAAGGAAGGAGGGTGCATCAAACAAAACACTGTGTATATAACAATAAAGATGAGGACAACAGTCTGAGGTATTGATTAGGACGTGAAGGTTCCAGAGTTTGACAAGAAACAACTGAGGAAGGCAGGAGGGTGCATCAAACAAAACACTGTGTATATAACAATAAAGATGAGGATAACAGTCTGAGGTATTGATTATGACGTGAAGGTTCCAGAGTTTGACAAGAAACAACTGAGGAAGGAAGGAGGGTGCATCAAACAAAACACTGTGTATATAACAATAAAGATGAGGATAACAGTCTGAGGTATTGATTAGGACGTGAAGGTTCCAGAGTTTGACAAGAAACAACTGAGGAAGGCAGGAGGGTGCATCAAACAAAACACTGTGTATATAACAATAAAGATGAGGATAACAGTCTGAGGTATTGATTATGACGTGAAGGTTCCAGAGTTTGACAAGAAACAACTGAGGAAGGCAGGAGGGTGCATCAAACAAAACACTGTGTATATAACAATAAAGATGAGGATAACAGTATGAGGTATTGATTATGACGTGAAGGTTCCAGAGTTTGACAAGAAACAACTGAGGAAGGAAGGAGGGTGCATCAAACAAAACACTGTGTATATAACAATAAAGATGAGGACAACAGTCTGAGGTATTGATTATGACGTGAAGGTTCCAGAGTTTGACAAGAAACAACTGAGGAAGGCAGGAGGGTGCATCAAACAAAACACTGTGTATATAACAATAAAGATGAGGATAACAGTCTGAGGTATTGATTATGACGTGAAGGTTCCAGAGTTTGACAAGAAACAACTGAGGAAGGCAGGAGGGTGCATCAAACAAAACACTGTGTATATAACAATAAAGATGAGGATAACAGTCTGAGGTATTGATTATGACGTGAAGGTTCCAGAGTTTGACAAGAAACAACTGAGGAAGGCAGGAGGGTGCATCAAACAAAACACTGTGTATATAACAATAAAGATGAGGATAACAGTATGAGGTATTGATTATGACGTGAAGGTTCCAGAGTTTGACAAGAAACAACTGAGGAAGGAAGGAGGGTGCATGAAACAAAACACTGTGTATATAACAATAAAGATGAGGATAACAGTCTGAGGTATTGATTAGGACGTGAAGGTTCCACAGTTTGACAAGAAACAACTGAGGAAGGCAGGAGGGTGCATCAAACAAAACACTGTGTATATAACAATAAAGATGAGGATAACAGTATGAGGTATTGATTATGACGTGAAGGTTCCAGAGTTTGACAAGAAACAACTGAGGAAGGCAGGAGGGTGCATCAAACAAAACACTGTGTATATAACAATAAAGATGAGGATAACAGTATGAGGTATTGATTATGACGTGAAGGTTCCAGAGTTTGACAAGAAACAACTGAGGAAGGCAGGAGGGTGCATCAAACAAAACACTGTGTATATAACAATAAAGATGAGGATAACAGTATGAGGTATTGATTAGGACGTGAAGGTTCCACAGTTTGACAAGAAACAACTGAGGAAGGCAGGAGGGTGCATCAAACAAAACACTGTGTATATAACAATAAAGATGAGGATAACAGTCTGAGGTATTGATTAGGACGTGAAGGTTCCAGAGTTTGACAAGAAACAACTGAGGAAGGCAGGAGGGTGCATCAAACAAAACACTGTGTATATAACAATAAAGATGAGGATAACAGTATGAGGTATTGATTAGGACGTGAAGGTTCCAGAGTTTGACAAGAAACAACTGAGGAAGGCAGGAGGGTGCATCAAACAAAACACTGTGTATATAACAATAAAGATGAGGATAACAGTCTGAGGTATTGATTATGACGTGAAGGTTCCACAGTTTGACAAGAAACAACTGAGGAAGGCAGGAGGGTGCATCAAACAAAACACTGTGTATATAACAATAAAGATGAGGATAACAGTCTGAGGTATTGATTAGGACGTGAAGGTTCCAGAGTTTGACAAGAAACAACTGAGAAAGGCAGGAGGGTGCATCAAACAAAACACTGTGTATATAACAATAAAGATGAGGATAACAGTCTGAGGTATTGATTATGACGTGAAGGTTCCACAGTTTGACAAGAAACAACTGAGGAAGGCAGGAGGGTGCATCAAACAAAACACTGTGTATATAACAATAAAGATGAGGATAACAGTCTGAGGTATTGATTATGACGTGAAGGTTCCAGAGTTTGACAAGAAACAACTGAGGAAGGCAGGAGGGTGCATCAAACAAAACACTGTGTATATAACAATAAAGATGAGGATAACAGTATGAGGTATTGATTATGACGTGAAGGTTCCAGAGTTTGACAAGAAACAACTGAGGAAGGCAGGAGGGTGCATCAAACAAAACACTGTGTATATAACAATAAAGATGAGGATAACAGTATGAGGTATTGATTATGACGTGAAGGTTCCAGAGTTTGACAAGAAACAACTGAGGAAGGCAGGAGGGTGCATCAAACAAAACACTGTGTATATAACAATAAAGATGAGGACAACAGTTAGAAAAATCTAAATGATACAAATTATGAAGCCTCATCACAAATATTCAGACAAATAATACAAGTTTCTTTTTAAAATATAAAAAAAAAAACACTTTATTGCTTGCCAATAAAACATTAACATTGAAAAGTTCTTTACAGATTATTTCATTAACATAATCAAAAAAAAAAAAAAAAAAAAATTCAGATAAAATGTTCATATGAAAAAAATAAAAGAAATCAGAAAAGAAAAAAAACCTTGGTTAAAATAATCCATAATATTATTGTTAAATATCAAAATAATCAAAATCCATTTAATTTGAATCTTTGGTGTTTTCATTTGGAGTAATTTTGCATTTTCTAACACCCTAAAAAAAAATGTTTTGCTTTTTATTCTGGAAATTCATTTGGACTTTAACAATATTTTTGTAGAAAAATGTTGGTTAGTTGTTTTATAGTATATCAACCCTTTTCAAGTCATTTTTGATAAACTAAAGACTCCGGTCGCTTACAGTACCTGCTATTGCTTAAGTGGTCACCCAATTAAGTATTAAATAGGCTCACTGCTGCTTAACTTAGGAGAGAGAGAGAGAGAGAGAGATACAAAGAGAATGAGACTATCTATCTATCTATATAGATAGATAGAGAGAGAGAGAGAGGTTGATTGGTTGCTTTCTTTGTTTTACACCATATCAACACTTTTGGGGTCATTTAATGCTGAATCTAAGTCATTTTGATAACCAAAGGGCTCAGCTGACTTAGTACCTGGTGTTGCTTAAGTGGTCACCCAATTAAGTACTGAACAGGCTCACTACTGCTTAACTTTAATGACTGGTTGCCTAATCAAGGTTAAAGAAACCAGTCTGCCCTATTATTCACCCATTGCTGGAGGGAGAATAGTTGAATTCATACCTTTCCCAAGTGTATTACCATTATGTGAAATACAAACAGCCTCATCCAGGATTTGAACTCAGGTTGGTGTGTCCATTTTTCAGCTTTAGCTTGAATTTTATATATCTGATTAAAGTTGAAACAGCTATCTTAAATATCAACTCCTTAGCTGCATCTCAAAAACTGACCTTGATTTACTTGTTCAATGTTTTATTGGTGGCTACATCACTTAGACTAATGTAATGCTTGGAGAAAAAGTTAGATGGAAACTACACAAGGTGCTGTTTTGAACAAATCCTGTTAGCAGCACCTACAAAACAGCAGCTGTACAGCCACTTACCTCCCATCTCAGAAACCATCCAAGTAAAATGAGCAAGACATGTTCGGCACTGCTTGATTAGTTAGGATGAACTCATAAGCAACATTCTATGGACTACTACAAATGGACACACCATTGTTGGCCGACCAGCAAAAACTTACATTCATCAGCTCTGTATGGACACTGGATGCAGAGCAATGACTGATAGGGATGGATGGTGAAAGAGAGTCAAGAGAATCGGTACTGTCAGTAAACCTTGAAGATAATGATAGCTGTCATATGCATTACTTCCCTTGATTTGAAACTCATAATTCTTACCTCTCTTCATGGTATAATGGTTAACAAGCTAGTCTTGCAATATCCGTTATTACTAAATAGCAAGTTTAATTCTCACTGGATACCCCATAAAAAAAAAATAATCAAAAAACAAAAACACACAAACTAAAAAAAACATGCATTAATCTGGCCTGGTGGGAGGTCAGGAAAATAATTATATATATATGTATGTATATATATATTATATATACATATATATGTATGTGTGTGTGTGTAATTAAAAGTTGAGGAATAAAAGCAGATAAAACACAAACAACTTCATTCAATTAATATTTCGCCTCAGTGTATTAACAAGGCTTCATCAGAATATTATTAATTGAATGAAGTTGCTTGTGTTTTATCCGCTTTTATTCCTCAACTTTTAATTACATTTTGTTGGATTTTACCCAATCTGTTATTTCCATATATATATATATATATATATATATATGTAAACTACTAAAAGTAGAGGAATCATATGTAAAATGGGGAGGTGATATTTTATTATGAAATAAAATATAAAATAAAAGTGGATATGAAGGGCTTTTCGACCGGTACTTTTTCAAGTATTTACACCGGTTGACAATTAAAAGTCAGAAATGTAAAGAATTTGTTAAGAACAAATGGGGTAAACCAGAGAGTGGGGGGGACAAAAAAAAAATAATGGGGAAAGAGGGGTATGTGTGTGTGCCCTAGGTTAAACCAGGGTTATGTTATGCCTCCCAACAAATAAATGGAGTGTCTCGGTGTTTGTCTGCACAGAGTAGGTCTAAGAAAAGAAATACTAACAGCCTCAAGGACTGCTAGATGTTGTTTAGACCTAGCTCTGTGCAGAATAAAGAAGCACTCATCTGTGTAATCGGACAAACAAGCATTTATATATATATATATATATGTCTCTTTTAGTCTTTTCTTATTTGGCATTGGCTACTATGCTTATTAAAGCCTTCCTAAAGGTTTATTCTAATCTTGCTGTTTATGACAATAATCAAATATAATACACAGTTTGCACTTAACATTAAAAAACCTTCTTTTTTTTAGCAATAAATCTACAAAGTTGAGACAGTAACAGATGGCAGAAATAAACAAACAAAAATCTAAAAATTACAAATAAACTACAAGTCGGTATTTTTTCATGAGAAAATTCAATTCTCGCTTTCAAAACAATTTATAAAAGTTATAAAATGCATTATATATATATATATATATTTTTTTTTTTTTCTTAAAATGATTCTCTTATAGATAAGGCAGATAAAAAAATAAAAAATAAGTCTATAAAGTTTGTTAAAAGGCAGGCAGGTGTAAGAAATTTATTAGTCTGTTTCCTTTTTTGGGTTTTTTTTTTTTTGGGGGGGGGGTTCTTGTTTTTATTTTTTTAGACGGAATAATTAAATGGAATTATCACAGTGATGCGGATTAAAGGCTCTGAACACACATAGCAATTCCCATGCCACCCCCAATACAAAGGGCAGCCACACCTTTCTTTTGTTTTGTGCGCTTCATGTTATACAATAAAGTGACAAGGATCCTCGTACCAGATGCAGCAAGTGGGTGTCCCAAAGCAATAGCACCTCCACTGATATTCACCTGGGGGGAAAGAAAAAAAATGTGTAAAAGAAGAGGAATTTAATGATTAAATGCAATTTTATACAGGGTGTCCCAGAAATCCCGAGCCATCCTGGTTTAAAAAAAACCAAAAAAAACAACAACACCTTTATTAATTTTAAAGAAAATAAGAGAATGAAGATATTTCAAATATGTTTTAATACTGTGGATCTATTAATCAAAACACTTAAGTGTTGGAGTATTTTTTTTAACAATTCTTATTTTTAAATTTTATTTATTTTTCAACATACTGCCAGATTTATTTCCATTTTTCATGTCAACACATATATAGAGAGTGAGAGAGAAAGAGAGATTGATATTGATAATATAAGTAAATAGTGCTCAATATCTTGGATAGAACATCTTATTATAATGGAGATTGTGTGTTTGTCTGTCTGTAACCGAAACTATATTCCTACTCAAGTCACAATTCTCTTAGTTATTGACATCACATTCTACATGATTTTATTTTTATCTAAACCTCAATTATTAATAAAATTGTCTTACATTATTAATACTGTTAACTATGTCTACATACTAACAATATGCAATTATATTTATATATACAACAAAATAGCGGTTTACAGTGTGAATGGGAAGGCTAATTTGCATATTAATATTAAAAAATCGAATTTAATAAATATGTGCTTAGTATTATTGATTTCTAACTGTTTGGTTTTATTTTAATGAATATAAGCAAAAATCTCTTCAATAAATCTTAAATGAAATCCATTAACAAGAAAAAATAACTGTCATTTTATTCTTTACTTCCTCTTATAACTAAATACTTAAATAAGAAAAAATAACAATGAAAGACGAGAGTGATGGAAAAGTAAGTTTCAGTTGTTCCATTTTTTATTATACTCCCTCTATTTCAAATCTTTTATTATACTCCCTCTGTTTCAAATCTTTTTATCTGTATTCTTATTTAGTTTTATTAGCCTTTCTAATTTAATATAATATTTTATTACATTAAAACTTGAATACTTGCACACGGAGGGTGCATATATTTGCTAGTGTATATCTAAATTCGGATAGTGTGGACATGAATTCAACAACTCTTGGTTACTGTCAGTTTCTCATCAATGCGATTCACAAATCAAGGCCCAACCGATCATTGATACATCATGGTGTGTGACTTCTAGGACACTGCAGTCCAGCTTGAGTCAGTTGGTGGGTTATTTTGCTAAAAGGCATATCAACCCTTATGGACTATTCAATGCCAAATCTTGGGGGATTTTTTTGTATATATGATTTGTAGGTGAATATTTTTCTTTGGTTTGATTTTATAAATTGTCAAATAATTTTCATTAACTTCATATATAATAAATGTGATTAAAGCCACCACTTCTAGCACCTATGATAAAAGGGGTATATATAAAAAGGGGAACCAGGGAAAAATTAAATAATTTATCAACCAAGAAGTAGGGACTTGGAATAGTGTGAGGGGGGGGACAATCATATAAGTGGGACATGACCAGCCGATTAATTGTATCAAGTCTCTCTGACTGCTTGTCTAGCTCGAGTAAAGGCAAGGATGGGGGTGTTGCATGTCATGGGACTACTTGGTATCCAGCTCAGTCACCAGGATCTTGTCCTCAGGCATTACAGGTTGTTATCCATGGCCAACAGCTGGCTCCATTGTGTGTGTTTGTGGGGGCGGGGGGGGGGTTCTTACCCCTCTGCAGAGATGCAGTTGACATATTCTACAGCCCCAGCTGACAGGGTTGTTAGCTAGAGAGTAATGAACACTATCAAAAAAATTATACCTATATTCTATTCTGTCAGTGAGTCATGTTTGCCATTTCATGATTTCAAATATTCTCCCTCTAGCGATGAGTAAATAGTAGGGCAGACTGGGCTCTTTAACTTTGGTATGGCAACCAGTCTAGGAGAAAGAAAACTAAATTCAAAACCATTTGTATGAATGCAGCTGAGGATCACCTTTGGACACCAATCTCAGAGAAACTTCACACATCAATGTGTGGAACTAGCTTAACCCACATTGGGTGAATGCCATTACACAAAAACACAGATGGATATCACTAGAATATTTCAGATGTATGTATGTATGTATGTATGTCCGGATGAAACTATAAAAATAAAACAATTAACGACAAAATAAATAAATAAATAAATATATATATACATACATACACATTGAATGTCACCAATTCTTGCTTTTGTGCAAAGATTATGAAGATTTTATTTACATTTGAAGATATTTAAAAATCAAAATATACATAGAAAAAGCATTGTAATTCAACTTAAGAATGTCCAGCATTTGTAAATCTCAAAAGTAAACAAATCAATACACCAGGTTCCCTCCCCCTCTTTACTCAGATGACACTGGGTAGCCACTTCTAGTTAATAGATACATGTCATTAGATATTTATATAAATATATATACACATTAAATATCACTGGTTCCTGCTTTTTGTGCAATGATTATGAAGATTTGATTTATATTCAAAAATATTTAAAAATCAAAATATACATAGAAATAGCATTGAAATTCTACTAAAAATGTCGAGCATTTGTAAATCTCAAAAGTAAACAAATCAATACACAAGGGGCTCCCCCAGTCCAGTCAATGCTGAGCAGTTGCTTTTAGTTTAAAATAAATGATACCTACCTTGCTTGCATCACAACCAAGATCTTTCATTACAGCACAAGACTGAGCAGAAAAGGCTTCATTCAGTTCAAATATGTCAACATCATCAATGGTCCAACCAGCTTTTGCCAACTGAATAATTAAATCATAAACATTGTAGGGATATTTTGAAAAAATAGAAAAATAAAAATCAATTTCTAATTAAAGGGTTAAAGGAATATTTCCTTAGTATTAATTTTGCATTGGTATTTCTAAGTCGTGCTCTTTACTTTATTAAATGAAAAAAAAGTGTGGGGGGGGGATGGAACAAGGAAAAAAAAAGGAATGAAAAAAGGGGGGGGACAAGGAAAAAAGAAAGGGAATGAAAAAGGGGGGGGTAATGGAACAAGGAAAAAAGTGGGAATGAAAAAGGGGGAATGGAACAAAGAAAAAAAAAAGGAATGAAAAAAAGGGGGGGAATGGAACAAAAAAAAAAAGGAATGAAAAAGGGGGGGGACAAGGAAAAAGAAAAGGAATCAAAAGAAAACTAATGAAAAAAAGGAGGGAGAATGGAACAAGGAAAAAAGAAAAGGAATGAAAAAGGGGGGGGTAATGGAACAAGGAAAAATGGGAATGAAAAAGGGGAATGGAAAAAGGAAAAAGTGGAAATGAAAAAAAGGGGGGGAATGGAACAAAAAAAAAAAAGGAATGAAAAAAGGGGGTTATGGAACAAGGAAAAAAGAAAAGGAATTTAAAAAAAGGGGAGTGAATGGAACAAGGAAAAGAAAAGAAAAAAGAACAGAAAGAAAAAAAAGAAAAAAATCCGGGTATTTCCTATAACTCCAACATAAAAAGGGGAACCACTCTGATTGACTGATAAATTATTTATTTATTTTCCCATTAAACTAACACCTATCCATAAACCTGTCTTCTTTTTTCCTAGTAGATCAATAAATAAATATATAATTTATCAGTCAATCAGAGTGGTTCCCCTTTTTTATGTTGGAGTTATAGGAAATAACCAAAAATCCTTAAAACTTACAGCTTTCTTCACAGCTGGGATTGGTCCAGTGCCCATGACAGCAGGTTCAACTCCTGCTTGAGCCCAAGACACAATTTGACCAAGTGGCTTCAATTGTCTATTTTCTGCTTCAGTTTGTGACATCAACAAAACACTAGCTGCTCCATCATTAATACCTAAAATAGAAAAATGTTAAACAAAAAAAAACTATAATAATGTACTAATGTCAGAAAAATCAATAATGTTCACTAATAATATACATGTATGTGTGTGTGTGTGTGCACATACATATGTGTATGGAGGGGCGATATCAGATATAGTCTTGTCGAATTACAGGAAGCCATGGAGGCTTTGAAAGATGCAGTGTTTTGGCAGCCAACTACGGATGCAGGCAGTTTATTCCATGCCTCAGCAACTCTGAGCGTGAAAAAATGTTTCCGAAAGTCATGTGAGCTATGCTGTTTTCTGACTTTGTAGGCATGCCCATGTGTGTTAGAAAAATGGAAATCAAAAAGGTGCTCAAGGTTGTTGTTGGTAAGATGTTTAATGATTAATTAAAAATATTCACTCATAAAGTTAAGTAAAGTTGTTGGTGTGGCTTAAAGACAGACAGTGAGTGTGTCTATCTCCTTTTCACTATCACTAGACCAAAGAGATTGCTTTTTTAGCATCTGAAGTGGAGCGCCACACCTACCACCAGCTCCCCACTTTACTGCACCGATCCCTGTGCTACTCATATGCTGAATTGGCATGGGCCAGTATCGAACCAGGAACCTTGAGGTTTGCAGCTGGACACTACTGAATTTTACACTCATAATCAATTCATTCTTAATACCAAAACATAAAAATAAAACAATATTGTGCTTGGGCCAGTATCGAACCAGGAACCTTGAGGTTTGCAGCTGGACACTACCGAATTTTACACTCATAATCAATTCATTCTTAATACCAAAACATAAAAATCAAACAATATTGTGCTTGGCAATAACTACCATTTCTTTTTTAAATGTATATGCCGACTGGGAAAAATAGTCCAGGTTAGAAGTTTGGTATGGTCCCCTCTTCCTCAGTCAGTAGAGCACCGGTGCCTTGGAATCGCAATGTTCTGAGTTCAATACCAGCCCCATCAACTCAGCGTATGAGTAACACAGATTGGGTAATCTGATCTGTGCAGTAAAGTGGGGAGCTGATGGTAAGTGTGGCACTCCACCTCATCAAAAACAATCTCCTTGGTCTAGAGCTAGCGAAAAGGGGATAGACTCCTTTGCTCTCTGGCTGATAC
This sequence comes from Doryteuthis pealeii, assembly GCA_023376005.1. Taxonomy (NCBI): domain Eukaryota; kingdom Metazoa; phylum Mollusca; class Cephalopoda; order Myopsida; family Loliginidae; genus Doryteuthis; species Doryteuthis pealeii. The sequence continues at coordinate 72,805,206 of CM042154.1, read as the reverse complement.
CGACAATAGGCCATTCCACCAACTTTACTTTTACTTTAAGATTAACACAAAACTAAACTTTTTTAAGACCTTATTTTTCTGATGCAGGTATCATTGGGGAAGTAGAAAACATACATAAATTTTTTCTAACACAGCACAAAACAGAACATTAAACATGAACCCAATACTCTACTAATTTTTTTGTTAATCATCAATCAGGTTTGGTTTGTTTTATGGCATATCAACCTCAGTGGGTCATTTAATGCCAACAAAGTTTTGAAATAAACTTATTCTTAATGGATACTCAATTTTTTTTATAAACTCATGTTTTTCTATTTAACCCATAGATGGGACCCTAACAGGTACAACCACTCTGGGTCAGAGTCGACCAGGGAGCAATGGTGATGGAGGGGTGCTCCACATTCCCCAAACATCCAGAACTGAAACCTCACCATCAGATAGAGTTTAACGTCATTCCCAGGACATGAAGACCCTCAGCCACCGCCTTCTAGCACGCATATGATAAAAGGGGTTGGGGCTTGCCACAAGGGAAATAGGGTTGGGGCAATCATCAATCAGATAGTCATGCAGTTTAACAATAATTAAAATATTTTATCAATCTTTTTAACTATAGATACCTGAGGCATTCCCAGCAGTGACAGTACCAGTACCATCTTTAAGAAAACAAGGTCTAAGCTTAGTTAAACCCTCAACTGTTGTATCTGGTCTTGGAAATTCATCTTTATCAATGGTCAGTTCACCTATAATGAAAATAGATATTAATAAAAATAATGAAATTGTTTGAGTATAGTGCTCAGGTGCAACACAACTCATCAAAGGCTCATGTAATTGTTGACACCTTTCCATCCACTAACGACAATGGCGTAGTGTCCAACAACAAAAAAAATAATAATAAATTAAGAAAAAATAAATAAATTGAGAAAATTTTTTTTTTTTAATTATCTGCATCTGCGCAAGTGGCAGTGCAAGCCTATCCCTGAGGGATAGTGTTGGAATATTTTGGTGATATAAGGTGTGCTCTAATCCCTCACCTAGGTTTATAGACTAGCCGAGGTCACGTGAGTTATTCTTGCAACCAATCACTAGCAATACTGCAGGCTTGATAGAATACTTAACCCCCACCACCACATTGGTCATAATTATAACTCCACTCTTTGAGGATGGACATAGGATTGCCGGATCTTTATCAATACTCAGGAAGGACTTATACGATTACCAGAGTAACCAAAGGATTGATTATCGAAGGACTCTATACCAGTAACTGAGAACACTTTAGTAACCAAAGGATTCATTATCGAGGGACTCTTTATCAAAGATCCAAGTCAACGGGATAAACGCTCTGCTTTAAGGCCAAGGAATGGCCCTTAAAAACTTAACAGATAGTCTTTGGTGAACTGACTGCACACAAACTGTGATGCTTTCTGGTGCTGCTGTTTTCTCTTCCTCTTTCTAGCTCACTTTGCTGTCAAGGCCTCACTCCTCTTTGTGACTTACTTAACGTTAAGGCGCCAGGCCGCTTGATTTACTGCATCTACCTCCCACGTGTGTGTGTCAATGTGGCATATCCTCATGTCTCATCCACAAACACCTTTAGAGCGTAGGCGTGGTCTACCTACCGATTGGGAGCCTTTTACTAATTCACCATACAAAAGATCTTTTGGGATGCGGTCATTTTCCATTCTCCTGACATGCCCAAACCAGCGAAGGTGCCTCTCGCAGTGGATGGAGAACATGCTGTTCATGTTGGCACAATCCAGCACATCTCATATATAGTACATAGAATAATGTACTAATATCAGGAAAATGAATAGTGTTCATTGATAATATACAGGTGTGTGTGTGTGTGTGTGTGCACACATACATATGTGTATGGAGGGGCGATATCAGGTATAGTGTTGTCGAATTACAGGAAGCATGGAGGCTTTGAAAGATGCAGTGTTTTGGCAGCCAACTACGGATGCAGGCTGTTTATTCCATGCCTCAGCAACTCTGAGCGTGAAAAAATGTTTCCGAAAGTCATGTGAGCTATGCTGTTTTCTGACTTTGTAGGCGTGTGTACCACGTTTGTTAGAAAAATGGAAATCAAAAAGGTGCTCAAGGTTGTTGTTGTTGGTAAGATGTTTAATGATCTTGAGTGTTTACCAAGTTAATTGCCAGACGCTGGAGTTTCAACGAATCCATGCCCAGGGCAGCAAGATGTTCAGAATATGGTAGATGCCTTATGGGGGGGTATTTCTTTTTCAGAAATCAATACTGACACTAAAGACTCTTCTTTAAAGACTAGCATAGTTCAAGTAAAATCCAACATAAACAAGGATCAGTTAATCAGAGCTTGCAACCAATTTTGACCTCATATAATTATTTACTAAGCTTAGCTTAAATGTGGCAAAAGGCCAGAAGTATGGGGCACCCAATGAGAATCAAACTCACTAACAATGGTCTGCAAATCTAGCTTGCTAACCATTACACAACTTTGAGGCAGTTATTGATGTTAGTGGTGGATTCACTGAAAAAAATTACTCAATTCTTAAATAACTTTTATTTTTGTTCAAATACAGTTATTTTCTGTTATTATATAGGAGGTTTTTTTTCTAAACCTGAAATCTATCCTCAAATACCATCCGCACCTAGTAAAGATGAGGACAACAGTCCAAAAAAATCAAAATAATATATACAGAGTGGCCAAGAAGTCACTGAGGATTTTGAAAAAAAAAAAAAGTCACTGAGAAAAAAAAAAAGTCACTGAGGGAAAAAAAAGTCACTGAGGGATTTTGAAGAAAAAAAAAAAGTCACTGAGGATTTTGAAGAAAAAAAAAAGTCACTGAGGGATTTGAAAAAAAAAAAAGTCACTGAGGGATTTTGAAAAAAATTGACCCCTGATTTTGATAAAACAATTTAACAATTTGGGTACATTCTTTGGCGCTATACTTATTTTTCTATACAATATCTGAAATAGAAAGAAAAAATAATTATTAATGGTAAAATGGCAGCATTTGGCAACCCCTCAGTGACTTCTTGGCCATCCTATATAATATATTGCAAGAAAAGAAAGAAAAAAAAAGATACAAACCAGTTCTTGTTTTGACTGTGACAGACATAATCTCTTCTTTAAAATGACCTGCCTCTTGAGCAATTCTGCATTTCAGTTGTGAATTAACAGCAAAATTGTCTTGTTCACCACGAAATATGTGCCACCTGTGAGCAACATTCTCAGCTAGAAATTAAAGGAACAAAAACGTTCTTTAGAAAGTAAAGAATAGGACAGTTAAAAATCAACAATAAATCAACATTAATCTAAATAGAAAAGTTGGTTATTTCCTATAATTCTAACATAAACAAAGGGGAACCACTCTTGACTGATAAATTATTTATTTATTGATCTACTATGGAAAAAAGGTTAGAGTTAGGGTTAGTTTATGGGAAAATAAATAATTTATCAGTCAAGAGTGGTTCTCCTTTTGATCATGTTAGACTTATAGGAAATAACCTAGAAAAGTTTTATAATTTGCTTGAAGCATTGTGTTTATGTTGGTTTTGAAGGCTATTACAATGCAAGTGTAAAGACAAATGAGGTGACTATGATGTTTGTTTACCTTTGATTTATTCTTAATATTTCGAGATAAAGATCTCTTCGTCAGAAGATTTCTAAAAGTCTGGAGCTGTTAGCTTGTTGTATGACTGGTGATGTCTTCCTTCAAATTCTCTGCATGTGTGTATGTGTATGTATAAGTCTGTGTAATTGTGTTTATGTGTGTCTGTCCAACAATGTCTTAGTATCATTTCAGATTTGGCCTACCCTTGCATTGTGATAGCCTTCAAAACCAACCACCAAATGAATCTAAATTTTTAGAGTTGGAGGCATGTGGTGTAATGGATAGAGTCGTAGGAAATGGACTCGTCGACCCGAGTTCAATTCCTGGATGAAGTTACAGTTCACATAGCGCTAATACCCTTGAGAAAGGTATGAATCCAACTACTCTCCCTCCAGCTATGGATAAATAGTAGGGCAGACTTGGTAAAGCAGCCAGTCTAGGAGAAGGAAAACTGAATTCAAACCTTTGAAACTCCACTTGAGTTTACTAGAATAGGCTCAGTCCTAATTAGTGATCTATTTCACTAATTTAATTTGTTTAACTTGATAACCTAGTGATCCATCGAATCACTTTTTGATGTGACCAGAACGAACATTAAATTTTCTTGAATAATATAGCTGTCATTTATAGCTTTAAAGAAGGAAAACATCAGTTTATTAAGAAGCTTGGTTTCTGTAATAAGAAATTAGCATAACCAGACATATGGCATATAAGTGAACCTCTCTGTAATGGGATTTAGGACATATGGCATATAAGTTGAATAAGAAATTAGCAACATATGGCATATAAGTGAACCTCTCTCTAATGGGATTGGCCAATAAGAAATTAGCATAACCAGACATATGGCATATAAGAACCTCTCTCTAATGGGATTGGTCTTGCCAATAAGAAATTAGCATAACCAGACATATGGCATATAAGTGAACCTCTCTCTAATGGGATTGGCCTTGCCAATAAGAAATTATATAAGTGAACCTCTCTCTAATGGGATTGGTCTTGCCAATAAGAAATTAGCATAACCAGACATATGGCATATAAGTGAACCTCTCTCTAATGGGATTGGCCTTGCCAATAAGAAATTAGCATAACCAGACATATGGCATATAAGTGAACCTCTCTCTAATGGGATTGGCCTTGCCAATAAGAAATTAGCATAACCAGACATATGGCATATAAGTGAACCTCTCTCTAATGGGATTGGCCTTGCCAATAAAAATTAGCATAACCAGACATATGGCATATAAGTGAACCTCTCTCTAATGGGATGGCCTTGCCAATAAGAAATTAGCATAACCAGACATATGGCATATAAGTGAACCTCTCTCTAATAAATAAGAAATTAGCATAACCAGACATATGGCATATAAGTGAACCTCTCTAATGGGATTGGCCTTGCCAATAAGAAATTAGCATAACCAGACATATGGCATATAAGTGAACCTCTCTGTAATGCCTTCCAATATAGACATATGGCACATAACCAGACATATCACAGCACAATTGACCAGTAGCCAACTTTATTGCTAATGGTGTAAAGCATTGCCAAAAAATCTTTGATTGTTTTACATATGTCTTTTCTTATTTACCTGTGATTCCCATGTGGTAATTATGGAAGGCATCAACAAGTCCATCTTTGAGCATTGTATCTGTTAACGAGACATCACCCATTTTGGTACCAGCTCTCATATGCATACAGTGAGGAGCCTAAATAAAAAAAATATAAACAAAAATAACACAAGTTGACAGAATGGACTATTGTCGCTATCAGCCTGACAGCAAGGGAGTCTATCCCCTTTTCAATAGCTCTAGACCAGGGAGATTGTTTTTGCGTCTGAGGTGGAGTATCACACCAACCATCAGCTCCCCTCTTTACCACACAGATCCATGCTGTGCTACTCATGTGCTGTGTTGACAAGGGCCAGTATTGAAACACGGAACCATGTAGTTCCTAGGCAGATGTAATACTGACTGAACTAAACCGGCTCCAGGCACAAGATAAGATATATCTAAAAAGTCTAGTTTTGCATGATAAACTCTTGAAAAAAAAAAAAAAACTGACTTCTGAATTGATTGGTTTTACGGCATATCAACATTATTGAATTATGTAATGCTGAAATCAATATTTGTTTTGCAAGCAATTATAATCATTAGTAAACAACAATAATTTCAAGTAACTATTCTTAATACAAATAATTTGCACACAGTTATATGGTTTCAAGTAACTATTCTTAATACAAATAATTTGCACAGTTATATGGTTTCAAGCAACTATTCTTAATACAAATAATTTGTACACAGTTATATGGTTTCAAGTAACTATTCTTAATACAAATAATATGCTCACAATTATATGGTTTCATGTACTATTTAATACAAATAATTTTCAAATATTTATTTGACCCATACATAGGACCCTATCAAATACTACCACCCAGGGTCAAAGTGGACCTGAGAGTAATGATAACAAAGGGTTGACTTCCACAAATTAACTTAAAAGGAAAAGGGTTAAATAAAGTTTATTGAACATTTTTCATTGAAAATTTAAGTGGAAAATGTTAAATTAACTTTAGATTAAAAATTTAAAATAAACTTTGAAGACTGATAGGGTAAACTGACCTTGTATCATATCTTGCCACTATAGTGGATGTGCATAAAAAATCCTATCTTCAGGTAGAGGGGAGTATTTATACTGTAGAAAAAAATTTGGACCATATTACCTTTAAGCACCCCATCTGCGATCTCAATTCATAAGGACATTTTTTTTTTCATTTACACCATCAAAATGCGGTTGTTTGTTAACGGACGATTTTTAGAATTTTTTTTTTAAATTATAAAACTAACCCCTAACCCTAACCCCTAACAAACAACTGGATTTTGACGGTGTAAATGAAAAAAAATGTCCTTATGAATCGAGATCACAGATGGGGTGCCTAAAGGTAATATAGTCCAAAAATTTTAATCTGATCACAAAAAAAAAGTGAGGGAAAAACTTACCCTACTCATATTTTCCATTCCACCAGAGATGACAATCGTTGAATCTCCTGTTTTAATTGCTTGTGCTCCCATTGCTACTGCTTTTAACCCTGATCCACACAGCATATTAACCACACAAGCTGGGACGGAATTAGGGAGACCTGCTTTAATACTGGCTTGTCTGGCTGGATTTTGACCCTCACCTTATTTAATATGAAAGAAAAAATAAATAGATAAACATCTTCAAAAAATATTTAAAAATCTTCAATCAAATGTACTCATGTATTTTATTCAATACATTTTAATTTATTGAACGTTGCTCAAAATATCAATACTAGGGGTCATAAATTAAAACTTTCAAAAGAATTTCGCAAAACAAATGTAAGACAAAATTATTTCAGTAACAGGGTAGTAGATTCATAGAATAAACTACCATCATTAGAAGTGAATGCCCCATCTTTTAACTCTTTTAAAACAAGGTTAGATGAATTGTTGAAAGAATTCAGTGGAAATAAAATGTTTTAAATATAAGGAACAGCTGACAAGTCTCACACCTAATATATCTAACTGAAAAAGATATTATTATAATCATGAATAATTTTGTTTATTTCAAAACAAGTTCCAATTTTTTAATATACTTGTTTAACCTTTGAGCTCTGATTATTTTGAATATACATGTTTTTATTCAATTAGTTTCAGTTCTTTCTTTTTTTTTCTGGATAGATAGAAAATCCATAAAAATAATTGTGGTTATGACATCAACATATTAGGGTGAGTCAAAAAGTAATGCCATTTTGTTTAGGACAGGTATAATTACCAACACAAGAACATGTATCATACATCAAAATGAAGCTGGTACTTTGTGGATCACATCCCTACTTTTACAAAGTCACCATTTCTCTCACTTCCTCATCACTGAAATAATGTTTGTCTTTCAAACCCTCTTTCGTGGGGGCGAAGAGATGATAGTCTGAGGCAAACATTATTCCAGTGACGAAGAAGTGAAATCTGTAATGAGGAAGTGGCTTAAAGAACAGTCAACAGAATTTTACGAGGCAGGGGTACATGCTGTCATTCGAAGGTGGAACATTGGTATTGAGAGAAATGGTGACAATGTGGAGAAGTAGGGATGTGATCCACAGAGGAACAGCTTCATTTTGAATTATGATACATGTTGCTGTGTTCGTAATTATACCTGTCCTGAACAAAATGGCGTTACTTTTTGACTCACCCTTGTATGTTCATATTTGCATTTGTGTAGTTGTTTCTTGAGGGTTTTTCTTTGTTTTCTTTTTTTTCACAGTCTTATTGAATCGGAATGATTGGTTATTTCCTATAAACAAAGGGGAACCACTCTTGACTGATAAATTATTTATTTATTTATTGATCTACTAGGAAAAAATGTTGTATATTGTACAAATGGAAATAGGAATTTCCGGTTAAATTAAACAAAGAAAAGACAAAAAAATGACAAAGGACTTTTTTCCTGGTAAAAGCAAACAAAGAAGTTAAAATACGGAAGCGAGGCTTTCCGGTCAAAGAAGCAGGGAGAAGATAAAGAAATATATAAAAAATGCCCGTTATCAGATCAAAAGATAAAGATGCGTAGGAGTACCTATCAATATAAAAGGCCTGAGGGTTCGAGCCGACTCAGTCAGACAGCGAACAGATCACAAGGAGCAACCGTCGACACGGTCCATCGCTGCCAGTGGGCAGTGAGGTTCGTCCACCCCTTCCACCTCAACCCTCGGTCATTTCATTGTCAACGCTCGCCACCTACCATGTACAGCTGAGAAGAAGAAATAAAGTCAAAACTCCTACTATACGCATGTGTTGTAGATTTCATTAAACGACAACTACATACTTCGCCACGTGACCATATATACCTGCAACGTATACAGATACACGATTTAGCAGCGTGAGTTTGAAGAAGCCGCTATATAACATATTGGAAAGTGATGTCGCTATGCAACATATAGATGGGGTTAGGGTTAGGGTTTAGGGTTAGTTTAATGAGAAAATAAATAATTTATCAGTCAAGAGTGGTTCCCTTTGTTTATGTTAGACTTATAGGAAATAACTGAATAAATGGAGGCGCGTGGTCTAATGGTTAGAGTCGTAGGAAATGGACTCGTCAACACGAGTTCAATTCCTGGACGAAGCTGTTAGAATTTCACATAGCGCTAATACCCTTGGGAAAGGTATGAATCCAATTTTCCCTCCAGCTATGGGTAAATAGCAGGGCAGACTAGACTCTTTAACCATGGCTAGGTAACCAGTCTAGGAGAAGGAAAACTCTGAATTCAAACCTGTTAAACTCCGCTTAAGAAATTGACCTTGTGTCGCATCCTGCTCGTGCGGAGGGGTTGGTAAATATATATAGGAAATAACTGAATGATTTTTAAACAGATCTATTTTACCCATTGGTAAATTATACCAGTCCTTAACAAAATGGCATTACTTTTTGACACACCCCTGTATTTAATAATGATTTGCAATTTGGCCATTACAAAATGTTTACTAGTTTTTCTATTTTATGCAATGAAATAAACGGTTCTCTCTCGGAGCATTTTCAATACTTTTGTGCTAACAAAAAATATATTACAGTTACATCTGTATATATCTATTGGTTTTCCTTCATAGTATAGGAAATACTGTGAAGGAAGACCAATAAAGCCTGGTGGTATAGTGAGATATCGCTGGGGTGCCCTAAGTAGGTAGTGTGGTAATGATGTTTCACCCTTGAAACAATATCTGCTAAAGGCTTTATTGAACGTACTGATTCTATTTTTTTTTTTTCAAGTTGTACTTGTATGAAATTATTATACTCACCATCTTAATAAAAATGGACCATATGACCTTAAGGCACCCTTTTGCGATTTTTCGATTCATGGGGGCCATTTTTTTCCATTTACACCGTCAAAATCCGGTTAATTGTTTACAGATGATTTTTAGAGTTTTTTTTTTTAATTATAAAACTAACCCCTAACAAACAACCAGTGTAAATGAGAAAAGTGTCCCACGAGTCGAGATTGCGGAAGGGGTACCCTAAGGTCATATGGTCCATAAAAATAAACAAAGGAATTAGAGAGAAAGAAGAAAGATAAACCATTTTACCTTAATCCCAACAGGTATATTCTTACCTGTAGTGTAAACATTTCCCATAATAACTTCGGATACATCTTCAGGTTTTACTCCAGCCCGTTCAAGGACACTTTTGATAGTAAACGAACCAAGTTCAGAAGCTGGTACATTTGCCAATCCACCATTAAATGAACCTTCACAAATAAAACCAAAACATATCAATATAAGTAAATAGTAAATAGATAAGTATGCAAAAATGTAAATCCTGATTATCTGGTGTTGCTTATCCGCCAAATTCTTATGAGAATTCTGATTTTATTATTAAAAAAATGAAAGGGAAGAAAAAGGACAGAAAAAAGAAAGAAAGAAAGAAAAAGTAGGGGAAAGTTAGAGAGAGGAAACGTTGTAATAATTGAACTATCATACTGGGTAATTTATGAGGAAGTGCGTCCCGCCTCAAAAACCGCTACCCGGTGACTATCAAAATAACAACCCCAGCTCGTCGTAATTCTTGTTTAGATATGAAGATGGATATATAGTTTTGAATAGACTGAGATAGATAGATAGATAAATAAACAAAATAATATAGATACGAACAAATGGAGATAGATAGTTATTTTTGACAAGTAAATGTATTTGGAGGGGGGGGTCGCTCCTTTTTTTGTCGTAATTCTTGTTTATTTAAACTAAAAACAAGACAGTAAATAAACATGAATAAATAAAAAAATCTTAGTATTTAAAGTAATATAGATAAATATGAACAAATTGAGATAGATAGATGGATGGATAGTTTTGAATAGACTGAGCTGGGTTGTTATTTTAATAGTCACCGGGCATCAACTCTTGAGGCAGGAGACCGGGACGCACTTCCTCATAAATTACCTCATACTGTAATAGAGTTTCTGCTAGTAAATAAATAAATAAACTATGTAAATATAACATTGCATGGTATTATCATTAAGGAGATCTTCTACCAAAGGCTGAAATGGACATTAGTAGCTATGGGGTTTATATGAATTGTAGTGAATGATAGTTCCCCTAAATAATACGCTTGTAAACTTTGTGTCTTATAAGCTGGCAGTGGAAGCATGTGGTGTAATGGTTATTGTTATAGGAAATGGACTATAGGAAGTGACCAGAGTTCAAATCCTGGACACAGACTGTTTGCATTTCATATAGTACCAATACCCTTGGGAAAGTTATGCATCCAACTATTCTCCCTCCAGCTATGGGTAAATAGTAGGATAGACTGGGTTCTTTAACCTTGGTTAGGTAATTAGTCTAGAAGGAAAACTCTGAATTCAAACCTGTTAAATTCTGCTTGTCACATGTATATATGTGGGCATGTGTGAGCAGAAAGGTTGGTATGTGTGTGTGTGTCTGTGTATATACATATATATAAATTAGGTTAGCAAAGACACAAAGTCAATGGTGCTTGGTAGCAATCAGTTTCTCGCCTATATCATTTTCAAACCAAGTAGAGATATATATGCTCTAATCATTGATACTGATCACTTTTTACTTATAAATATAGTAAACTATATTATCAATATAAATGGAAGTATGAGGTGTAATGGTTAAAGTCATGGGAAATGGACTTGTCGCCCTGAGTTCAAATCCTGGATGTGGTAATTGCATTTCACTTAGCGCTAATACCCTTGGGAAAGGTATGAATCCTACTCTCCCTCCAGCTATGGATAAATAGTAGGGCAGACCGGGCTCTTTGACCTTGTTTAGGCAACCAGTCTAGAAGGAAAACTCTAAATTCAAACCTGTTAAACTCCGCTTAAGAAATTGACCGTGTGTCACATCCTGCTCGTGCGAAGTGGTTGGTAAATATATATATTATCAATATAAATATCATACATGTAAGGATATAAAAATGAAATAAAACAAAAACAAAAACAAAAAACAATGTGTTTGGAAGGATATTTTTAATTAGCTGATGCTACAGCGTTTCATTTTATTCAGCAAACCATCATCTATTATATTATCATCTATATAGAAAGAAACTTTTGACAAACAGAAGTTAATAAAACAAACACAAAAGGCTTACTAACTTCTGTTTGTCAAACGTTTCTTGATAGCCCCGATGATGGTTTGCTGAAGAAACCAAAATGCTATAGGGTTCGCTAAGTAAAAATATCATCCTTCCAAACACCTTGTTTTTTCATTTTTATATACTTACATTGAGTCAGATTCATTTCCAATTTTTCTGATTATATATATATATATAATCAGGAAAAATGGAAATGAATCTGACTGAATGTAAGTATATAAAAATGAAAAAAACAAATATATATAGTAGGCATGTTTAATTTAAAAATGACAGACAAGGATTTGATGCTTAACTTTTTATTCAGCTTTTCATTTTGGTAAACAAGATGTTGCAACTGTGGTTGTAGGCAGTTTAAAACTCTTAACGTCCTATACTGCCTCATTCCACCCGGCCAAAAGTCACATTTCCTAATATGCCCCAAACGATAGCCTTTGTTTAAATGTAATATTAAACATATATAAAAGTCTTTGATTTAAGGGAAATATCTCGGGTATCTTTAAATGAAAAGGCCATTTTTTGATAAATCCTTATAGAAATGGGGCTCTGGACTTGGAAAATTCTCAACAGGATGTTAAGAGTTAAAAGCTGTCCAAAGTGTCTATTTGTGTAGTCTGAGTACAGGTACTTTTGACAATCTTCGGTCATTTTTGAAGACACGGGTGGGTGCTCCTATGTTGTGGAGTGCTGGGTTGATTCTGTGTTCAAGGATTTTTTTTTTTTTTTTTTTTTTTTTGGTGGGCAGAGATGTTGACAGGTACATTGTCACTGACGCAGAAAAATCTAAAAAGACGCAGAAAAATTGTATTCATGCATCCCAGTTTTTTTTTCTTCACCCATTTCCAGCTAACTATAAATACATTTCAATATTTTCTTGGAAACGAATTACATAGAAACTTAAGTTGGGACCCATCAAATTTCGCGGGGAATCATTCAAATCAAATCCGTGCGTCCCAGGACACACTAAATTAAAAAGTTATCAGCATCACTGGGTGGGTGTGACATCATGTATGAACACTAAAATCCTTGTCTGTCATTTTTTATAGAACATGGCTACAAGAGAATTTGTTGCCTAAATATACACACACGTGTGTGTGTGTGTGTGTGTGTGTGTGTGTGTGCATGCATGTTGGGAGCAGATTCTCCTGCATTTTTAAACTGCCTTTATTCACTGTTTCAACATCCTGGTCGCTAACATGAAAAGACAATTAAAAAAAAAACCTCATCCCCAAATCCATGTTCGTTACTTTAATAAAACTAGCAAATATATGCACCCTTCGGGTGCAAGTATTTAATTTTTAATGTAATGAAATATCGTATTAAATTAGAATGTCTAATAAGAAGGCAGATAAAAAGATATGTAACAGAGTGGGAGAAAAATAGAAATGAAACTTACTCTTCCATCACTCCCGTCTTTCATTGCTGAATTTTACTTATTTAACTATTTAGTTAAATTAGGAAATAAAGAATAAATTGACAGTTATTTTTTTTGTTAATGGATTTCATTTAAGATTCATTGAAGAGATTTTTGCTTATATTCATTAAAATAAAACCAAACAATTAGAAATCAATAATACTAAGCACATATTTAATAAAATCACATTTTTAATATCAATATGCAAATTAGCCTTCCCATTCACACTGTAAACCGCTATTTTTTGTATATCTAAATACAATTGCATGTTATTTGTATGTAGATATGGACAACACTAATAAAAAGGTGAAGCAATTTTATTAATAATTGAGGTTTAAATATAAATAAAATCATGGAGAATGTGATGTAAATAACGAAGGGAATTGTGACTTGAGTAGTAATATAGTTTCGGTTACAGACAGAAAAACACACAATCTCCATTATAATAAGATATGCCTGCATTATATATATGACTAGAAATGGCTCCCCAGCATCGCCTGGATAGAGGGGTGCAAAAAACCATGGTGTATTGATTTCTCTACTATTGAGATTTACAAAAGCTGGACATTTTTAAGTAGACTTTCAATGCTATTTCTATGTATATTTTGATTTTTAAATATCTTTGAATATAAATCAAATCATAATATTTTTTGCCTAAAAAGCAAAAACCTGTGATATTTAATGGGTATATACATTTACATTGTTGTTAATTGTTTTATTTTTGTAGTTTCATCCGTGCATGCATACACACCAACTGCCTTTTATATATGTATATGTGGGAGTAAAATATGGAAAAAAATCCGACAATATGAAGAAATTTGAAAAACGAAGTGTTCCAAAATAAATAAATTCATCTTATTTTTGGAACACTTTGTTTTTCAAATTTCTTCACATGTATATGTAGATAGATAGATAGATAGATAGATAGATAGATAGATAGATAGATTCTGGTGAAGCCTTTAAGATCAACAGAGGCAGAATATTAATTGAATCTAATTGCTTGTGTTTGTTATTCACTTTTCCTTACATTTTGCCGGATTTTTCCTAATCTTATTTTTTTCATATATGTGTGTGTGTGTGTGCAAAAGTTTCCAGCGCAGTAAGTGATTTTTTTTTTAATAGGTGTCTACAAAAGTTTTGGTACAATATTATAGATGTCAATCTCCACAAGGACAAACATGTCACAAACTTGGTATAATGTGGAGTGGAAGTGGGGTGTCAAACGACCCAAGCCTCCCGAGCGGGGGGGGGGGAGGTGGAGACCGTGTATGGAAAGTATTATTTATTTATTTTTTTAATACGCTGTTTGTTTGTTTTTTTTTGTTTTGTTTTTTTAATAATTTACACAAAGGACTAAAATTCAAAAATCAAAGAAAAACAATTTTACAAAAAAAAAAAAAAAAAAAATTGGATTCCATCATCCGTACATTGCACCAAAGTTTTTATACGGATGTCTTCGGTAACACGCAATTTTGTAATTCACTAAGTTAATGGGAGTAGCCTCCCATCTTAAATTCACCGACATATTCCGAAAGATCACTAATAATAAAATAAAAAAATAAATAAAAGCTCTCTAATTATGTGAGATAAGTGAAGAAGTGAAATATGAGTAGTAAAAATTAAAGACGTGACAAAAAAACATGACAACTATGAACTATCTATTGTCTGGTTTATGAACCAATAGTTTGATCGTTTTTTTTTGTTTTTTTTTATTTATTTATTTGTTTTGTTTTTAAGAGCTTCCTAAAAAGGAAACAAAAATTACTTAAAATGGACATGAAAAGACAAAAAAAAAAACCCAAAAAAAACTCATCACCAAGTCCTTGTCTGTCACCTTTAATAAAATATGCCTGCAAAACGTGTGTATGTGTGTGCAAAAGTTACCAGGGCAGAAAGTGATTTTTACCTTTTTTTTTCTTTTTTTTTATACACAAATATTATATGTATTTATTTTATATACAAAAAAAACTTAAATACTAATGGTTGTGTTAATCGTGTTTTCAGTAATACGAAGACATAAAATCAATTTATTTCTGTTATCATTCTCTCCACACGATGTTTTTTTTGGTTTTTTTTTAAAGAAGAATTTTCTAAATAAGTTAATTTTATTCCAGGGTTACTTAATTTTTAGTTTTATTATTTTTTTTTTTGCAAAATCATAAATTAAATAATACCCAAAAACATAAAACGAAAGCTCAATCAACAGCAAAGCGTTAAAATGATATGGGCTTTTTTATGAGATAAAAAAAAGTGATATCATATCAATTCAATATAGATTTTTTAAAGCAATTAGGATTTATTTTATCATTTATTTTTGTCAATTCGAAGGTTTTTCTTTTTTATTATCCTCCCAAAAAGCTATATTATTTTCTTCTCCATCATCGGCATAATGGACATTTAATTTTTTTTTTAAATCATAATTATAATCGATTCTAATTTATTGGCTTGAAAAATTTTAAATTAGTAAATAAGACGTTAACAAAACTAGTTGTGCAGAAATTTAAACACATTACACAAATAATTAATTGTACCTTTTATGTATATATGAATTGTTTAATTTATATAAATAAAAAGGTAATATTAATTATTATTTTTTCTAAAATAAAAATAAATATAAAACTAATTCATTTAATTGCTAGTCGAAAAAAAAAAAAAAAATAAACATATCGTGTCAGATGAAATCGAAACCTAGATATTTTAACTTAGTGATGTATTTTTTAAAAGGTGACTGATACTACATCTTTTTTTTTTTTTTTCTGCAAAATACATTTGCAAATATTGCAATGAATAATACACGGTTTATGAATGAATTAATTTAACAGTTAAACTAATTTATTCATAAACTACAATATTTGTTAAAACCAATTAAAGTTTAATTGGTTTTACCGTTTAACACTTAATTAATCTAATGAATGTTATTTTTTAAGTTAAAAACATATATTCCAGAACTTAATTAGGTTTGAATGTTATCCTTCGTAAAACAAAAAAAAAAAACAAAGCAGTTTAAAAAAAACTAATGTATTTTGTGTTTCTTTTTAAAAGTTCACTCACCGATTGGGGTTCGTACAGCCGACACAATAACGACAGAATCCATACTTAAACGTGTGAAAAAGTTAAAAAGCACCACAAGAATTTTTAAAAATAAGTAAAAGCACCACGCGCGCACAAGCACACACGAAAATAAACTTTTTTTTTCTTTCTACAGCAACAGCCGAAAAGGGCTTTCCACACCCCCACCTAATAACAAGATATAACAACAACAACAACAATCGTGATGAGACCCAACCAAAAAATATTGGGATTCTGATTGCTGGCGAATCCACGTGCTGTTTCGAGCCACCGACATTTCTCTACGTCACCAACCGGAAGTAGCACGAGCGGATCACGTGACACACGGCGTCTGCAAAAATAGTGTTGTGCATCGTTATGTGTGTGTGTGTCTGTCTGATGTAGCCCGCCTGTCTTTTCTCATTATCTTATTATAAATGGAGATTACGTGTCTGTTTGTCTGTAACTACGTCTCCACTAACGTCACAATTTCGTTACGTTATTTTCTCAATGGTTAATAAAATATATGGGTTATGTTAAAGTTCAAATCCTTGTGATTGTGATTAGAAATTTGGATCTTAAGAAAAATCTTTCCCTTCCTCTAAGAATATCAAAATATATATGAATGCCATAACTCAATACATCTGTGGTGAGTCAGAAGTTAACACTTTGAAAGCAGAAATAAAATGACGAAAATAAGAAGTCTGCGCATAGGATTAGCGCAGGTAGAAAGAAAAAAATAGAAATATTAAAAATGATAATTTTAAACCAATCAGAAGCGTTCGCGCCTAAAAAAAAAAGTTTAAAAAAAGGCCGATTTCAATTCTAGGGAATCCTATGAAAAAAGCGAAGGTTTTCAAAGAACAGTTCAGAAGACAAACTTATGCCTAATTAGTCCATGTCGTTCGACTCCCAAATATTTGCCTACCGCAGAAGGTATTACAAGCTATATCTTTCTCTCTCTAAAAGTTACTTCACTGCTAATATATTGAGTAACTCAACACTTTCTTTTTCTAATTACATGAACTTTGAAAAAAGCATATTCTGCAGGACTTGGATCAGTATTCTTGACTACTGTAATCTATTTGTTTTAATACACATATTACTTGTTGAATTTATGAGTTATTTGTTTTTCTGTCTTAATATATGTGACCGTATTAGGCGTTTGTTGTAATTACCAATATATATATATATATATATATATATATATATATATATATATATATATCCACTCATTTACAACCACCATACATCTATATATATATAAAAGAAAATTCTGTATGTATGTCTATGCTTGTTTGTACAACGACTGAGCACACGTCCTTTTGTAAAGGAAAATTGGTGGAAGACCAGTAAAGATCAAAGTTTAATAAAATTTCACTCCTTATTTTTGTCCGAAAAAACTTTTTACCCCTCATTTTCCATAAGAAAAGCTAAATAAAAATATAATAAGAGTATGAATAAATGATATATTAAAAAATTAATTTTGAAAAATTATTAAAAAATGAAACAAATTAATAAAGGATAACACATAATAAAAAGAAAAGAAAAGAAAAATACAAACAATAATAATAAAAATAAATAACTAAAAAAAAAAATATATAAAGAATAAAAAATAAAACAAACATAGAGAAAAATAATTTTTATCAATCTATTTATAAGTTTAGATAAGAAATTTATTTTTAACTTTTTAGATCCCAGGCAATGCTGGGTAGCTCTGCTAGTAGTGAATAAAACAAAAAGATCTGAGTCTATGAATATATAGACATTTAGCGGTTGTTTCCTATAAGTCTAACATTAACAAAGGGGAACCACTCTTGACTGATAAATTATTTATTCATTTTCCTATTAAACTAACCCTGAACCCTAACCCTAACCCTGTCTTCTTTTTTACTAGTATTTTTTAATTTTTTAAGTTTTTTTAAAACCACTCTTGACTGATAAATTATTTATTTATTTTCCCATTAAACTAACCCTAAACCCTAACCCTAAACTTAATCCTAAACACTGACCCTAACCCTGTCTTCTTTTTTTACTAGTAGATCAATAAATAAATAAATAATTTATCAGTCAAGAGTGGTTCCCCTTTGTTTATGTTAGAATTATAGGAAATAAACCATTTAGCTTAAAGGAGCTGAATAAGAAAAAACAGTAAATGTATGTGGCTCAGGTTTTTATGAGGGATTAGAGGCTTTGGTTATTCATTTGGTGTGATGTTGCTGTTGGTGTTGCTAGTTTCTTTTCTTAAACCTCATTATATGTGTTTCTTTCTTCTGCTTATCATCAAGCTGTAAAAGAATTAAAGAAAGAGAAAAGAAGAGACAAAGACAAAAGATAATTTTAGGTTGCAGAATTTATTTCTAGGTTCATAGCTATTTCATGGAGAGGAAATTTCTTCCTGTGCTAGTCATAATATCTGTTCCCAGATATATATATATATATATATATATATATATATATATTGGAGAATAAGTGCTTAATTGGAGTCGTACCTAATTTTGAAAATTAATCAATTAATAACGAATTAGGCGGGAATACCTATTAAATGTATGGCTAAACAAATCGAGAAAAATCAATCTCTGTATGTACATTTCGGCCTATTAGGCCTCATCAGCAGAGCTATAGATCGGAAGACCGCCCTGTGCGTGATTTGAAACCGGACCGTCAAGCTGACAGGCCGATCCCATAACCCCAACACCAAACGAACTTCTTAGATTTTATGATTTGTTTAGAGTAGGTTAACATTCCTCTTCTAGTGACTTTTATTACACGACGGTGTGATAAGTTGTAAACAAGGTTTGTTTAGAATGGCTTTTTGCCGATAATTTTTTGGAGAATAAGTGCTTAATTGGAGTCGTACCTAATTTTGAAAATTAATCAATTAATAACGAATTAGGCGGGAATACCTATTAAATGTATGGCTAAACAAATCGAGAAAAATCAATCTCTGTATGTACATTTCGGCCTATTAGGCCTCATCAGCAGAGCTATTCGTTATTAATTGATTAATTTTCAAAATTAGGTACGACTCCAATTAAGCACTTATTCTCCAAAAAATTATCGGCAAAAAGCCATTCTAAACAAACCTTGTTTACATATATATATATATATATTGATAAATCGATTAGGTTTCCATCCAGGCTGGAAGTAGCTTGCTAATGTCTAGCTATACTGAAGAGACGTGATATGTTGAAAACTGTGTCTGTGGATGACTATATATATATAATATATGTGTGTGTGTGTGTGTGTGTGTGTGTGTGTGTAAAATGAATGAGTTACCAGTAAAAAAAATATTGGGTTAGTCTCAATATTCGTTGGTATAAGTATTACTCAGATAAGTCAGCATTATAACAAATATAAAGTGCTCAATACATTAGTAGAGCAGATTTCTGTACACACTATATATATATATATATATATATATATATATATATATATATCCAAGGCAGCCTTTATTTCACATATCAATGGGTTGAATATTTCATATAGTGAGAAATGTTACAAGATGGGTATATTATTGACTTTTGTGAGCTAGGACTACTAATGGAAGGAGGAGGAAGAAATAAGAGATGATAAAAGTTTTTTAAAAAATAGTGATGACCCAAAACCGGATGAACGATGATTTGATCGTAGCGTGACCCCGAACTGAGAATTGAGTGGCAAGCGGAAGTCGGGTGTTGACCGCAAGCAGAAGTCGGGTGTTAACCAGATGTCACGTGGTGACGTGGAACAACAAAGAAAGCTATCAGCCTCTTTTCGATTTGGGACGTCGTAGGGTACGGACCTGATCTTGGGTCCCTTATGGGATCACAGTAATCTAGAAGTATAGTTCTCTCTCTCTTTCTCTCTGCCTTTCCTCCTCTCTGGTATGAGCCCACTAGACGAGCATGATAATAAAGGAGCAGTTGTGACGACATATTTCTTGTGTTATAATTTCTATCAACACCGTTTTAGCACTGTGAATTTGGAGGCACGTGGACAAGACCCGCTACATAGTATACACCGCCGCCGCCACCTTACCGTTATCGTAGTAGTGCTCAGAAAAAAAGGGACAACGCGACATATATCATTTTGGTACCGTGAAAATATACCACTACGGTACAGAAATTCCAGTTTTGGGTTTTTAAATTATTTTTAAATACAAAGATGTTTGTTTGCACAGTATCACCTGGTGACCTTGGCATGCTTTTCTGCATTTTCCAACAAACCATGTTTACGAAAATGATCCCTTGACATTTGACATTATAACATCAGATTATTTTTATTAAATGACATGTTGGTGACAGATAATAAAAATATTGTCTTTTCAACTGAGTTTGTTTGGTTTCTTCCAACCAGATCTTCTGGGGGTTGAGGAAGAAGGTGCTGTGGGTGATGAAGTCAACAGTCTGCTTTTCTCCTCTTCATATATTTTCTTGAGAATTTCTCTGAATTTTTGAGAGGAAGCTTGATAATTAGTATTATTTGGATTATTCGGACTATTGTCCTCATCTTTATTGTTATCTGTATAACGTTTCGGCCGATGTGCCCTCCGGCCTTCGTCAGGTATTTCTTGTCGGTCTCAGGAACCTTCTCGAACTCGGGAACCTTCTTTTCGAACTTGAGAACATTCTTCTCATAATTGGGAACCTTTTATTCATAATTGGGAACCTTCTTCTTGTAATCAGGTGCCTTCATGGAACTTTGAATAAAGGATTGGGTTCAAAGTTCTGTGATGGCTCCCGATTATGACAAGAAGGTTCCCTAGTTTGAAAAGAAGCTTCCCGAGTTCAAGAAAGTTCCCGAATCTGACAAGAAATACCTGATGAAGGCTGGAGGGCAGATCAGCCGAAACGTTGTACAGATAACAATAAAGATGAGGACAATAGTCCAAATAATCTAAATAATACTAATTTTCTTGAGAAGTTAATGAAAATACAATATGAAATTTTATCTTTATACACACGTCTTATTTTATAAGGGCAACTCATATGATGTAATGGTTAAATTTGATTTGATTTGATTGGTCAGATGTTTGCAGCATTTCAACCGATGTTGGGTAATTTTATGCCGAAGACATTATTTTATCCATTCTTGATGGGTATTGAATTTTTGTTTTCAAATCAATCTTTTTTTTAAAAAATTATTTTTAAACTCATTTTTTTTCTATTTAACTCATAGATTGAACCCTAGCAGGTACTATCACTCTGGTGCAGAGTGCACCTATTTTTTAAAGTACACAACTTATCTTATAAGGGCAACTCATATGATGTAATGGTTAAATTTGATTTGATGTGATTAATTGGGTTTTACGACATGTCAACCCATGTTGGGTTAGTTTATGCTGAAGACATTGTTTTATCCATTCTTCATGGGTATTGAATTTTTTTAAAACAGATTTTTTAAAACCCATTTTTTCCTATTAAACCTATAGATGGGACGCTAACAGCTACTACCACTCCAGGGTAGAGTGGATCTGGGATAAATAGTGATAATGGGGTACTTCACACTCCCCGAAGCACCAGATTTGGAACTTTACCACTAGATATAGTTTAACATCATACTGAGGACACTGTAATAGTTAATGAGTTAGGATAGTAGATCATTGTTAGTGAGTTTGATCCTCACTGGGTGCCCGATACATGGCTTAGTGTTACATAATTCATAGGTAGCTTATGAATTATGTACGTACTGTAGTAAGAATATTTTGAATCAGTTTGTTAGATTCAGAATAACAGGGGTTCAGTGGAAAGTTACCTCTACAGTTACTGACGGGTAATAATCTTTTTACTTGACCCCTTGAAAAACATTTTGAATCAGTTTGTTAGATTCAGAATAACAGGGGTTCAGTGGAAAGTTACCTCTACAGTTACTGACGGGTAATAATCTTTTTACTTGACCCCTTGAAAAACGCACTCAAAGATTAGTTTAAGTTTGAGTTTAGATGTGACTAGTTACTAGCTGAGAGCAGACGTGTTGTCAGATCTCAAGATGTCGCACCCACCACTACGGTCGAATATGGGTTGGGTTGTTTTAAATAAAATATTTAAAGGAAAACAACAAGTCTTGTTTTATTGATTAATTAAAACAAGAGATGACCAGCTCAAAAAGAAAGAAGAAACAACCCACAGGATCAGCCCGAGAAGTCAGCCCTCAAGAATATGGTGGCCGAGTTAACAAGTAAGACCCCTCATCAGATCTTCTACTCTGTCTTGTTAATAGGCAGTTGAATGGCAGTCATTCTAATGGTGGATGATCATCTTATATGTAGTCTATTGTCAATTAACTTTCTTCCTCTTTTGCCAAAGAGTTCCTTCTAATGAAATAGCACAAGGGAGATAACTCATAATCTACATTGCAACTCATTTTTTTTTTTTTTAAGTTGGGATGTATCAAGTACCTCTAGCAATTTTAGCGTAGATGCTCCTCTTTTGGTCAGGGAATCTGCCAGTTGTAGTTTCCCATCTACCCAAAATACCTCAATTTCCCCCTCTGATACCATTTCCCTCAATCTTGCCATGTCCACTCTCAATCTTCTATCACTAACAATATTTGTAGTGCCTAAAGCACAAGTTAGTGATACATTGTCTGTATAGCATCGTACTGGTGGTAGTACAGCCATACCAAAAATTTCTTGCACCAAAGAAGAAATGAAGAATCCTGCATCTGCTGCCTCACTTAATGCCAAAGTTTCAGATGCTAATGGACGTTTTGTAACTCTGTCCAACTTTTTAGATTGCCAGTTAATAGGTGCTAATAGGCTTGTTGTCGCCTCCAATAAAAACAACACGTCTCTCTCTCTCTCTCTCTTTCTCTCTCTCTTTCTCTCTCTCTCTCCCTCTCTCTCTCTCTCTCTCCATTATATACCTGAGATATGTTAGAAGTGTATATGACATTAGTGTTAAATCAAAGTCAGGCCTGATTTTTAGGGCATCTCACATGGTGTAATGGTTAACAAGCTAGGCTAACAGATCATTGTTAGTTGGTTCAATTCTTTATGGGTGCTCCATACTTTTGGCCATGTGCCAAACTAAGCTAAGCTTTATCTAATTTGTGAAACTTTGATGATATTGATGCATTTATTTAGAAAAGAGTGAAAAATTCCACAATAATAAACAATTTCAATTTGTTTTAAATGCATGTCATTGTTTCTATTAACTTAAATTTTTAACTCAACTAATCAAGTCATTTTAGAATTTAACAAAGATATACAGCTCTTTGCAACTGTTGCATATGGAAATCTAATAGATTGCAATGGAGTTATTAAAATAATAATTGATTAGAATAATTTTATTTATTTTGTTATTGTCTGAAATAACTACAATGGTTAAATCATAAAAATACCAATAGTACTGGGCACTCATTTGGTTACCTCATTTCAGGAATGAATCCGCCTCCTTTAGAGGTATCAGATACTTTTTACAATATTAAAATTTTTCTTAAAGCCCTACCCCCCTTTTGGCATACATGTCCAGTACCTAAACTTTGACTAGTTGGAGGTGCATGGTGTAATGGTTAGGGTCGTAGGAAATGGACTTGTCGACCCGAGTTCAAATCCTGGACGAAGATACAGTTCACACAGCGCTAATACCCTTGGGAAAGGTATGAGTCAAACTACTCTCTCTCCAGCTATGGGTAAATAGTAGGGCAGACTGTGCTCTTTAACCTTAGTTAGGCAACTAGTGTAGGAGAAGGAAAACTCTGAATCAAAACCTGTTAAACTCCACTTTGGGTGATCACTACTAGAATAGGCTCAGTCCTAATTAGTGATCTATTTCATTAATTTAAAAAAAAAAAATGTAACCCCCCCCCCAGAAGCCCACAAGCATGGGAGATTCATGCTTAAAAAATTAATATACAATTAAACATTGTTTCTAGAAATCTAATTCTAAGTTCTAAGACTTATTTTCTAAACGTGAAAAATAGAAATAGTCTGATAATTTTTCCTGTTTGGTCAAATAAAATTATCATCGTAGTTTAATGGTAAGAAGCAGTATGCTTGTGAAAGGGAGGAAATTCATAGGTTATGTATTCACTCTTCACTGTGGGAGAAAGGAAAATAGATTTGTTTTTCTAAGGAAGACAACTGCGTTGTAATAAGATGGCGGTTCTTTTGGAAACGTCTCTTGGCAACATAGTAATAGATTTATATACAACTGAAAGACCCAACGGTAAGTTGAGATCTGTTTTATCATTTGTAGATTTATTTATTGAATATGTGTCCATGGTCTTTTTCTGTCTTGGTTATATTGCTTCTTTCTGTTTGTTTTCTTACGTACGAGTAAACCGTTTTTCACATGGACTTTACTAACTTAACTACTAGCTAAAATTGCAACATGTGTTGCTTTTCGTTGTAAATAAAATGATTACACGACAAATCCTTTAGAAATTAATATCTTTTTAGTATTTAACATCATGATAACGTTCTTTTATGTCTATATAATATATAGACATGCAAACAGCACACGTTGGGTATGTGATCAGTTCGTAAATTTACCTTTAAATATCTTTTCGGGACTTTTTAAAAAACAAAAGTGAGAGAGGAAGATAAATAAAAAATAATTCTTTTATCAGAGCGATTATTTAAGAAAATAAAGTGTGGAAGGATTTTCTTCATAATTCAGAATACTATTTTTTAATTTATTTATTTTGAAAAGAAATGTGAGACAAAAGTGTTACTAATTTCCACCTAAAAAAACAAACAAACAAAAAAACAATATTTTACAGAAATTTTGCACCAAATATTTAATATCTATGGTACAATGGATATTAGGAAGTGATTTGTGTTCAGGCCGACTATGTATTTAAAAAAATGTTTTTTTCATGTTTACTAGATTCATTTACTACTAGTCTATGTTGTCGTTTATATCAATATTTATCAGCACTACAACAGCGAGCGACTAAGTTTATTTTTAAAGAAGGATCCTTTTGTTGTTAATATACTTGATAGTATTTCCTGTTAAAAAATTCAGGATTTTGTTTGATTAATTCAAATATTATTCTAATGGTTACTTTTTCTAGTACAGAGATATGCCTGAATCAAAAAGAGAATCTATATTTTTAAAAATATATTTCTCTTTCTTTATATAAATTAAACATAAATTAAAAGATTTTTTAAATAAAAGATTTTTAAGATTTAACCAATTGTACCCAATCCATAATATATTTGTTTTAACTATTTTTTAATTTTAATTTAATTTTTTTTTTAAATTTCAGCTTGTATAAATTTCCTGAAATTATGCAAAATCAAGTATTACAATTTCTGTTTGTTTCATTCTGTGCAGGTAAGCAAATTAAAGTTAATAATTATCTACTTATATAAAAAATTAAATGTAAAATACATGTGCGGGGATTAAAATAAAAATAAAATTAACTTAAAAAAAAAAAAAAAAAAAACTCCCATGAGCCTTCACTGGAAGAACCCTCTGTGCATGTGTGAGAAAAAGGACCGACTTCCCACTCCCAAGATAATATCTCGGTCATTCAAGTTTAGGCCTTAACTGGATCTAGTTGCTCCTACTGGTCAGGCAACTATGACCCATGAATAAAGCCTAACTCATAGAACCAACTTTGTCTCTTTCTTTTTCGTTCCTTGAATTCCTTCCTTTCAGTGCAACCACCAAATGAGATGGGGTTAAAAGCAAAACCCTAAGAACACGCAAAAAGAATATCCAGCTACCTTTAAACCATAAAAACACCAAAACCTCTTGCTACCCCATACATGCAGACATATATACCATATAAATATATATAAACCATATAATTATATTATTAATATATATATATATATATGGAAAAAATAATGAAGATTTAGAATGAAAGTATGATAGTCTATTTCAGGAGACTTAGAGGAATGTAGATTCCTCCAATTTCCATCCTCAGATGCTACTATGATAGTTTTGAGGAATCAACATTCTCTTGGAATAGACTATTATGCTTTTAATCTAAATCTTCTTTATTTTTCCAAATATTTTTCTCTGTGATCCTAGTACTTAGGGGTCACATTGAGCTCTATCAATTATGAATGACTATTGTAAACTACTATGTTGTAAGGGAGATTTCATCACTCAACCTTTGTATTTTATATATGGTGAGTCTAGTTTTCAGTGTGAATATATTTGTGTGTCTATGATATATATATTTTGGGGGGATTTGTGTGAAGCATGTGTGTGAAATAAATGAGAAACTCTGTTGGATGTTATGTCACACTCGGAACTAGGCTCACCAGGTATACCAACAAAGAAGCATAGATGAACTTCTCAATGACCATATATATATATATATATATATATATATATATATATATATATATACACACACACACACACTATTAGAGAGGACAGACATATCCTGTTTTGACTATTTTCTTTTTGAGTTGATGGGCCAGTCTTTTAACACTGGGGTGGAATTTGTTAATGAATGCACTATAATTTTCCCAAGTACTTTTGGCACTACAAAGTGCTATCTTCAGGGGTTTAGATGTAATTGAGCTGTTTTAATTGAGTTTCCCCCTCCTACTTGTTGCTTCTCCCACATTTCTGTGTACAAATAGAACTGAACCAATTTCATCACTTGAAGTGTCATTCTAGTGTTTAATAAAAAATGATTTCTCTACAAACTTTCTTATAACAATATCAACTTCATAAGATAATATAAATATGAGGGTGAGTCAAAAAGTAATGCCATTTTCTTTATTTCATGTGAAGTCTTTTTTTTTTTATAAAACTAAGACCTACATTGAGACCCTAATGAGGCTCAGAGCAAGAATCCAACGAGTAAGACCCAACTTACCAATCGACAGGGCACAGAATCCCCAATATGCACTGCATGCCAAGAGAGATTTGTAGACTTTGATCTAGTGTGAACAAAATACTACCAGGCAAGTAATTTGAAAAAACTTTTCATGAAAATAAGACCATCCAGCACTTTACATTTCCTAAAACAAGTGGGATTGTACTAAGAAATATGAGTAACTGAACAAAAGTAAAAATCTATACATATATACATTTGTTTTCTACCAAACTATTGCTACAAATCCAAAACTTAGTTGGCATTAAATGACCCACCGAAGTTGATATGCCGTAAAACAAAACAAACCAATCTCCTTCTGCATGATAATGCTCAACCACACACAAGCATCAGGACAAGGGAGCAAATTGCCTCATTCAGGTAGACAACGTTACCACATCATCCATACTCACCAGATTTAGCGCCTTCAGACTATCATCTCTTCAGCCCCATGAAAGATGGTTTGAGGCAAACATTATTCCAGTGATGAGGAAGTGAAATCTGTAATGAAGATGTGGCTCACAGAACAGTTAACAGAATTTTACGGGGCAGGGATATATGCTTTCATTCGAAGATGGAACATTGCTATTGAGAGAAATGGTGACTATGTGGACATATTGACATGTTCCTCTGTTGGTAATTATACCTGTCCTAAACAAAATGGCATTACTTTTTTACTCACCCTCGTAATATAATTGGTAAATCTCTTTTCTGTTATGTAGATTCATCTTTTGTAGTAACAATTACCATTTGTAACCATTCAGTGTAAATCTTTAATTGACAAAAAAAAAAAAATTTGTAAAATAGACATTGTTTAAAAAAGATTAGATAAGTAGAAAAGATTTTAAACATTTGTCTGTTCGTCTTGCCCTATTACAAGTCATAGACAAGTACTTCAACTAATTGTAATAAGTTTGTGGACATGTCTGGCACCCAGTGGTATTAGAGCCACAACCTGGCCAAAGGGGCTCTGGTGAAAATCCAAAGGGTGTCTCTATCATCGTCAGGAATCAATGGCATTTGGTGTACTTGTCACTGCGTCTGCTGAAAATTTGTGACAAACAAGGGCATTTCCTTCCGCTGACCGGGATGTGCATGCAGGATTTGAGGACCACTTCGGAATTTCCTATTCCCTTGTTACTCCTTCCATGAATTCACTACAGGTGAAATTGTTGGATGGAGCCGGCTCAACTGACCTAGGGTGAATGCTGTCACTGAAACAGAGAAAATAGAAACAGAATTAGTTTCTAGAGTCCTTCTTGTAAAAAGGCCAAGTGAAGCTGAACATAGGATATCTGTGTAGGTCGAAATGCAGATTGCATGCATCAGTAATCCTGTCCGGGTTTTCTCTTCTTTCCTTCTTCAATACCGCCTGTCTTTGGATCTGTTTGCAAGTCTCTTTCTTGTTCCTCCTCGTAGGATGGCATTACTCCAAGTAACCTGGTACGGATGACTATCCACTTTTATTATGGAGTAGTTACACAAAACATGAGGGGGTGCAATTCCTGCCAGCTGCCTCCCCTTTGTACGGCACAGGTGATCTTATGTCACTTAAGTCGGAGTTGGGGATAGGCTGTTTCCATTATACTATTAAACATGTATAAATTTATTGAAATATGTATATTTTTTCTTTAATGCATACATTGTTGAACAGGACAGGCATTTCATTTCGATCTTTTCTGGCCAGCTTCTTAATATTGGGGTGGAATCTGTTGATTAATTCACCAAAGTTTTCATCCCTAGTACTTTCACCACTCTGAAGTGCTATCATCAAGGGTAGATGTAATTGAGTGGGTTCCTGGTTCTTTTTAAATATGGAATGTGGTTAAACAACCAAGTAGCAATGGGAATAATTAAGAGGGAGAACTCACAGAAATTATATGAAAGAGTGTGGCGATTGGGAGGAGGGGATTGACAAGAAATGGGTTATTAACATTTTAGGATGTGCCTGCTATATTCAAAAGAATTTATTGTTTGCACACTATGCTTAAATTTTATTTCTATATTTGTTTTGTCTGATGTTGTTATATCTTTTTAATTTTACTGATGATTATTGTTTATTTAGAGAAACCTTGTTGCACAGTCTGGGGATCCTACTGGCACTGGACGAGGCGGAGAATGCATCTTCAGGTAAATAATTCTAATTTTTGTCTGAAATTCTGATATGATCACATATCATTATTATACATTAATCTGGAGGGAGACCCAGTGGTGAATTGGATAGTGTATTGGACTGCGACTTGGTAGTAAGTGAGTTTGAACCCCAGTCATGCTATTATGTTCACTTTCAGACTAATCTCCTTGGGAAAGGTATGAAACCCCTTATTACTCCAGCTAGAGATGAAATAGCACCACTACTGTTCTTTTACAAGAATGGCTTTGGCGCGAAGGTTGATATGCCATTAAACAAAGAAATTAAACCAAACCATATATAAGAATTTGCAGGAAGTTAATTCATAGCTAATAGACGTACTCTTATAATGCATTAGGTTATCCAACAGACGGTAACCCAAGACAGAATATTCGGTAGGAAAAAAAAACAAGTCAATTAATACAATATAACATTTAATTATACAAAATACAAAGAGAGAATATAGTTCCCATCACAAATCATAAAAAAGTCACATGGTGTTTCAAGGAACATGAAGAAAGGTTAAAACAACAAAGGGGTGGAAACCACTTAGTATTTTTCAGGAGGTCTGGGAACAAAAACAGGCATCCATGTGTGTAGCTGCTGAGGAAGCAAAAAGACAATGTCTGTTGCTTCCAACGTTGTGTTGGTAAAAAAGGGAGATTTTAGGGTTTGCTTTGTCACGTGACTAAAATGGACACATAACGTGGGAAAGCCCTCCTTCGGTGTAAAAAGGGAATAAAGTCTTGTGTTAGTTAACTAAAAACAAACGAGATGTCAGTATCAAGTAGAAAAGATCCAGCCCAGATTAAGAATAACATCTACCAGTCCAGAGAAGATAGCAGAATCCAGAGATGATAAGATAACAGCAATACAGATATCAGATCCAGTTACTTAGAACAAGATAAGTATAAATTAGGGACTGGCAAAAAAATCAGCTTCTACGAGTTTTAAAAGCGAATTAAAATTAATTAAATCTATTATTTAAGGTCAAACTTTGTCTAAATCAATAAGTAGTAACATAATAACAATCATTAAAAAAAGAAAAATCTCATTACATATGCAGTTTATTTTTAAAAGATTTAAAACCATTTGTTTTGGTCAATTTCGACGTGATCGGCCATTCAGCCTCTTTTTCGATGGTTTTAAGTGCTTGTTTACAATTTTACTGTAACATTCGCGTTTGCAAAAAAATTTACCAAAAATCAAGTAATTATCCGAATTTAATGAAATTTTCAGTATTGATTTAACAATTAATGAATTTTATAATACATCAGTTGTTTTATTTCAAAACTTTAATTTAGTATTTTTGCTATGAAAAATTAATATATAAAATTCATTTAAAATAAAAATATTCGGATTTTAAGTTTAAAATGTTATATTTTTAGATTCTAAAAATAGATATCTACTTAATGCAAACCTTATTTTAGGCGCAAAAAGTAATAAGTTTTCAAGAAAAACTCTATTGAAAATGTACCCCCCTCTTCTTTTTAAGCAGAAAAAACATCGACGTATATTTTTTTCTTTTATAAAATAATAGCCAATTAAATAATTATCGAAATGAGTAAAAAAAAAATCTCCAAAAAATTAATTATTTATTATTTTTTTACAATTTATTTTTCGATTTTCGGTACTTATTTTCTCATAAAACAACAACCGTAAAAAATTTTTTTGGTTTCTATTCATAACTTCGGTCTTTTATCTCTTTATTTATACTGTAATTAGTATCGAAAATGACCAATATAAAGGGGGTCAAAATTAAGTGACCTGAAAAAAATGAGAAAGTTTTGAAATAAAATAAATAATGCATTATAAAGATCGTTCATTGATGAATAAACACTGAAAATTTCATTAAAATCCGATAATTCCCTGATTTTTGGTAAATTATTTTCTGTAGAGGGGGCTAAAGTCATTTTGTCAAAAATGTATTTTAGGCTCCGTTTGCCAGTAGCTAGTATAAATGATATATATGACTCAAGATGATTATGGTATGCAACAACTGGTAATATGAAAACCATATTGTTTTTTTTTTTACTGAACAGTTTATTAAAGTTTTTTTTCTTTTCATTTTTCAGGAAATTGTACGGTGACCAGGCTCAATATTTTGAAATGGAAGTAGCCCCACGGATCAAACACAAGAAACGCGGAACAGTTTCCATGGTAAACAATGGAAATGGCATGCATGGCTCCCAGGTAAAATCTTATATCTCAACTCGAGTGTCCTGGGTAGGACATAAAACTGCATTTAGTTCCAATTCTGGAGCACTGAGGAGTAGGGAGAGTATTACTCTTATGCCAACCTCCTAATCCTTTTTATCATGTATGTGCTAGAAGGCGGTAGCTGAGGGTCTTTGTGTTCTGAGTAGGATGTTAAACCACATTTAATGGTGAGGTTCGAATTATG
The DNA here is from genome assembly GCA_023376005.1 of Doryteuthis pealeii. Classification (NCBI taxonomy): domain Eukaryota; kingdom Metazoa; phylum Mollusca; class Cephalopoda; order Myopsida; family Loliginidae; genus Doryteuthis; species Doryteuthis pealeii. Next base: position 72,773,736 of record CM042154.1, on the reverse strand, counting down.
GATCTATGGGAAGTGCAAAGTACCCTTTCATTGCCATAACTCCAAGGTCCACTCAAACCCAGAGTGGTAGTACTTGTTAGGGTCCCATCTAAATAGTTAAATAGATTAAAATGAATTATTAAAAAAATGTTTAAAAAAAAAGAAGATGTGAAAGAAAAATTGAATACCCAACAAAAATGTATAAAACAAAACTGTCTTCGGCATAAAATAACCCAATGAGTTGACATGCCGTAAAATCCAACCCACCTATATATCAACTAGCAGAGTAACTGGGAGTTGCCTCAATTAGAATAGTTCACACAATCTATTTTTGTCTAACTTTATTTTATCAAGTGTATTCTAAAATTTTCTATATTTTAAAATGTACTCGATAAGATAAAGTTAGATAATCAGTGATGAGGGAATGGGTGATGGGTGATATCTCCAGTGCCAACTTGAGTAGGTTTTACTGAATGAAATTATTCACCCCATAAAAAGTAAGTAAAGTCGTCGGGGTTGCCTAAAGTCAGTATCAGCAAGGGAGTCTATCCCCTTTTCACTAGCGCTGGACCAAGGAGATTGTTTTTTGGCGTCTGAGTTGGTGCGCCACACCTGCCATCAGCTCCTCACTTTACTGCACAGATCCCTGTGCTAGTCATATGCTGAGTTGGTGAGGGCCGGTATTGAACTAGGATTCTTACTACTACTACCCGATACCCACTTGTAATTTGTAGCATTGTGACATCTGGTTGGCTTGTAGATGCAGCTTGTTGGGGATCATCGCTTGTAAGTAAGTAAAGTCGATGTGGCGGCCTAAAGTCAGTATCAGCCAATCAGCAAGGGAGTCTATCCCCTTTTCACTAGTGCTAGACCAAGGAGATTGTTTTAGCATCTGAGGTGGAGCGCCACACCTGCCATCAGCTCCTTACTTTACCACACAGATCCCTGTGCTATTCATACGCTGAGTTGGCGAGGACCGGTATCGAACCAGGAACCTTGTGGTTTCTAGCCGAACGCTCTACCGACTGAGCTAACCTGGTCCCAGGACACAAAATCAGATGAAATGAATTCTTTGATCTCAAAGTTTAAAAATAAATATTTATATGATTTATTACCAGTGATTTAGCTTAGTCAGTAGAGCACCTGCCTATGAATCACAAGGTTCCGGGTTCAATACTGGTCCCCACCAGCTCAGTAGCACAGATTGGGTAATCTGACTTGGGCGTTAAAGTCGGAAGTTGATGGTAGGTGTGGTGCTCCACATCAGCAAACAAAAATCAATCTCCCTGATCTAGTGCTAGTGAAAAGGGGATAGACTCCCTCACTGTCTGGCTGATACCAACAATAGGCCACTCCACCAACTTTTACTTTATTAGCAGTGTCCTCGGTATGACACTAAACTGAATCTGATGGTGGAGCTCTGGGGCATGTGGAGTACCCCATTACTCCCAGATCCACTCTGATCCGGAGTGGTAGTACCTGTTAATTGGTTTTAATGTTTTATTTCATGTATTTTCTGTTGTTTTAATTTGATTTTCTTATTTTTTATTTCAGTTCTTTATCACACTTGCAGAAGATCTCGATTATTTGGATGGTGTACATACAGTCTTTGGAGAAGTGGCTGAAGGCTCTGAAGTCTTGACCAAAATAAATGAAGCCTTTTGTGACAAGGAGCATCGGCCATATCGAGATATAAGGTTAAAACAAATGTTTTTTTTTTATTGCAATTAGTGCCTCTATCTTTAGATATTTTTATCTTGTATTATTCAGACTATTGTCCCCATCTTTATTGTTATCTGCATAGTTGTTGTGGGGTTTTAAGGGGTCCAATAAGAACAAAACGACGGGTAACAAATGTAGGAAAATGTATTAACAAAAGAGTAGACAATTACAGTACAGAGAAGTGGGAAATACGTCCGACAATAGAGTTATGAGCTGACTCGCATTGGCTTACTCTCAAGCCATAATTGTCCCTGTTATTTATAGTAACAGTTGGCACATTCCATTAGTCTATAGGGTATATCACCTATAACAATAATGTTTCAGATGTTGTTCAGATAACAATAAAGATGAGGATAATAGTGCGAATAATCTGGATAATACAAATTAATACAGAGAAATACAATTTTTTATCTGTTGTTTATTTTTTACTTATTTATCCTTCTGATTCATGTTGCATTTCAAGATAAAAACGTTTGAGGAACCAATCAGATTTTTCCTTATTTTCTTCTCTTTTAATCCTCTATTTTTCTTACACCTTTCTGAAAATTATTTTGTAAGGGATTATTTGAAATCAACCACGGTAATCACTTTCCCAACTGCAAAAGTCCACTGACAAAGTCTTTCCGCCTGCAACAATATTACAGCAGTTTTCAATCAATCTGCCAAAATTTACTCATTTCTTGTCCAACGGACGTCTTTGTTCTTGTTAGCAAGATCAAACACAACTGCCCCTCGGTGTGGAAAGGCAGGCCTTAAATGATAATTAACTGCTCTGACCAAGATCCCACACCTGGGCCAATCACACCCAGCGCTGCCGATCGCAATGTAGAAATTTGCATACGTGCCAATGAGGGTGAGTAGTCTGACTTCGAGCCACGACTCGTGATCAGGAGGTTGCGAGTTCAGTCTATGTAGTCAACCGCTACGCCCCCCTCACCTTGATCTCTTCATTTTGCACACCAGATGCATTCATGCTCTTTTTCAGCTCCCTCGTTAGTAATTTTTCGTTACATTTTCTACCTTTATTTTGCTACCTGATTGATATTTAAGATAGAGAGTATTGCAAAAATATTTAACTCTTTGCCTACTTTAAACCGTTCACAGCAGCTCTCCCATCGCTGTGATCCTACTGTAAGCAAAGTATAAATACTGATGGTTAGATCTATGGGTTAAATAGAAAAAAAATTGAGTTTAAAAAAGAAAATTGAATATCCATTAAGCATGAATAGAACAAAACATCTTTGGCATAAAATAACCCAACAAGAGTTGACATGCTGTAAAAACTAACACACAAACCAAACTGATGGTTAGTTCATTATAATTGAGCAGAATGATTCAGATTACAATAATAACAGGATTTTATTTGAATAGAATGAGTTCTGAGGTGAATGGATAGTGAACCTTTAGATATCCCATCATACAGGTAAAAAAAAAATACCAAGAAAATTTGGTACAGCCGTGGGGGAATTTGATAGGCAAAGAGTTAAAAAAAAACAACTTCGTCTTAGATTAGACCTGACCCTTTTTTTTTTTTTTTTTGTCTTTTAGGATTTACCATACAGTGATTCTTGATGATCCTTATGATGATCCACAAGAAACTGGATATTCCACCTTCATCACCCCTGCCGACTAAAGAACAATTAGAAGTAAGACTTTTTTTTAATGTATTTTCAGCTAGTCTTCAGCTAATTTTCATTCACTTGTTTTTTTGTTATTAAACTGATTTCTTTTTCTCAAGTTGTTTTCTCATTCATTTGAATTTTTTTCAATAGACAAGCAAAAATATGTGCCCTCCGGGTATAAGTATTTAAGTTTGAATGTAATGAAATATATAAAATTAGAAAGACTAACAAAATTAAATGCACATAAAAAAATTACACTTATTTTAATTATATTTTTATTGGTTTCTATTTAAAATCATTCATAGGATTGATTTTAATACATTGGAAAATAAAATGATATTAGAGATGAATAACACCAAGTAATTATTTATGAAACCCAGTTTTGTTAAAACCAGTATGCAAATTAACCAAACCATATATTATGTAAACCTTTATTTCTTAGTTATATATAAGACACATTGTAGGATTTTAAACGCATTAATAACATGGGCTGTTTTGGGGAAAATCTAACTCAGATTTTTCATAGACATTATTAATAAATAAGATTTATTATTCTATGTATTAATGATTTTGACTATAAATTAAATACTCATTAAAAAACTTACGCATTTCCTGAGGGTATTGTGATGTAAGCAGTGACGTAGTTTTGGTTATAGATGGAGACTGAATCGCCATTATAATAAGAAAGATAATAAAAAAACATTAATTTTGCATTAGCTGTAAAACTGGTAATACTGAAGTTAAGCAGCCATGTTCAATACTTAATGACCACTTAAGCAACAGCAGGTACTGTAAGCAACCTGAGTCCATTATTTATAAAAACTAACTTCATTCAGCATTAAATAACCCAAGAAGGGTTGTTATGCTGTAAAGCAAAACAACAAACCAATTTACCCAACCCATTTGTCATGGGTAGGATGTGATACAGGGTCACAAGTATGGGGCATACTGTGAGGATCGAACTCACCATTCAGTAGTAATGGATCTGAGAGACTAACTTTCTAGCCATTTTTACCACGATGGTACAACCTTTTCTTTACCCAACCCATTATGGTCAAGTCACACTGAAAGCACTGGTTCCCACTAGATCACCAAAGTTAAGCAACGATGAGCCTGTTCAATACTTAATTAGGTGACCACTTAAGCAATAGCAGGTACTGTAAGCAATCTGTATCCTTTGTTTATCAAAATAACTTGATTTGGCATTAAATGGCCTGAAAAGTGTTGATATGCTGTAAAACCAACCAACCAACCAGGCAATTGAAACATTGCTTGAAACAACCCTTCTATATGTTCTAGAAGGTGGTGGCTGAGGGTTTTAGTGTCCTGGGTATGACGTTAAACTCTATCTGATGGTGAAGTTCAAGTTTTTCACCATTAATCCCAGGTCCACTCTGACCCAGAGTTTGAATAGAAAAAAATGAGTTTAAAAAAATGTGTTTGAGAAAAAAAATTGAGTCCCCATCAAGAATGAATTAAACAAAAACATCTTCTACATAAATGGGTCGACATTCCGTAAAATACAACCAAGCAACATTGCTTCAGAGAGGAGAGATTACAGGAACCTGTGATTATTAGATTTGCCTGAAACCTTTCTACCACATAGAATGACTTTCTACTCTAATTGAAACTTAATGATAAACAATGAAAATAAAATGTAAATATTTTGCTTAATTATCTAATTTATTTTTAATGAATACTGAAGATCTCTAATTTGAATCTCTACACTATTCAAATGACTGTATCATGTTATGTTTGATTTATTGTTTTAGAGCAGCCGTATTGGTGATGATGAAGAAATTGATGACTCAAAGGGGTTGAGTCACAATCAACTAAAAGAAATGATGGAAAAAAAAGAAGAGAATGCTAATGCCCAAATTCTAGAAATGGTAAGTTGTCTTTTTTATTTGTTTTTTTTTTTTGTTTTGTTTTTTAATGGGAAAATCTGTCAGCCATTTAAAAATTTTTTTTTTTTTAATGATGATGATTTACTTAAATCTATGTATTTGTTTAATACCATGTTTACCTGAAAATAAGACCCACCGTGATTTTTCAGGATGATTTTAATATAAGCCCTTCACTTAAAATAAGCCCCAGTTGAGAGTGGCAGACAGATGAAAGAAATAAGAATTCTTCACAATCACAAAAACAAGTGGGATTGTACTAAGAAATATGAGTAACTGAACAAAAGTAAAAATCTATACATATATACATTTGTTTCTACCAAACTATTGCTACAAATCCAAAACTTAGTTGGCATTAAATGACCCACCGAAGTTGATATGCCTGTAAAACAAAACAAACCAATCTCCTTCTGCATGATAATGCTCAACCACACACAAGCATCAGGACAAGGGAGCAAATTGCCTCATTCAGGTAGACAACGTTACCACATCATCCATACTCACCAGATTTAGCGCCTTCAGACTATCATCTCTTCTGCCCCATGAAAGATGGTTTGAGGCAAACATTATTCCAGTGATGAGGAAGTGAAATCTGTAATGAAGATGTGGCTCACAGAACAGTTAACAGAATTTTACGGGGCAGATATATGCTCTTCATTCGAAGATGGAACATTGCTATTGAGAGAAACGGTGACTATGTGGACATATTGACATGTTCCTGTGTGGTAATATTACCTGTCCTAAACAAAATGGCATTACTTTTTTTACTCACCCTCGTAAATATAATTGGTAAATCTCTTTTCTGTTATGTAGATTCATCTTTTGTAGTAACAATTACCATTTGTAACCATTCAGTGTAAATCTTTAATTGACAAAAAAAAAAAAATTTGTAAAATAGACATTGTTTAAAAAAGATTTGATAAGTAGAAAAGATTTTAAATATTGTCTGATCGTCTTGCCCTATTACAAGTCATAGACAAGTACTTCAACTAGTTGTAATAAGTTGTGGACATGTCTGGCACCCAGTGGTATTAGAGCCACAACCTGGCCAAAGGGGGTTCTGGTGAAAATCCAAAGGGTGTCTTCTATCATCGTCAGGAATCAACGGCATTTGGTGTACTTGTCACTGCGTCTGCTGAAAATTTGTGACAAACAAGGCATTTCCTTCCACTGACTGGATGTGCATGCAGGATTTGAGGACCACTTCTGAATTTCCTATTCCCTTGTTACTCCTTCCATGAATTCACTACAGGTGAAATTGTTGGATTGAGCCGGCTCAACTGACCTAGGGTGAATGCTGTCACTGAAACAGAGAAAATAGAAACAGAATTAGTTTCTAGAGTCCTTCTTCATAAAAAGGCCAAGTGAATGAACATAGGATATCTGTGAAGGTCGAAATGCAGATTGCATGCATCAGTAATCCTGCAGGGTTTCTCTTCCTTCCTTCTTCAATACCGCCTGTCTTGGATCTGTTTGCAATGTCTCTTTCTGTTCCTCCTCGTAGGACGGCATTACTCCAAGTAACCTGGTACGGATGACTATCCACTTTTATTATGGAGTAGTTACACAAAACATGAGGGGGTGCAATTCCTGCCAGCTGCCTCCCCTTGTACAGCACAGGGCGATCTTATGTCACTTAAGTCGGAGTTGGGGATAGGCTGTTTCCATTATACTATTAAACATGTATAAATTTATTGAAATATGTATATTTTTTCTTTAATGCTACATTGTTGAACAGGACAGGCATTTCATTTCGATCTTTTCTGGCCAGCTTCTTAATATCTGGGTGGAATCTGTTGATTAATTCACCAAAGTTTTTCATCCCTAGTACTTTCAGCACTCTGAAGTGCCTCATCAAGGGTAGATGTAATTGAGTGGGTTCCTGGTTCTTTTAAATATGGAATGTGGTTAAACAACCAAGTAGCAATGGGAATAATTAGAGGGGGAACTCACAGAAATTATATGAAAGGGTGTTGCGATTGGGAGAGGGATTGACAGGAAATGGGTTTATAACATTTTAGGATGTGCCTGCTATATTCAAAAGAATTTATTGCTTGCACACTATGCTTAAATTTTATTTCTATATTTGTTTTGTCTGATGTTGTTTATATCTTTTTAATTTACTGATGATTATTATTTATTTAGAGGAACCTTGTTGCACAGTCTGGGGATCCTACTGCACTGGACGAGGCGGAGAATGCATCTTCAGGTAAAATAATTCTAATTTTTGTCTGAAATTCTGATATGATCACATATCATTATTATACATTAATCTGGAGGGAGACCCATGTGTGAATTAGATAGTGTATTGGACTGCGACTTGGTAGTAAGCAGTGTTTGAACCCCAGTCATGCTATTATGTTCACTTTCAGACTAATCTCCTTGGGAAAGGTATGAAATCCCTTATTACTCCAGCTAGAGATGAAATAGCACCACTACTGTTCTTTTACAAAATGGCTTTGGCGCGAAGGTTGATATGCCATTAAACAAAGAAATAATAAAACAAACCATATATAAGAAATTGCAGGAAGTTAATTCATAGCTAATAGACGTACTCTTATAATGCATTAGGTTATCCAACAGACGGTAACCCAAGACAGAATATTCGGTAGGAAAAAAAAACAAGTCAATTAATACAATATAACATTTAATTATACAAAATACAAAGAGAGATATTAGTTCTCATCACAAATCAAAAAGAGTCACATGGTGTTTCAAGGAACATGAAGAAAGGGGTGGAAACCACTTAGTATTTTTCAGGAGGTCTGGGAACAAAAACAGGCATCCATGTGTGTAGCTGCTGAGGAAGCAAAAAGACAATGTCTGTTGCTTCCAACGTTGTGTGGTAAAAAAGGGAGATTTTAGGGTTTGCTTTGTCACTGACTAAAATGGACACATAACGTGGGAAAGCCCTCCTTCGGTGTAAAAAGGGAATAAAGTCTTGTGTTAGTTTACTAAAAACAAACGAGATGTCAGTATCAAGTAGAAAAGATCCAGCCCAGATTAAGAATAACATCTACCAGTCCAGAGAAGATAGCAGAATCCAGAGATGATAAGATAACAGCAATACAGATATCAGATCCAGTTACTTCAGAACAAATAAGTATAAATTAGGGACTGGCAAAAAAATCAGCTTCTACAAGTTTTAAAAGCGAATTAAAATTAAATAAATCTATTATTTAAGATCAAACTTTGTCTAAATCAATAAGTAGTAACATAATGACACATCATTAAAAAAAAAGAAAATAATCATTACATATGCAGTTTATTTTTAAAAGATTTAAAACCATTTGTTTTGGTCAATTTTGACGTGATCTGCCATTCAGCCTCTTTTTGATGGTTTAAGTGCTTGTTTACAATTTTACTGTAACATTCGCATTGCAAAAAAATTTACCAAAAATCAGGTAATTATTGATTTTAATGAAATTTTCAGTATGATTTAACAATTAATGAATTTTATAATGCATCAGTTGTTTTTATTTCAAAACTTTAATTTAGTATTTTTGCTATGAAAAATTAATATATAAAATTCATTTAAAATAAAAATATACGGATTTTAAGTTTAAAATGTTATATTTTTAGATTCTAAAAATAGATATCTACTTAATGCAAACCTTATTTAGGTGCAAAAAGTAATAAGTTTGAGAAAAACTCTATTGAAAATGTACCCCCCTCTTCTTTTAAGCAGAAAAAACATCGAGTATAATTTTTTCTTTTATTAATAATAATAGCCAATTAAATAATTATCGAAATGAGTAAAAAAGAAATCTCCAAAAAAAATTAATTATTTATTATTTTTTTACATTTTATTTTTCGATTTTCGGTACTTATTTTCTCATAGAAAAGCCACTGTAAAAAAAATTTTGTTTCTATTCATAACTTCGGTCTTTTATCTCATTATTATACTGTAATTAGTATCGAAAATGACCAATCGCAAATCGTAAAAAGGGGGTCAAAATTAAGTGACCTGAAAAAGATGAGAAAGTTTTTGAAATAAAATAAATAATGCATTATAAAGATCGTTCATTGATGAATAAACACTGAAAATTTCATTAAAATCCGATAATTCCTGATTTTTGGTAAATTATTTTCTGTAGAGGGGGCTTAGAGTCATTTTGTCAAAAGATTTTTAGGCTCCGTTTGCCAGTAGCTAGTAAAATGATATATATGACTCAAGATGATTATGGTATGCAACAACTGGTAATATGAAAACCATGTTTTTTTTTTACTGAACAGTTTATTAAAGTTTTTTTTCTTTTTCATTTTTCAGGAAATTGTACGGTGACCAGGCTCAATATTTTGAAATGGAAGTAGCCCCACGGATCAAACACAAGAAACGCGGAACAGTTTCCATGGTTAAACAATGGAAATGGCATGCATGGCTCCCAGGTAAAACTTATATCTCAACTCGAGTGTCCTGGGTAGGACATAAAACTGCATTTAGTTATATTCATTGGAGCACTGAGGAGTAGGGAGAGTATTACTCTTATGCCAACCTCCTAATCCTTTTTATCTATATGTGCTAGAAGGCGGTAGCTGAGGGTCTTTGTGTTCTGAGTAGGATGTTAAACCACATTTAATGGTGAGGTTCGAATTATGGAGCTATGGGAAGTGCAAAGTACCCTTTCATTGCCATAACTCCAAGGTCCACTCAAACCCAGAGTGGTAGTACTTGTTAGGGTCCCTAAATAGTTTAAATATATAAATGAATTATAAAAAAAATGTTTAAAAAAAAAAGAAGATGTGAAAGAAAAATTGAATACCCAACAAAATGTATAAAATAAAACTGTCTTCGGCATAAAATAACCCAATGAGTTGACATGCCGTAAAATCCAACCCACCTATATATCAACTAAGAGTAACTGGGAGTTGCCTCAATTAGAATAGTTCACACAATCTATTTTGTCTAACTTTATTTTATCAAGTGTATTCTAAAATTTTCTATATTTTAAAATGTACTCGATAAGATAAAGTTAGATAATCAGTGATGAGGGAATGGTGATGGGTGAATATCTCCAGTGCCAACTTGAGTAGGTTTTACTGAATGAAATTATTCACCCCATAAAAAGTAAGTAAAGTCGTCGGGGTTGCCTAAAGTCAGTATCAGCAAGGGAGTCTATCCCCTTTCACTAGCGCTGGACCAAGGAGATTGTTTTTTGCGTCTGAGGTTGTAGCGCCACACCTGCCATCAGCTCCTCACTTTACTGCACAGATCCCTGTGCTAGTCATATGCTGAGTTGTGAGGGCCGGTATTGAACTAGATCCTTACTACTACTACTACCCGATACCCACTTGTAATTTGTAGCATTTGTGACATCTGGTTGGCTGTAGATGCAGCTTGTTGGGGATCATCGCTTGTAAGTAAGTAAAGTCGATGTGGCGGCTAAAGTCAGTATCAGCCAATCAGCAAGGGAGTCTATCCCCTTTTCACTAGTGCTAGACCAAGGAGATTGTTTTAGCATCGTATGGGTGAGCGCGCCACACCTGCCACAGCTCCTTACTTACCACACAGATCCCTGTGCTCACTCATACGCTGAGTTGGCGAGGACCGGTATCGAACCAGGAACTTGTGGTTTCTAGCCGAAGCTCTACCGACTGAGCTAACCTGGTCCCAGGACACAAGTCAGAATGAAATGAATTCTTTGATCTCAAAGTTTTAAAAATAAATATTTATATGATTTATTACCAGTGATTTAGCTTAGTCAGTAGAGCACCTGCCTATGAATCCAAGGTTCCGGGTTCAATACCGGTCCCCACCAGCTCAGTAGCACAGATTGGGTAATCTGACTTGGGCTTAAAGTGGGGAGTTGATGGTAGGTGTGGTGCTCCACATCAGCAAACAAAAAATCAATCTCCCTGATCTAGTGCTAGTGAAAAGGGGATAGACTCCCTCACTGTCTGGCTGATACCAACAATAGGCCACTCCACCAACTTTACTATTAGCAGTGCCTCGGTATGACACTAAACTGAATCTGATGGTGGAGCTCTGGGGCATGGGGAGTACCCCATTACTCCCAGATCCACTCTGATCCGGAGTGGTAGTACCTGTTAATTGGTTTAATGTTTTTTTTCATGATTTTCTGTTGTTTTAATTTTATTTTCTTATTTTTTATTCAGTTCTTTATCACACTTGCAGAAGATCTCGATTATTTGATGAGTGTGTACACACAGTCTTTGGAGAAGTGGCTGAAGGCTCTGAAGTCTTGACCAAAATAAATGAAGCCTTTTTGTGACAAGGAGCATCGGCCATATCGAGATATAAGGTTAAAACAAATGTTTTTTTTTATTGCAATTAGTGCCTCTATCTTTAGATATTTTTTTTATCTTGTATTATTCAGACTTTTTCCCATCTTTATTGTCATCTGCATAGTTGTTGTGGGTTTTAAGGGTCCAATAAGAACAAAACGACGGTAACAAATGTAGGAAAATGTATTAACAAAAGAGTAGACAATTACAGTACAGAGAAGTGGGAAATACGTCCGACAATAGAGTTATGAGCTGACTTCGCATTGGCTTACTCTCAAGCCATAATTGTCCCTGTTATTTATAGTAACAGTCGCACATTCCATTAGTCTATAGGGTATATCACCTATAACAATAATGTTTCAGATGTTGTTCAGATAACAATAAAGATGAGGATAATAGTGGAATAATCTGGATAATACAAATTATACAGAGAAATACAATTTTTTATCTGTTGTTTTATTTTTTACTTTATTTATCCTTCTGATCATTATTGCATTTCAAGATTAAAAAGTTTGAGGAACCAATCAGATTTTCCTTATTTTCTTCTCTTTTAATCCTCTATTTTTTTACACCTTTCTGAAAATTATTTTGTAAGGGATTATTTGAAATCAACCACGGTAATCACTTTCCCAACTGCAAAAGTCCACTGACAAAGTCTTTTCGTCCTGCAACAATATTACAGCAGTTTTCAATCAATCTGCCAAAATTTACTCATTTCTTGTCCAACGGACGTCTTTGTTCTTGTTAGCAAGATCAAACACAACTGCCCCTCGGTGTGGAAAGGCAGGCCTTAAATGATAATTAACTGCCCTGACCAAGATCCCACACCTGGGCCAATCACACCCAGCGCTGCCGATCGCAATGTAGAAATTTGCATACGTGCCAATGAGGGGTGAGTAGTCTGACTTCGAGCCACGACTCGTGATCAGGAGGTTGCGAGTTCAGTCTATGTAGTCAATCTACGCCCCCCTCACCTTGATCTCTTCATTTTGCACACCAGATGCATTCATGCTCTTTTTTCAGCTCCCTCGTTAGTAATTCTCGTTACATTTTCTACCTTTATTTTGCTACCTGATTGATATTTAAGATAAGAGTATTGCAAAAATATTTTTAACTCTTTGCCTACTTTAAAACCGTTCACAGCAGCTCTCCATCGCTGTGATCCTACTGTAAGCAAAGTATAAATACTGATGGTTAGATCTATGGGTTAAATAGAAAAAAATTGAGTTTAAAAAAGAAAATTGAATATCCATCAAGCATGAATAGAACAAAACATCTTTGGCATAAAATAACCCAACAAGAGTTGACATGCCGTAATATATATATATATATATATAATCTGGTGAGTCTAGTTTTCAGTGTGAATATATTATATTTGTGTGTCTGATATATATATTTGGGGGGATTTTGTGTGAAGCATGTGTGTGAAATAAATGAGAAACTCTGTTGGATGTTATGTCACACTGAGAACTAGGCACACCAGGTATACTAACTAACAAAGAAGCATAGATGAACTTCTCAATGACGACAATATATATATATATATATCTAATCTATAAAAGAGAGATTTTGGTATGTACGTGTCGACGTATAACTCCAAAACGGGAGGTCACTCAAATTTAAAATCTTGCATACACATTGATATCGTTCTAACTAAGAAACACTCCAAATTTGGTTATTGATTTTTACTGATTAAGGGATATAATTAATTAATCAAACAAAAATCAAACGATTTTTCGAAAGCCATAGCATAGCTGCTGCTGCTGCTAATGCTTGGTATATCAGCAGGAGCTCGGCTGACTGTTTTACCAGCAGAAAGAGAGAAAGAAAGAAACAACGAAAATGTTAGCGACTCGCCTAAAACAGTCAGGCGAGTCGCTAACATTTTCAGCAGCAGAAAGAAAGAAACAAACAAACAATGAAAATGTTAGCGACAAACTTGAACTATGACTAAATTTTAACGTAAAATAAATTCGTTTTTTTTTATAATCTTTCTAAATATTTATTTATATTTATCGTATGTTTTTGAAACTAACTTTTATTTTACAATGTACACTCACTTAAATTAAATTGTTGTCATGCACAAAAAATTGTAGAAAAATGAAAATTGTTTCAAAACACAAGTTTACGGTTACATTTTTTAAAAATAAGATTTTAAATGTCAATAAAAATCCGTCACCACTATAGGGTTGTATAAATGTAAATTTAAAAAAAATGATAAAACGTGTTGTTTAGTAATTAATACTAATGGTTTTAAAAAAAAGTCTTAATAGTTTAGAGAACTAATGAAAACGTTTTAAAATGTAAGCAAAAATAGATATTGCATTCTTTTTATCGTTAAGAACTAGATTTGAATTGTCATGTAGAAAAAATTCAAAGAAATAAATTACAATGTACTTCTAACTTATCAAGCAATTAAAAACTGAATTTAAAATTGTCCCCAAATACTATTATTATTTTCAAACTGGAGTTTCAGTGAAACTTTTCGTGAAAAGAAGAGAAAATAATCTTGCTCAATTTATAATTTGTACGAGTCTTTATCAATTGAATTATTTTTATAGCGAGTTAGAAAAAATTATTTTGCTTCGGACAGCAAAAGTATGTTTTAACGAAAAATCAAATCTTATTCATATCGCAATCTTTTTATTCCTGTCTTTAAAATATTAATTTAGTTAGAAATGAAATGAAATAATCTATCTTCCAAATATTTATTTGGTAAGAAAGAGCGAAGTAAAGTAAAAAAAGAAAAAAGTAAGCGCTTATTGTTTATTTAATAAATATAATCTAACTCAACTTTGTATATATACGAAAAAATTAAAAACCAAGGGATTTTAGAAAGAAAAGCCTTTTACAAAAATAGGTAGTTAAATTATAACTACTTATTTCGTAACTAAGTAAACATAGTTGTATATTCGTATTGTAATAAAAACAAAAAAGATATATAATAAAAATACGATGTCGTTAACATTTCATATATAAACAAAACAGTGTATGATATGTTCTTACCTTAAACATAAGATAAAAATGATTCTAATGTACGTAACTTGAATGAGAAAATTTGTTCTTTAATTTATCATAATTCTAATGATAAATAAATAGGCAGATTTTTTTTTGCCTATTTTTTATTTTTTATTTTTAGTCCGGTCATGGACCGGGTACTTTAGCTAGTATATATATATATATATATATACACACACACACACGCGCGCTATTAGAGAGGACAGACATATCCTGTTTTGACTATTTTCTTTTTGAGTTGATGGGCCAGTCTTTTAACACTGGGGTGGAATTTGTTAATGAATGCACCATAATTTTCCCAAGTACTTTTGGCACTACAAAGTGCTATCTTCAGGGGTTTAGATGTAATTGAGCTGTTTTAATTGAGTTTCCTCCTCTTGTTGCTTCTCCCACATTTCTGTGTACAAATAGAACTGAACCAATTTCATCACTTGAAGTGTCATTCTAGTGTTTAATAAAAAAATGATTTCTCTACAAACTTTCTTATAACAATATTAACGTCATAAGATAATATAAATATGAGGGTTAGTCAAAAAGTAATGACATTTTCTTTATTTCATGTGAAGTTTTTTTAATAAAACTAAGACCTACATTGAGACCCTAATGAGGCTCAGAGCAAGAATTCGACGAGTAAGACCCAACTTACCAATCGACAGGGCACAGAATCCCCAATATGCACTGCATGCCAAGAGAGATTTGTAGACTTTGATCTAGTGTGAACAAAATACTACCAAGCAAGTAATTTGAAAAAACTTTTCATGAAAATAAGACCATCCAGGACTTTACATTTCCTAAAACAAGTGGGATTGTACTAAGAAATATGAGTAACTGAACAAAAGTAAAAATCTATACATATATACATTTGTTTTCTACCAAACTATTGCTACAAATCCAAAACTTAGTTGGCATTAAATGACCCACCGAAGTTGATATGCCGTAAAACAAAACAAACCAATCTCCTTCTGCATGATAATGCTCAACCACACACAAGCATCAGGACAAGGGAGCAAATTGCCTCATTCAGGTAGACAACGTTACCACATCATCCATACTCACCAGATTTAGCGCCTTCAGACTATCATCTCTTCTGCCCCATGAAAGATGGTTTGAGGCAAACATTATTCCAGTGATGAGGAAGTGAAATCTGTAATGAAGATGTGGCTCACAGAACAGTTAACAGTATTTTACGGGGCAGGGATATATGCTCTCATTCGAAGATGGAACATTGCTATTGAGAGAAACGGTGACTATGTGGACATATTGACATGTTCCTGTGTTGGTAATTATACCTGTCCTAAACAAAATGGCATTACTTTTTTACTCACCCTCGTAATATAATTGGTAAATCTCTTTTCTGTTATGTAGATTCATCTTTTGTAGTAACAATTACCATTTGTAACCATTCAGTGTAAATCTTTAATTGACAAAAAAAAAAAAATTTGTAAAATAGACATTGTTTAAAAAAGATTTGATAAGTAGAAAAGATTTTAAATATTTGTCTGATCGTCTTGCCCTATTACAAGTCATAGACAAGTACTTCAACTAGTTGTAATAAGTTTGTGGACATGTCTGGCACCCAGTGGTATTAGAGCCACAACCTGGCCAAAGGGGTTCTGGTGAAAATCCAAAGGGTGTCTCTATCATCGTCAGGAATCAACGGCATTTGGTGTACTTGTCACTGCGTCTGCTGAAAATTTGTGACAAACAAGGGCATTTCCTTCCACTGACTGGGATGTGCATGCAGGATTTGAGGACCACTTCTGAATTTCCTATTCCCTTGTTACTCCTTCCATGAATTCACTACAGGTGAAATTGTGTGGATTGAGCCGGCTCAACTGACCTAGGGTGAATGCTGTCACTGAAACAGAGAAAATAGAAACAGAATTAGTTTCTAGAGTCCTTCTCATAAAAAGGCCAAGTGAAGCTGAACATAGGATATCTGTGAAGGTCGAAATGCAGATTGCATGCATCAGTAATCCTGTCCAGGTTTTCTCTTCCTTCCTTCTTCAATACCGCCTGTCTTTGGATCTGTTTGCAAGTCTCTTTCTTGTTCCTCCTCGTAGGACGGCATTACTCCAAGTAACCTGGTACGGATGACTATCCACTTTTATTATGGAGTAGTTACACAAAACATGAGGGGGTGCAATTCCTGCCAGCTGCCTCCCCTTTGTACAGCACAGGCGATCTTATGTCACTTAAGTCGGAGTTGGGGATAGGCTGTTTCCATTATACTATTAAACATGTATAAATTTATTGAAATATGTATATTTTTTCTTTAATGCATACATTGTTGAACAGGACAGGCATTTCATTTCGATCTTTTCTGGCCAGCTTCTTAATATCTGGGTGGAATCTGTTGATTAATTCACCAAAGTTTTCATCCCTAGTACTTTCAGCACTCTGAAGTGCCATCATCAAGGGTAGATGTAATTGAGTGGGTTCCTGGTTCTTTTTAAATATGGAATGTGGTTAAACAACCAAGTAGCAATGGGAATAATTAGGAGGGGGAACTCACAGAAATTATATGAAAGGGTGTTGCGATTGGGAGGAGGGGATTGACAGGAAATGGGTTATTAACATTTTAGGATGTGCCTGCTATATTCAAAAGAATTTATTGCTTGCACACTATGCTTAAATTTTATTTCTATATTTGTTTTGTCTGATGTTGTTATATCTTTTTAATTTTACTGATGATTATTATTTATTTAGAGAAACCTTGTTGCACAGTCTGGGGATCCTACTGGCACTGGACGAGGCGGAGAATGCATCTTCAGGTAAATAATTCTAATTTTTGTCTGAAATTCTGATATGATCACATATCATTATTATACATTAATCTGGAGGGAGACCCAGTGGTGAATTAGATAGTGTATTGGACTGCGACTTGGTAGTAAGCGAGTTTGAACCCCAGTCATGCTATTATGTTCACTTTCAGACTAATCTCCTTGGGAAAGGTATGAAATCCCTTATTACTCCAGCTAGAGATGAAATAGCACCACTACTGTTCTTTTACAAGAATGGCTTTGGCGCGAAGGTTGATATGCCATTAAACAAAGAAATTAAACCAAACCATATATAAGAATTTGCAGGAAGTTAATTCATAGCTAATAGACGTACTCTTATAATGCATTAGGTTATCCAACAGACGGTAACCCAAGACAGAATATTCGGTAGGAAAAAAAAACAAGTCAATTAATACAATATAACATTTAATTATACAACATACAAAGAGAGAATATAGTTCTCATCACAAATCATAAAAGAGTCACATGGTGTTTCAAGGAACATGAAGAAAGGGGTGGAAACCACTTAGTATTTTTCAGGAGGTCTGGGAACAAAAACAGGCATCCATGTGTGTAGCTGCTGAGGAAGCAAAAAGACAATGTCTGTTGCTTCCAACGTTGTGTTGGTAAAAAAGGGAGATTTTAGGGTTTGCTTTGTCACATGACTAAAATGGACACATAACGTGGGAAAGCCCTCCTTCGGTGTAAAAAGGGAATAAAGTCTTGTGTTAGTTTACTAAAAACAAACGAGATGTCAGTATCAAGTAGAAAAGATCCAGCCCAGATTAAGAATAACATCTACCAGTCCAGAGAAGATAGCAGAATCCAGAGATGATAAGATAACAGCAATACAGATATCAGATCCAGTTACTCAGAACAAGATAAGTATAAATTAGGGACTGGCAAAAAAATCAGCTTCTACAAGTTTTAAAAGCGAATTAAAATTAAATAAATCTATTATTTAAGATCAAACTTTGTCTAAATCAATAAGTAGTAACATAATGACCATCATTAAAAAAAAGAAAAATATCATTACATATGCAGTTTATTTTTAAAAGATTTAAAACCATTTGTTTTGGTCAATTTTGACGTGATCTGCCATTCAGCCTCTTTTTTGATGGTTTTAAGTGCTTGTTTACAATTTTACTGTAACATTCGCAATTGCAAAAAAATTTACCAAAAATCAGGTAATTATCTGATTTTAATGAAATTTTCAGTATTGATTTAACAATTAAAGAATTTTATAATGCATCAGTTGTTTTATTTCAAAACTTTAATTTAGTATTTTTGCTATGAAAAATTAATATATAAAATTCATTTAAAATAAAAATATACGGATTTTAAGTTTAAAATGTTATATTTTTAGATTCTAAAAATAGATATCTACTTAATGCAAACCTTATTTTAGGTGCAAAAAGTAATAAGTTTTGAAGAAAAACTCTATTGAAAATGTACCCCCCTCTTCTTTTTAAGCAGAAAAAACATCGATGTATAATTTTTTCTTTTATATAATAATAATAGCCAATTAAATAATTATCGAAATGAGTAAAAAAGAAATCTCCAAAAAATAAATTATTTATTATTTTTTTACATTTTATTTTTCGATTTTCGGTACTTATTTTCTCATAGAAAAGCCACTGTAAAAAAAAATTTTGTTTCTATTCATAACTTCGGTCTTTTATCTCATTATTTATACTGTAATTAGTATCGAAAATGACCAACTCGCAAAACATTTTACGTCCCCAACATAAGGGGGGTCAAAATTAAGTGACCTGAAAAAGATGAGAAAGTTTTGAAATAAAATAAATAATGCATTATAAAGATCGTTCATTGATGAATAAACACTGAAAATTTCATTAAAATCCGATAATTCCCTGATTTTTGGTAAATTATTTTCTGTAGAGGGGGCTTTAGCAGTCATTTTGTCAAAAACGCATTTTAGGCTCCGTTTGCCAGTAGCTAGTATAAATGATATATATGACTCAAGATGATTATGGTATGCAACAACTGGTAATATGAAAACCATGTTTTTTTTTTACTGAACAGTTTATTAAAGTTTTTTTTCTTTTCATTTTTCAGGAAATTGTACGGTGACCAGGCTCAATATTTTGAAATGGAAGTAGCCCCACGGATCAAACACAAGAAACGTGGAACAGTTTCCATGGTAAACAATGGAAATGGCATGCATGGCTCCCAGGTAAAATCTTATATCTCAACTCGAGTGTCCTGGGTAGGACATAAAACTGCATTTAGTGGTATAGTTCCAATTCTGGAGCACTGAGGAGTAGGGAGAGTATTACTCTTATGCCAACCTCCTAATCCTTTTTATCATATATGTGCTAGAAGGCGGTAGCTGAGGGTCTTTGTGTTCTGAGTAGGATGTTAAACCACATTTAATGGTGAGGTTCGAATTATGGAGCTATGGGAAGTGCAAAGTACCCTTTCATTGCCATAACTCCAAGGTCCACTCAAACCCAGAGTGGTAGTACTTGTTAGGGTCCCATTTAAATAGTTAAATAGATTAAAATGAATTATAAAAAAAATGTTTAAAAAAAAAAAAGATGTGAAAGAAAAATTGAATACCCAACAAAAATGTATAAAATAAAACTGTCTTCGGCATAAAATAACCCAATGAGTTGACATGCCGTAAAATCCAACCCACCTATATATCAACTAGCAGAGTAACTGGGAGTTGCCTCAATTAGAATAGTTCACACAATCTATTTTTGTCTAACTTTATTTTATCAAGTGTATTCTAAAATTTTCTATATTTTAAAATGTACTCGATAAGATAAAGTTAGATAATCAGTGATGAGGGAATGGGTGATGGGTGATATCTCCAGTGCCAACTTGAGTAGGTTTTACTGAATGAAATTATTCACCCCATAAAAAGTAAGTAAAGTCGTCGGGGTTGCCTAAAGTCAGTATCAGCAAGGGAGTCTATCCCCTTTTCACTAGCGCTGGACCAAGGAGATTGTTTTTTGGCGTCTGAGGTGTAGCGCCACACCTGCCATCAGCTCCTCACTTTACTGCACAGATCCCTGTGCTAGTCATATGCTGAGTTGGTGAGGGCCGGTATTGAACTAGGATCCTTACTACTACTACTACCCGATACCCACTTGTAATTTGTAGCATTGTGACATCTGGTTGGCTTGTAGATGCAGCTTGTTGGGGATCATCGCTTGTAAGTAAGTAAAGTCGATGTGGCGGGCTAAAGTCAGTATCAGCCAATCAGCAAGGGAGTCTATCCCCTTTTCACTAGTGCTAGACCAAGGAGATTGTTTTAGCATCTGAGGTGGAGCGCCACACCTGCCATCAGCTCCTTACTTTACCACACAGATCCCTGTGCTACTCATACGCTGAGTTGGCGAGGACCGGTATCGAACCAGGAACTTTGTGGTTTCTAGCCGAATGCTCTACCGACTGAGCTAACCTGGTCCCAGGACACAAGATCAGATGAAATGAATTCTTTGATCTCAAAGTTTAAAAATAAATATTTATATGATTTATTACCAGTGATTTAGCTTAGTCAGTAGAGCACCTGCCTATGAATCGCAAGGTTCCGGGTTCAATACCGGTCCCCACCAGCTCAGTAGCACAGATTGGGTAATCTGACTTGGGCATTAAAGTGGGGAGTTGATGGTAGGTGTGGTGCTCCACATCAGCAAACAAAAATCAATCTCCCTGATCTAGTGCTAGTGAAAAGGGGATAGACTCCCTCACTGTCTGGCTGATACCAACAATAGGCCACTCCACCAACTTTTACTTTATTAGCAGTGTCCTCGGTATGACACTAAACTGAATCTGATGGTGGAGCTCTGGGGCATGGGGAGTACCCCATTACTCCCAGATCCACTCTGATCCGGAGTGGTAGTACCTGTTAATTGGTTTTAATGTTTTATTTCATGTATTTTCTGTTGTTTTAATTTGATTTTCTTATTTTTTATTGCAGTTCTTTATCACACTTGCAGAAGATCTCGATTATTTAGATGGTGTACACACAGTCTTTGGAGAAGTGGCTGAAGGCTCTGAAGTCTTGACCAAAATAAATGAAGCCTTTTGTGACAAGGAGCATCGGCCATATCGAGATATAAGGTTAAAACAAATGTTTTTTTTTATTGCAATTAGTGCCTCTATCTTTAGATATTTTTATCTTGTATTATTCAGACTTTTATCCTCATCTTTATTGTCATCTGCATAGTTGTTGTGGGGTTTTAAGGGGTCCAATAAGAACAAAACGACAGGTAACAAATGTAGGAAAATGTATTAACGAAAGAGTAGACAATTACAGTACAGAGAAGTGGGAAATACGTCCGACAATAGAGTTATGAGCTGATTCGCATTGGCTTACTCTCAAGCCATAATTGTCCCTGTTATTTATAGTAACAGTCAGCACATTCCATTAGTCTATAGGGTATATCACCTATAACAATAATGTTTCAGATGTTGTTCAGATAACAATAAAGATGAGGATAATAGTGTGAATAATCTGGATAATACAAATTAATACAGAGAAATACAATTTTTTATCTGTTGTTTATTTTTTACTTATTTATCCTTCTGATTCATATTGCATTTCAAGATAAAAACGTTTGAGGAACCAATCAGATTTTTCCTTATTTTCTTCTCTTTTAATCCTCTATTTTTCTTACACCTTTCTGAAAATTATTTTGTAAGGGATTATTTGAAATCAACCACGGTAATCACTTTCCCAACTGCAAAAGTCCACTGACAAAGTCTTTCCGTCTGCAACAATATTACAGCAGTTTTCAATCAATCCGCCAAAATTTACTCATTTCTTGTCCAACGGACGTCTTTGTTCTTGTTAGCAAGATCAAACACAACTGCCCCTCGGTGTGGAAAGGCAGGCCTTAAATGATAATTAACTGCCCTGACCAAGATCCCACACCTGGGCCAATCACACCCAGCGCTGCCGATCGCAATGTAGAAATTTGCATACGTGCCAATGAGGGTGAGTAGTCTGACTTCGAGCCACGACTCGTGATCAGGAGGTTGCGAGTTCAGTCTATGTAGTCAATGCTACGCCCCCCTCACCTTGATCTCTTCATTTTGCACACCAGATGCATTCATGCTCTTTTTCAGCTCCCTCGTTAGTAATTTCTCGTTACATTTTCTACCTTTATTTTGCTACCTGATTGATATTTAAGATAGAGAGTATTGCAAAAATTATTTAACTCTTTGCCTACTTTAAACCGTTCACAGCAGCTCTCCCATCGCTGTGATCCTACTGTAAGCAAAGTATAAATACTGATGGTTAGATCTATGGGTTAAATAGAAAAAAAATTGAGTTTAAAAAAGAAAATTGAATATCCATCAAGCATGAATAGAACAAAACATCTTTGGCATAAAATAACCCAACAAGAGTTGACATGCCGTAAAAACTAACACACAAACCAAACTGATGGTTAGTTCATTATAATTGAGCAGAATGATTCAGATTACAATAATAACAGGATTTTATTTGAATAGAATGAGTTCTGAGGTGAATGGATAGTGAACTTTTAGATATCCCATCATACAGGTAAAAAAAAAATACCAAGAAAATTTGGTACAGCCGTGGGGGAAATTTGATTGATAGGCAAAGAGTTAAAAAAAACAACTTCGTCTTAGATTAGACCTGACCCTTTTTTTTTTTTTTTTGTCTTTTAGGATTTACCATACAGTGATTCTTGATGATCCTTATGATGATCCACAAGAACTGGATATTCCACCTTCATCACCCCTGCCGACTAAAGAACAATTAGAAGTAAGACTTTTTTTTAATGTATTTTCAGCTAGTCTTAATAATTTTCATTCACTTGTTTTTTTTGTTATTAAACTGATTTCTTTTTCTCAAGTTGTTTTCTCATTCATTTGAATTTTTTTCAATAGACAAGCAAAAATATGTGCCCTCCAGGTATAAGTATTTAAGTTTGAATGTAATGAAATATATTAAATTAGAAAGACTAACAAAATTAAATGCACATAAAAAGATTACACTTATTTTAATTATATTTTTATTGGTTTCTATTTAAAATCATTCATAGGATTGATTTTAATACATTGGAGAATAAAACGATATTAGAGATCAATAACACCAAGTAATTATCTATTAAACCCAATTTTGTTAAAACCAGTATGCAAATTAACCAAACCATATATTATGTAAACCTTTATTTCTTAGTAATATATAAGACACATTGTAGGATTTTAAACGCATTAATAACATGGGCTGTTTTGGGGAAAATCTAACTCAGATTTTTCATAGACATTATTAATAAATAAGATTTATTCTATGTATTAATGATTTTGACTATAAATTAAATAATTGATAAACTTACGCATTTCCTGAGGGTATTGTGATGTAAGCAGTGACGTAGTTTTGGTTATAGATGGACACTGAATCGCCATTATAATAAGAAAGATAATAAAAAAACATTAAGAATACACTACATTTATTTTGCATTAGCTGTAAAACTGGTAATACTGAAGCTAAGCAGCCATGTTCAATACTTAATGACCACTTAAGCAAGAGCAGGTACTGTAAGCAACCTGAGTCCATTGTTTATAAAAACTAACTTCATTCAGCATTAAATAACCCAAGAAGGGTTGTTATGCTGTAAAGCAAAACAACAAACCAATTTACCCAACCCATTTGTCATGGGTAGGATGTGATACAGGGTCACAAGTATGGGGCATACAGTGAGGATCGAACTCACCATTCAGTAGTAATGAATCTGAGAGACTAACTTTCTAGCCATTTTTACCACGATGGTACAACCTTTTCTTTACCCAACCCATTATGGTCAAGTCACACTGAAAGCACTGGTTCCCACTAGATCACCAAAGTTAAGCAACGATGAGCCTGTTCAATACTTAATTAGGTGACCACTTAAGCAATAGCAGGTACTGTAAGCAATCTGTATCCTTTGTTTATCAAAATAACTTGATTTGGCATTAAATGGCCTGAAAAGTGTTGATATGCTGTAAAACCAACCAACCAACCAGGCAATTGAAACATTGCTTGAAACAACCCTTCTATATGTTCTAGAAGGTGGTGGCTGAGGGTTTTAGTGTCCTGGGTATGACGTTAAACTCTATCTGATGGTGAAGTTCAAGTTTTTCACCATTAATCCCAGGTCCACTCTGACCCAGAGTTTGAATAGAAAAAAATGAGTTTAAAAAAATGTGTTTGAGAAAAAAAATTGAGTCCCATCAAGAATGAATTAAACAAAAACATCTTCTACATAAATGGGTCGACATTCCGTAAAATACAACCAAGCAACATTGCTTCAGAGAGGAGAGATTACAGGAACCTGTGATTATTAGATTTGCCTGAAACCTTTCTACCACATAGAATGACTTTCTACTCTAATTGAAACTTAATGATAAACAATGAAAATAAAATGTAAATATTTTGCTTAATTATCTAATTTATTTTTAATGAATACTGAAGATCTCTAATTTGAATCTCTACACTATTCAAATGACTGTATCATGTTATGTTTGATTTATTGTTTTAGAGCAGCCGTATTGGTGATGATGAAGAAATTGATGACTCAAAGGGGTTGAGTCACAATCAACTAAAAGAAATGATGGAAAAAAAAGAAGAGAATGCTAATGCCCAAATTCTAGAAATGGTAAGTTGTCTTTTTTATTTGTTTTTTTTTTTTGTTTTGTTTTTTAATGGGAAAATCTGTCAGCCATTTAAAAATTTTTTTTTTTTTAATGATGATGATTTACTTAAATCTATGTATTTGTTTAATACCATGTTTACCTGAAAATAAGACCCACCGTGATTTTTCAGGATGATTTTAATATAAGCCCTTCACTTAAAATAAGCCCCAGTTGAGAGTGGCAGACAGATGAAAGAAATAAGAATTCTTCACAATCACATCATATATGAATAAGACATCCCCCCAAAATAAACCCTAGTGTTATATTTCAGATTGAAAATTAATATAAGCCCTGTTTTGTTTTCAGGGATACACGGTAACACATATGTATATGTAATAATATACATTATATGTACTGTCTCATTTTCTTTCTATTATTTTTCCTCAATTTTTTTATGTTCTTTCATTGTTGTTTGGTTATGCTACTGCCCAATTCCTTTGCACAAGTGAGATGGCATAATAACTATATTGTATTAAAAAAGATATTTCTGTTTTCTTTTTTTTAGGTTGGTGATCTTCCTGATGCTGATGTTGCTCCTCCAGACAATGTTCTCTTTGTCTGTAAATTGAATCCTGTCACAACTGCGGAGGATTTAGAAATTATTTTCTCTCGATTTGGAAATATTCTCAGGTGAATTTCATATTAAAATTTAATTACTTTCGTCTGAATTTTTCTGAGATTGATGATTTGTATTATTTATATTTTGGGGGACTGGTTTAGTTTAGTCAATTGAGCACTCGCCTAGGAATCGTTAGGTTATGGGTTCGATACTGGTCCCTGCTAACTCAGTGTATGAGTAGCATGGCTTAGGTAACTGATCTGTGCAGTAAAATGGGGAGCTCATAGTAGGTATGGCGCTCGCCCCAGCAAAAACACTTGCTGGTCTAGCACTAGCGAGAAGGGGATAGGCTCCCTCACTTGTCCGGCTGATGTGGATAATAGACCACTCTGCCAACTTTACTTTGTTTTTTGGACTGTTGTCCTCATCTTTATTGTTATATGCATGTTTCAGCTGATCTGCTCTCTGGCCTTCAAGAAACACCTGTAGAAGGACGGAGGGAACATCAACTGAAACGTGTATAGCAATAAAGATGAGGACAACAGGCCAAAAAATATAGTAATACCTTCAATTTCTATTAATTATTTTTGTATTCTTGTAAAAATTTGTCCCTTTTTTTTTTTTTTTTTTTTTTTGGAGGGCTCCCATCTCTATTGATTTCCTTGAAAAAGGTGCAACTATAAACAGTGCTTCCTATTGCCAACTCCAAAATTCAACTTTTTTTAGGAATTAAGAAAAATATTTGAATAATTCTCCAAGATGTTTTTTGTGACAATTTCTAATAACATTATTCAATTTTTCTTTTGCAGTTGTGAAGTCGTACGTGATCAGAAAACTCAAGAATCATTACAATATGCTTTTATTGAATTTGAAAAGGTAAGAAGGATTTTTTTTTTTTATTAACTTCATTCAATTTTCTTTACTTTTAATTATGATACTTTAATTATATAGATTTTATATACAGGGTGTCCCAAAAGTCCCTTAGCTATTTAAAAATAAAACTTGCACTTTTTTTTTTTTGTAATTAATTTTTTTGTAGCATGGAAATATTTATACAATGGAAATAAATTTACTTTGATTATGAAAAACGTTGCAGTTTACTTCATATTCTAAAAAAAGAAAAATCTAAAATTGATAATAAAAAAATTCAAACTTTTATTCTATTTTTAAAAAATCCCTAAGTGACTTTTGGTACACCAGGTAGATGTTAATAAGTGTTTCTTTGATAGGATTCAACCAAAATTGAGAACTCAAACATCTTATTATAATGGAGATTGTGTGTTTTTCTGTCTGTAACCGAAACTATATTATTACTTAAGTCACAATTCCGTTAGTTATTAACGTCACATTCTCAATGATTTTATTTTTTATTTAAACCTCAATTATTAATAAAATTGTTTGACATTATTAATACTGTTAACCTTATCTACATACTAACAACATGGAATTATATTTATATATACAACAAAATAGCAGTTTACAGTGTGAATGGGAAGGCTAATTTGCATATTGATATTAAAAATGTGATTTTAATAAATATGTGCTTGGTCTTCTTGATTTCTAACTGTTTGGTTTTATTTTAATGAATATAAGCAAAAATCTCTTCAATGAATCTTAAATAAAATCCATTAACAAGAAAAAATAACTGTCATTTTATTCTTCACTTTTAACTAAATACTTAAATTAGAAAAAATAACAATGAAAGACAGGAGTGATGGAAGAGTAAGTTTCAGTTGTTCTATTTTTCGATTATACTCCCTCTGTTTCAAAACTTTTTATCTGCATTCTTATTTAGTTTCATTAGCCTTTCTAATTTAATACAATATTCTACTGCATTAAAACTTAAATACTTGCACCCGGAGGGTGCATATATTTGCTAGTACATATAATGATTTGTATATATATTTTTACATATACGGAGTATTAAAAATAAATGAATAAATCAATACCTTAGTTCAGATATAAATTTATTTCAGCATTTTTTTTTCCTCTTCCAGTTTGATTTTTAATAATTTGAAGATTATATGAAATCTTCAAATTATTAAAAATCAGACTGAAAGAGCCAAAACATGCTAAAATAAATTTATATTTGAACTAAGGTGTTAATTTATTCATATATATATATATATATATATATATATATATGTTTGGAGACTGGCTTCTTTTTTAATTGGTACTAGACTTTGTTGTGACATATAGACAATAATTGGACTGTTCATGTCTGAAGACAACCTGGCGCAATACCATGAAGCCAAGAGGTCCAGAAGAAAGTGGTGGCAACAAAGCACCGGCACATCAACATCTTCAAGGACAGGCTTCACATGTGACATCTGTGGTCGAGAATGTTTTTCAAACATCGGACTTCACAGTCACAGGAGGCACTGTAATTTAAGGTGCACAAGAACTATATAGTTTTCTGAGACTGCAATGCCAATGACAATAATCTAGACATCAATTCTATTATATTTCTCTTTCTCAGCTTGTTCATACCTATCTAACATATATATATATACACAGTGATGCTGATAGCTTTTTGATTTAGTGTGTCCTTGGATGCACATATTGGGTTTGAATGAGTCCCTGGGAAATTTGATGGGTCCCAACTAAAGTTTCTTAATAAATTGAATTTTTAAAAAAATTTATGATCTGGGTAAACAGCTAAAGCTTTCTAATCCCTACCTTGTAACCTATCCCATTTAATTCATTTCTAAGAAGCTATTGAAATGTATTTATAGTTAGTTTGAAATGGTAAGGGAAGAAAAAAGCAAAACACTGGGATGCATTCATATGAATTTAATGCATCCTTTTAGATTTTTATGCGTCATAGTCGCAGGACGTGTACCTATCAGCATCTCTGCATATATATATATATATGCTTGGATATTTCGATTATAGAGTTGATGGGTAGGGGTGACTTGAATTTAATTTTAGGTAGATGTGTGGTGAGAAGGTTAAGGCATTTCTTGCTGGGTATATTAGTATACAGGGATACTACATCAAGGTTATTCATAGTTGTGTTTTGGATGTTGATGCCTTTGGGTTTGTTAGGAGATTGGCTGAATTAACAATGTGAGTGGGGCTGATGGAGCCAAGTAAGGGGGTTAGGATTTTGGTGATGGCACGATTGCTCTCTCTCTTTTACTATCTAACTCAGTTTATTTATTTTTTATTTCTCTGTTTATATTTATCTATTTAGCTCTGGCTGTTTATCTCTCTCGTTTTGTTCCTATTTATTCATTATATGTTTCTCAGCTGATTACATGTGCTTAATTCAATTTTAAAGTGTGAAATTAAATCTAAAGATTTAATATATTTTTTTGCCACAATTTAACTGCTGTTATTATTTACAGGGGCCGGGTTAGCTCAGTCGGTAGAGCGTTCGGCTAGAAACCGCAAGGTTCCTAGTTCGATACCGGTCCTCGCCAACTCAGCGTATGAGTAGCACAGGGATCTGTGCGGTAAAGTAAGGAGCTGATGGTAGGTGTGGCGCTCCACCTCAGATGCTAAAACAATCTCCTTGGTCTAGCGCTATTGAAAAGGGGATAGACTCCCTCGTTGACTGGCTGATACCGACTTTAGGCCGCCCCGTCGACTTTACTTTTTTTATTATTTACATGTTTCATAAATTATCTTTTCAGCCTGATGATTGTGAACAAGCTTATTTCAAAATGGATAATGTGTTAATTGATGACCGTCGAATCCATGTCGACTTCAGTCAGTCGGTTGCTAAAGTTAAAGGAAAAGGTAAGCTTTATTATACCTGTTTCTTATTGATTTCAATCAATAAAATATAATTTTTGGTAATCTGAACATTAGCTACATAAGTGAGAGTAATCTCCCCTTGTTTGTTTCACTTTGAGGAAGCCGTTATGTTTTGTCGGCCATTTTCATTTCACCATAAATCTACACTGAAAATACGAATTTGTTCGAATCAATACAACTGCATGTTTTAACACAAAAATATCATAAAATGTGTTCTTAATAACAATTAAGCTGATTTTAAATAATGTGCAAACACAATTAAGAACACATTTTATGATATTTTCCTGTTAAGACATGCAGTTGTATTGATTGGAACAAATTCGTATTTTCAGTGTAGATTTACGGTGAAATGAAAATGGCTAACCAGAACATAGCGGCTTCCTCAAAGTGAGACAAACAAGGGGAGATTACTCCCATTTATTTAGCTAATGTTCAGATTACCGGTGCACAAGAATAAAAAAGAAAAAAAAGTCTTTTAGTGACACATATGCACAAGGGGGTGCCTCTGTGGCGTAATGGTTAACATGCTGGACTGCGACATCAAAGTAAGTGAGTTTGCTATTATGTTCACTTTCGGACTAACACCCTTGGGACAATAACAATTCAATTCAACCATCTTTTGGTAATGGAATAAACTGATAACCTACAAAACTGTTATATATATATATATATATATATATATATATATATATATATATATATGAGAAGTAAACAAACAAACAATGTGTTTGATATGGCTTTTTTAGCTGACAATTTTTGGGAGAATATGTGCTTAATTGAAGTCATACCTAATTTTTGAAAATTCATTAATTATCAATTAATTAATTTTCAAAAATTAAGTATGACTTCAATTAAGCATATATATATATATATATATGTATATGTATATGTGTGTGTTTGTGAACATTTTTCTCTATACACTTTCTCATCTCCCATTTTATTTTGAAAATATATCCATCACTGTTTAGACAACACTTTTTCATCTTAATGTCCTAATGAAGGTTTGATAAAAACCAAAACGTTTTAACATTAACTTCATCTAGAAGGAATTTCTTTGTTTTTATATTTTCTACATACTGTCTGATTTATATCCATATTTTCTCCCCCCCCACACACACACACGTATATATGTGTGTGAGGAAAAATAATGGAAAAAAGTGAATAACGAGCACAGACAATTACATTCAATTAATATTTTGCCTCTGTTGGTCTTAGAGGCTACGTCATTCTGAGGCAAAATATTAATTGAATGTAAGTGTCTGTGTTTGTTATTCACTTTTTCATTACTTTTCCTCACATTTTGTCGGACTTTTCCTAATCTGTTATTTTCTTCATATATATATATATATATATATAGTGTATGAAAATAACAATGAAGTAAAATATTAAGACTTTAAGAGAAAACTTGATTTTATTTACTTTTATTTTTAAAATTGCAGGTAAATCAGCAGAACCTACCAAACCTGAAAACAAGCCACAATATGTCCTGAAAGACAGATCACGGAAGAGCGAGTATCCTTTATTGGTTAAGATTAGGAAATACATTTTTTGTTTTATGTCTCAAAAAAAAAAAAAAAACTTTTTTCAAAAACTAATTCATTGCTTTTCACAGGGTTATTATACCATTAAACAAACCAAACCGAACCAAATGCATTTAATGAAAATTATTTATACCAATATTGAAGATAATAGGAAATCGAAACAGAATTTTTTATCAAAATGACTTGTTTTGGCATTAAATGACCTGAAAAGGGTTGATATGCCGTAAAACAAACCAATTTGTTGATTTTTCCTATAAATTTTCTCTACTTCAGGACTGATGCAATTGGGAAGAAAGGCATTATAAACCTTAGCAACTATGGTAATAAGAGTTATACATCTGTAGTTCTTAGTGATTCCAAGGTCACCTTTCTTCAGGAATGGGAGGATGCAGCCTTTCATCCATTTCTCTATTGTATTTTGTTTATATGTTGCATTGCATAATCAAAGAAGTATGTCATCAATTTTTCTTGTCTTCTCTATTGAGATCTGTTTCTTTTCTACTTTTTTTTGTTTTAGGACTTTAAGTTCATCCAAAGTGTCCTAGCTTAATGCCTAGTTGGCTCTCGTTTGGTAGAGTATTCAGCTAGAAACCACAAGGTTCCTAGTTCGATACCGGCCCTCGCCAACGCAGCATATGAGTAGCACAGGAATCAGTGCGGTAAAGTAAGGAGCTGATGGTAGGTGTGGCACTCCACCTTAGACGCAAAAACAATCTCCTTAGTCTAGCGCTAGTGAAAAGGGGATAGACTCCCTTGCTGATTATCTGATACCGACTTAAGGCCACCCTGATAACTTTTTTTTACTTTTTTTTATCTGTGATTTTAGGATTTCCAAGCAGTTTCTTGAAGTGTTCTTTCCACTTCAGAAGTCTGTCTTCTTGGCTGGCAGATTCTAGCTTTGATCTCAAGGTGTTTTCCCTACCAATAACTTCATTTTACTGTCTGCCATGCTATTGTGATTGTCCATCTTCTTATAGAATTCATCCTGAAAACCATTTAATCCCAGGTTTGTTGTTAATCGTGTTGATTTCCTTAAGTCGTCTTAGTAAGAAATATGATTTGGTGTTTGAAGACGATGTGCAGGAGGAGGAGAGTGGCAAGCCAAGCAGTGATGTAGAGATTTTGAAAGTGAAGAAGAAAGACAAAAAGAAGAAAAAGAAGAAGAAGCATAAGAAACATAAAAAGAAGTCAAGCAGTGACGATGAGTCTGATCATTCATCAGCCAGTGAAAAACAATCCAAAGTAAGCACTTTTTTTTCTTTTTCTTTTTTTTAAAAATCTTACCAAATATATATATATATATATATATATATATATATATATAGATAGATATAGATAGATAGATAATGGCGATAAAAGGGGTACTCCTCATTCCCAAGAGTTCCAGGATTGGAATTTCACCAAATTGTTCAAGATGCCATGCAAAAATGTAAATGCAGATTATCTGGTGTCGCTTAATCGCAGATTTCTTATTTGTCCCATTTCATTTCATCCAATTTTAAAAATGAAACATTCCAAATGGTCTTGCGTCACTTAAATGCCCAACGTACATGTTTGTTTTATTTGAAATTAGGAATTACGGAATATATTTTGGTAATTTCTGGCCCAACTTAGATATTTTCTGAGTCATGTTTTTGTCAGCAAATTAATGTAGATATTTTAAACATCTCCCAGATTTTTATTGGCAAATCAATGTAATATTTAAAAAAAAAAACCTTTTAAGAAAGAATAAGAGAGAGTTAAATCAAGATTATTATACTTTTTACGTATTGAACTGTTTGCCATAGCTCTTAAGTAAACATATCAAATGTTGTAATAATTAAATTATCATACTGTGGTATATCCACAGGTCCTTCTAATTCTTGTCAAGCCCTAGCTCATATATTGACCCAACCCTATTGACCTTATGGCCAGTCCCAACCCTTTTTATCATATGGGTGCTAGAAGGCGGTGGCTGAGGGTCTACATGTCCTGGGAATGACGTTAAACTATCTGATGGTGATGTTCCAGTTCTAGATGTTTGGGGAATGTGGAGCACCTCTTCATCACCATTGCTCCCTGGTCCACTCTGACCCGGAGTGGCAGTTCCATCTATGGGTTAAATAGAAAAATGTGTTTATAAAAAAATTGTGTATCCATTAAGAATTAATTTATTTCAAAACTTTGTTGGCATTAAATGACCCGCTGAGGTTGAAAGGCCGTAAAACAAACCAAACCAAACTCGCTAGTTCTTATTTAAATCTACTATTAGTCAAAAAATTAAAGTATATTTTTTTCTCTTAATTCAGAAGACTTCATCGAAATCCAAACATGCCGACTATTCTGGTCAGACAGAGAGACACCGAAAATCTTCTCCGTCTCCGGACAGGTCAAAATCCAAGTTCAATTCCAAACAGGGAGGAAACAAGGATAATTTCCGTGATACATATCGCAGCCGTTCTCCAATTTCTCGAGGGGGCTTCAATCGTGGAAACTATTCATCCGACAGACGAGATCATTCTCCCGATCGTAGGCGTGATCGCGATTATGAAAAGACCTCATCCAAGGATAGGGAACGAAAATACGGAAACAAAGCCGATGGAAAATACTCCAGGGACAGATACTAATATTTTCCTTTTTTTTTTTTCCTTTTTTTTTCTATTTTTATCACAGAAATTCTTTTGAGAGAATATTAAAGATATTCCCTTTTTTAAAAAATTCCTTTTCTTATTTTTTAATCAATTTTATTTTATTAAAAGATAAACTAAATATTTTTATTTGTCTTCAAATATTCATAACTTGATAATTTGTATTATTTGGACTGTTGTCCTCATCCTTATTGCTATATACACAATGTTTCGGCCGATATACCCTCCAGTCTTCTTCAGGTGTTTGTTGTCAAATTCTGGAACCTTCTCTTCAGACTCGGAAACCTTCTTGTTGAACTTGGAAACCTTTGTATTTGTAGTTGGAGATCAACCTCAGAGATCCAAAAGGGCAAGTGTTGTGTGTTCATTTTGTGGTAAGGGTTGACAATGGTGAATCATATGGCACATCGTGTGTGTGTGTGTGTGTGTGTGTGTGGGGATAACATTGTGTAGGTAGCCATTTTTATTGGCTGGTCTTAAATGCTGATTTACTGAACATTGGTGAGTTGGGTGTATAAGAATGTGTGGTTATTTCCGATAACTCCAACATAAACAAAGGGGAACCACTCTTGACTGATAAATTATTTATTTATTTATTGATCTACTAGGAAAAAAGAAGACGGGGTTAGAGTTAGTTTAATGGGAAAATAAATAAATAATTTATCAGTCAAGTGGTTCCCCTTTGTTTATGTTGGAGTTATAGGAAATAACCGAATGTGTAATCTATATATTAATACTTGTGTTCCTTAATAGTATGACCGTTATCATTATATAGTATCATCATTTTAATCTGGTTAAAAATGAGACTGGCCAAATAGTCTAAGATGAAATGCAAAAATGTAAATCCTGATTATCTGATATTGCTTATCTGCTGAATTCTTATTTCTTGTAAGTGTCATAACCTCAGCTAAATAATGGACCATTCCATTTTTATTATAAAGAAAGGGAAGGAAAAGGACCTGTTACACAAGAAGAAAATAAGAGTAGGGGAAAGATAGAGAGGAGGTGAGCATGCGGAAGTGATAATGCTCATCTGTTTCAATCAAACATAATGAAAAGATAAAAAGAAAGAAAAAGAGTGAGAGAGAGTTAAGATTATTTACATATTGAACTATTTGGCAATAGCTCTTAAATAAACATATCTAACATTGTAATGATTAAATTATCATACTGTATGTAGTATATCCACAGGTTCAGCTAATCTTCTTTATAGTCACATGGAGATCTTGTTTAGAGACTCAGTTCAAGTGGATTTGTTTTTAGGTGTCGTCAACGATAATGGACGTGTTGAGGTAATGGTCATAAAGAATGCTGAGGAGGGTTTTTTTTTTGCAGTGACTGAGCTTTTGTCTGAGAAAAAGAAATTGAAATTTAGGAATTGACCTTACTGTCAATTGTTATTGTTATGTATTGCAGATGTAAATTCTATAGGGTTGCTAGATCTGAATTGCTGAAATAGCTCACTATGAAGTGAAGGACAAAATGAAACAAAAGTAATGGATCTGTAATGAAACTATCTGAAAATATATATATATATATATATATATATATATATATATATATAATAAATATATACACACACACACACACTAGTCGTCCACAGATACGTGTTTGGAAGTTTACTTCTCGTCGGTGTGGCTCGACTTTTTAACAGCTACCTTTAGCCAGGGGTGAACAATTAATTGATAAACTTACAGGATGTATGTTTTTACAATCACCAGAGAACTCCAGTCTGTAAACAGGTGAGTATTTGCTTTTACACTAAATGGTGAAAGGTTAACTAATGTCTCCCCTACAGTGCTCAACCATGAAATTTGGGAGATATGTTTTTATATATATATATATATATATCTTATTATAATGGAGATTGTGTGTTTTTCTGTCTGTAACCGAAACTATATTCCTACTCAAGTCACAATTCTCTTAGTTATTGACATCATTCTCCATGATTTTATTTTTGTCTAAACCTCAATTAATAATAAAATTGTCTTACATTATTAATACTGTTAACTGTCTACATACTGACTAAATGCAATTATATTTATATATACAACAAAATAGCGGTTTACAGTGTGTACGGGAAGGCTAATTTGCATATTAATATTAAAAAATCGAATTTAATAAATATGTGCTTAGTATTATTGATTTCTAACTGTTTGGTTTTATTTTAATGAATATAAGCAAAAATCTCTTCAATGAATCTTAAATGAAATCCATTAACAAGAAGAAATAACTGTCATTTTATTCTTTACTTCCTCTTATAACTAAATACTTAAATTAGAAAAAATAACAATGAAAGACGAGAGTGATGGAAGAGTAAGTTTCAGTTGTTCCATTTTTTATTATACTCCCTCTGTTTCAAATCTTTTTATCTGTATTCTTATTTAGTTTCATTAGCCTTTCTAATTTAATAATATTTTATTACATTAAAACTTAAATACTTGCACCCGGAGGGTGCATATATTTGCTAGTATATATAAAAAATGTATGGAAACAAGTCTTCTACTACTTTTGGTTTCATACTATCCAAACTTAATTGTTTAAGCAAAGCAATCGTTGTGCTGCAAAAGATTTTTTTGAAAAAAATCTGGTCGGAGAGAAAGAAAAAAAATTGATTTATTTGTCTGAATTTTTGAGATGAGGCTTGATGTATATAATTTTGATTTATTGGACTGTTGTCCTCATCTTTATTGTGGTATGTAAAATCACAACATTTCAGCTGCTGTATCCTCCGGCCTTCCTGGGAAATCATTTTGAATAGTTTGGGTGTTGATCAAACAAGGCGTTGAAGATCTTTTTTTGGGAGCATCACGATCATTTAAAATAAAATAGTTTATTAGCGTTTCCTGCACAACTCGAGGCGTAAATTCCAATGACATCAGCTATTTTCAATATTTTTATTTTTAAAGTAACTTACTTTAAAGACAATTTAATTTAGCTTATCAATGACTGGTTTCCATATTGTGTCCATCTCTATACTTGGTCTACTCAGGAGGTCACTATAGTCCAATATATGCATTGCTTCTTTAAGACGTCTTATTTTCCAATGTCCTTCACTGTCTATTATTTTAACTTTATCTCATAAGGGTAGATGGTTTCCCTTTTCTTTCCATATATGGTCAGCCATACCAGACTTTTCTGTTAACCCTCGTACCACTGCTTTCTGATGTTCTAGTCTTACTTTCAGTGAACGGCTTGTCTCGTTTTTGTAAACTTTGCCACATAGGATGGAAAAACATTACCAAGAATTATGAATATTCCACACCATGCAGTCATAGAGGTCCCCCCATATACTCCAGGCCCTATACAGTAGGTCAAGTTTTCACTGATACCAAAAATTAGATCTTTCACATGTACCAATTTGTGAGGAAACAGCATCAAAGATCGTAGACAAAAATGCACTGAAAAATCCTCGGTTTTGGAACATTTGCCCCCCCCCCCCCCAAAAAAAAAAATCTAACAATTTTCAGTATTTAAACCAAGGAATGTCATTTTATTTTCTCAAAATTAAATTAAATGACAAAATAATAACTAAAGTTCAAATTAAAAATACGCAATTGCCAAACTGAGGATCTAATTTTTGGTATCAGTACTTAATAGACCAATACACAACTTTCGGTGTTTCATGTAATTTGTAATTTAAAAAAGTGAAAAATCGACCTACATGGACCCTTATGGTTATGAATACATTTAATAAAAAAAGGAAAAATTGTGTACCGATGAAATAATCTGGTATGCTGCATGACAAATTAATTTCAGTGGGCTCCCAATACTTTTGAGTTCTAGGTCAATGGTGTACCATGCCTATTGGTAAATCCGGCCTAGGTCTCTGCTATAATAGAAGGCATTTTCTTTATGCATATTTTTTCATGTGTTGTTATTAAAAACTATGAACGGCACAACACAAGATATCCTCAAGAGATTCCCAAGTTGTTCCAGACTCAAACAGTGGGAATGCCATCCAGCCCAACCACTGAACACGAGGTACCAGCAACTCTGATCCAGCCACAAAAGGTAAAATAAGAAGATATATATTACGATTACTATTAACACATCATCACTCCTTTCAAATAGAGCCCAAAATGCTACACTGGCACACTAGTGAGAATCGAACTCGCTACCAATGATCTGCTAATCTAGCTCGCTAACTATTACACCATATCAATAGTGTATTATACCTATTGGTAAATTTGGCCTAGTACTTTGTTATAAGTCATTTCTTTAATGCATATTTTTCCATGGCACATTTGCCATAGTCCATAATTTAGGAAACACTAAATTAAAATTACAAGCACATTAAGTATAGGCCTTGGTAATGATTGATTTTAACATGTCAACCTGTCTAGAGTTATTTTATGTCTAGAGGTTAGGGAATCATGTGCCTATTTACATTTTTTGCATAGATTTTTTTTTTGTAGTCCTATTGAATATGAATAATTTTTAAACAGATCTATTTGACCCATAGAGTTCCATCAACAGATACTACCACTCTAGGTCAGAGTGGATCTGGGAGTAATGGCAATGACTTCATCCAGAATTGGAGCTTCATCAGATACAATTTAGGGTCATACCCAGGTATGACAGAGTATATAGGACTGGTGGGCTGTGGGGTAGTTCTCAGGTGGGCTACAGATATAGGCCCTCTAGTAAAATGAAGGTGCCCACATCTAGGCAAATCCTGTCCTGGTAGAGGATTTGAGAACTTTGGAACATAGATTGAAATTTAATTTTTCATCATCAAACACAAGATCATGATAGGGAGAAACTTGTTTTTTTTTAAAATGTCACATTTCTTTGAAATTTATACTTCTTGTAGCGAGAGAGGAGACTTACCAAAGCATGTGCGAATGTGTCTTGCATGCAAAATGAATAGAGGGCTTAAAGGAAAAGAAAATACAGCTGCCTTAGCACCATAATTTGAAGAAGCATGATCTCAAAACCAAGAGATTTTGCGAGAAGGTATTTGCATGTATGCAAATTTTTTTCGAGATCAAGCTGTGCATAAAACCAGATGCAACTGAGAAAAGGACAAGATGCGTTGGAGATGTTATCGAGTTTTATGTTGGATTGCTGGAATATTGTTGCAGGAAGGAAGATTTTATTGTCAGACTTTTGAAGTTAGGAAAGCAATTATTCTGATAACTTTCACAAACCATACTTCTATAGAGTGATTGTACATCCCATCATGGTGTAATGGTTAACAAGCTAGTCTTAAAGATCCATGTGGGTCAAGCATTCCATTTTGACCTTACAAATAATTTAATAAATACAAATAAATTTAATAAAATAAAGTATTTAGTAAATAATTATTTGGTGTTATTGATCTCTAATATCAGTTTTATTCTCCAATGTATTAAAATCAATCATATGAATTATCTTTATATAGAAAATTAAATTATAAATAAAATAAGTAATCTTTTTATATGCATCCTTATTTAATTTTGTTAGTCTTTCTAATTTAATATATTTCATTACATTAAAACTTAAATACTTACACCCAG
Organism: Doryteuthis pealeii; assembly: GCA_023376005.1. Lineage (NCBI taxonomy): Eukaryota > Metazoa > Mollusca > Cephalopoda > Myopsida > Loliginidae > Doryteuthis > Doryteuthis pealeii. The sequence continues at coordinate 72,734,795 of CM042154.1, read as the reverse complement.
AGGGTGCATATTCTTGCTAGTAATAATAGTGGCAAATGTGAAGTTTAGTACAGTAGAACCTCGGTTCTCGAACATAATTTGTTTGAAAACTGAAACAATATTTCCCATAAGACCATAAGAAACAGTGTAAAGTGGATTTATGCATTCTTGACCCTCAGATCTCACAACTTTCCTTATTCCCCTTCTGTTATTATCACTGCTGTCTTTCTTAATATCCATGAATAAGGGTTAAAGTAGCCGTAAAATAGAGAATAAACACAAATGAAGCTAAGAATTTGCACAAAAATAATATCAGAGACATGTTCAAGATCGCGACTAACGTTACCTGATGCTGCTTGGGTAGATTCAACCGTTTTTAGTTTGCTTTGACTTTCATGTGACTTCCGTTTTCATCAGCTTGACTAGTGTTCGAAGCCTGAAAATGTGTTTGACAACGGAGGCCATTTTTACTCAATTTTTTTGGGGGGGTTCAAATTCTGAATTGTTCTTCCTCAGAATCATTCGTGAACCAAGGTTCCAAGGTTCCATTGTATATGCAAAATAGCAAAGAAGACCTTTTATGTCTCAATTTTGGGGATGAAGCTTGATGATTTGTATTATTTAGATTTTTCGGACTGTTATCCACATCTTTATTGTTATATACAAAATGTTTTGGCTGATGTACTCTCCGGCCTTCTTTAGGTATTTCTTGTCGAACTCAGGAGCCCTCATGCTAGAATTGGGAGCCTTCACGGAACTTTGAACTGAACCCGTTATTTAATCCACGGGGGTAGATTGTTCTCATTCCATTAACCATGACTGGGTACAACTGTTGAGCTATGTTAAATATTCTAGATTATAATCACCTGTAGTCAGAATTGAACCCGCAACCTCCAGATGATTGTCACTTAAAACTGTACTAACTCAACCCTTACATGAAGGTTCCCCGAGTTCGACGAGAAACAGCTGGCACACTGGCCAAAATGTATATTACAATAAAGATGAGGACAATAGTCCCAAAAATCTAAATAATACGAAAGGCTTTTCATATTTTTGCTTTACAGAAACTCACAAACAAGACATATGTTACACACACACACCAAATAAAAATAAAAAACAGGTATATACTGTAGTTAACTGAGTTTTAATTCAGATATATTGTGGCAAGATTTTATTTTCCAGCATTTTACCTTTTATACCTAAAAATCTACAGGATTATATATATGCAAAAAAAAAAATTTTTTGAATTAAAAAAAAATTAAAAATTAAAAAATGACAAAATAAAATGACCAATGATTCTCACTCTCAAGATGAAAGGTTATGAATCTTAGCTAAATACGAATTAAAAAAATAAACATTAAAGCAAGAGTGTGTCAAAAAATGTAACCATTTTTTCCATTTATCTATCTCTCTTGTATACTGATGAAAAATAAAATTAAAACACTCTGAAGAAGGACAATACCAATTTTGATCTGGGTCCAAGTTTTTTGCATGCTTGGTAAGTAGTAGTAGTAGTAGTAGACATTCAGATTGAAAACTTTTAAGTCTTTAGTCATCTTTTTACATTAGAAACCCTCATATGAGTGCACAATCTACAACACTGGAGCATAGACAGTGTTAATATAGGGTCTTATTACAGTTGATACACCCCCTTATTTTGGAACCTCTGCATGCACTGATCTCGGTGTGATCATTTTTCTATAAGTCTTCAGGGCGTCCTAAAATCGGTATCAGCCAGACAGCGAGGGGTCTATCCCCTTTTCAATAGCGCTAGACCAAGGAGATTGTTTTGAGGTCTAAGGTAGAGAGCCATACTTACCATCAGCTTCTCAGTTTACCGCACAGATCCCTGTGCTACTTATATGCTGAGTTGGCAAGGGCTGGTATTGAACCCAGAACCTTGTGGTTCCTAGTCAGACACTCTACCAACTGAGCTAAATTTTATTTTAATACTTGTGTAATTTGAAAAACATTCAGAATGTTGCCATTTTATTTTTCATCCGTATATTTTAAGGAATCAGAAAATGATTCCATTTGGAAATAATTTTGTTGAGCACAGAAACAGATTTTTATTTTACAAATTTATCTCTTTCTGTTTTTTTTTTTGTTTTGTTTTTTTTCTATTGTAAATAAAAATGTCATTTTTTTTGTAAATTTTTTTTTTTTTTTAAAGATTTAGGTGATATTTAGCAAAGTTATACAGCATCAATTTTTGACCATTACTTGAACAACAGAATTGGAGTCAGATATGTCACCTTTTCTTTAGTGACACATCATAACTTAAAAATAAAAAAAACATTAAAAAAAAAAACATTAAAAAAATTAATTATAATAGTTTGACAATGTGACAAATAAAAACTGAAAAATTAATTTGGCACTAGTCAACAATATTTGTCATTGAAACAAATGAACAGAAAAATTCAATAAAGCAAAAAGAGGAAAAAGGCTAAATACATTCTATGCAAATAGGAGAGTTTAACAATCTTACATTTTTTAATGAGATTTTTTTTTCCTTTCTAGGAAAAATCAGCAATCATTAATGCTTATATTGATGACGACATCAAAATATTTTATTTTGTATTAAACACTTTTAATATATCAGTCATACAACTCAATGGAAGATATACAAGAATATTTGATCAATATTTTTATATACATATATAAAAAAAAGGTTGTGGTAATTTAATTTAATTAATTAATATATAATTCCTTTATCTACAAAAAACAAACTTATCTTTAAAATATTTTGATAATATAGCCAATATAATGTTTTGCTTGTAGATAACTTGGTACATGGAACTATTTAAACCAACAGATTTGAATCAAAATCTTAGATTTAACCCTTTATCTACCACTGCTATCCACCAGAACGTGGTGAAATGATTGACAAGCTAGTATTGTATTGTGGATTCTTTACTACTGAATAGAAATGTATTCATTTCTCTTTCTTTTTTTAAAAACTCTAAACCATTTTTAAGAGCTGACAACCTCCAATGTTTAGATCGTCAAGCAGTTTGGAGTGCACTGGTAGATAAAGAGTTAACTATATATAATTCTATGAACAATTTTAATCTATTAACAAGAAAAGTGCGGTGGCTGTTAGTTTTCCCTCTCATTAATTTACTAGAGGATTTCCAAAATAAAATCATCTGGCTGCTGTAAATGATATATAAAACCTATGAAAGGCTTAAACTAAATGATAATATTGATAAGCTAGAATACCCAGAAGAGTCCTGGAGACCTGAAGAGACTTGTTGTCACTCAGACTCCAGCAAAAGACCATCAGCTAACACTGGTGTAAAAAACTCACAGGAGTGAACATAATAATTGGAAGCATTGTAGAACTTTTATGACATTAAGAGGGAATATTATGAATAGATTGTTAGAATAATGACAAGAAAATAAATAGGTAGAAACTATTTTATACTAGTAAAATAAGAAAACAATTTAAATAACACAGAATGTTTAACCTTTGTCCCTTTGGACCTCAGATATCTTTATACTCGAGATTAAAAAAATAAACAAGCACAAAACATTTAAACTTTGCTTCAGGGTGAAGGCATTTTACTTTTTCTTTTTAAAAAGCTATCCCATCTTTCTATCAACAGAAAGACTGAATAATCAATATATCAAGACCTTTTTTTTATTGTTGTTAGAATCTGTTACAATCTTCCTGAACCCCAAAAATATCTGAAACTTATAATAAAGAAAAAGTAAAAATAGCACTTAAGCCAAAATATTACCGCTTTATGAATTCTTTGGACTCATAAGCTTTGTTAAGGGAGAAAATTACACGAGGAGGGAGGAAAGAAAGAGAGAGAGCTTGAAAAGAAAGAAAAAGAAAGAGATTATGAGAGAGAGAGAGAGAGAGAGAGAGAGGGGTTATTAGCAAAACATAAGAATGGTCTGATATTCAATTAAAAAAAAAGAAAGTTAGATCCATTCTTTTAGTTGTTGTGTATGAATTCAATTCAAGAACAATTTAAAAATCGAGCCTCCCCCTCACACACATTTGAAGAAGAAATTCTTAAAAAAAAAAACAAAAACAAAAAAAAACACTGCTTCTGCCATTTTAAAAATGTGACTGTGCCATTATGTGTTATCAGTCTAGTAATCTGATAACTCATAAAACTAGATGAGATATTTCATCAGTTGGTATTTAAAATATATATAAAAGGGAGAAAAGGGCAAAAATAGTAACAACCCAATTAAAAATAAAAATAAAACAATTATAACTCATTTTTTTTTATAGCTACATTAGTTGCCACTCTAGCTTTGCTCTGTACAATGGTTTGCATAAAAGTTAAGTGAGTATAGAATCCTAATTTTAACAAAAATTTAAGACACCATACTGCACATACATTTAAACATGTTGTGAATTTCTTGGATGAAGCATTGTCATTATTATTAATTTTTGACTTGTGTATATTTTTCATCTTGTTTTTGTTACTTGATTTTATTGCAATGTAAAGACTAAGGAAAAAAAAAAGTCAAAAATTAATAATAATGAGCAACACTTTATTCATAGATGAACTGTACAAAGAAAGAAAAAAAGCTAAACCCTACCATAAACACTTGGACATACAACAATGACAAGTATTCAGAGAGAGGAGAGAGAGTATGGAATGAAGAGGGACGGTTGTGAAGAAAGAAAAAAAAAAGAAAAGAAAATAACTGAAGAAAATTAGAAGAAAAATTTGGAAAAAAAAAATCACAAAGAAAAACAGAACATTTAATGTATAGTGGAATGAAAGTGAAAGCCACAATTTTGGAATAAGACATTAAGAAAGGAAAAAATTATATTAAAAAAGAAAGAGGGAGAGAGAAAAAAGAAAGAGGGAGAGAGAAAAAAGAAAGAAAGAGAGAGAGAGAAAAAAGAAAGAAAGAGAGAAAAAAGAAAAAAAAAGAGAGGGAGAAAAGAAAAAGACAAAGAACACACATGCAAAAATAAATAAGAATTAAAAATTTAAAAAAATAAAATGTATATTTCTTTGCTTGTTTGGAAGAACTGTTATGGTCAATGCCTACAAATAATGTAGGATCACCGGATTACTACTTACTTGGATAATTCAAATTAGAAAAAATTAAAAATAAAATTTAAAAAAACCCAAAACAAACAAACAAACAAACAAAAAGCTATTATCAATAAAAGGCATATTCTTGGCCTTGAAGCTAATTATGAATGTATATTATTATTATTTTGTTCAAAATTAGAGCCATTAAATGAGAATTCCCTTCTATTTTTTTCCTTCTACCAAACTTGTTCTTTATTTGAGTAGATGTAAAGAGAGTTGCTTTAAGCTAGAAAATTAAATAATAATAAGAAAGGAGAGAGAGAGAGAGAGAGAGAGAGAGAGAGAGAGAGAGAGAGAGAGAGACCAACATTAGGAATATGAACAGTTAGAACGCTGGTAGATGGAAGCTCTTGCTACAATGAACCAAAACAGAACTTTCAATCTCGAAAAGTTCCTTTCTACAAAGCCGTATCATCACAATTAAAACTTGTGACATTTAAGATTCATGTTTGGTTGCATATATAACAAAACATTTAAACCCTCACAAATACTGTTCCTGGCACAATATCAACCATGGTAATCTTTAAAACTTTTTTCTTTTCTTCTTTCTTTCCACACCAAAAAAAAATTAAGAATATTTACCAACCAATAATTTAAATTGTATGCATGAAATGTATGTATATGTATTTATAATACAGTCATGGATTATGGACCAAATTATGGAGAAAATAGATGTTTGGATGAAAAACTGAATGTTTACCCAGTTGGGATTATGGAGACTTTACTAAAGTCATAAAAAGATAGCAATTATTATTCATTGTGAATTTTGTATTTCATTAATGTTTTATTGCTATCATTATCAATACTAGTACAATCATTAATTATACAGGGTGTCCATAGAGTCTGTGTGCACTTTAGAGTTTTTAAATTTTAAAGTGCACACGGATTTTGTGGACACTGTTTTAATTACATTGTTGTTGTTATTGACAAGGTTATGAAAGTTAAGTATTGATTAAAAAAATATATACATATTGTTCATCTTAATAAGATGTCAAGGAAAGTCTATTTGGTGGATGTGAATGCTTTAGAAAATGCAGCTTAACTCTAGTTTGAAAAAATAAAAATAAAGCAGCACTTAAAATCAAGTAAAAAAAAAAAAGAAAAAAAAAAAAAAAGAAATTTTTTTTTAACTGCTATAATAACTATTATCACAACCAATATCAATTTACTTTTAATGTATGATATGTCAGTTATAAAAGAGGAATTCTTCTAAGCTATAGCTGTGTCAGTAGTTTTGTATGGCTGCACCACTTGGACTATAATGAAGCGCCTGGATAAAAAGCTAGGTGCAAACTACATGAGAATGCTGCATGCTGTTTTGAACAAATCCTGGAAGCAGCACCCTACAAAACAGCAACTGTACGGCCGCTTACCTCCCATCTCGTAAACCAGATAAAATGAGCAAGACATGCTGGAGAAGTAAGGATGATCGCATAAGTGATGTTCTCCTATGGACTCCTACCTACGGACACACCACTGTTGGCCGACCAGTAAAAACTTACATTCATCAACTGTGCAGACACTGGATGCCGTCTAGAGGACTTGCCAAGAGCGATAGCTGATAGGGACGGATGGCGAGAGTCAAGGGAATCCGTACTGTCAGCACCCCATGATAATGATGATGATGATAATTTTGCTGCAAATCTGGTTATGTTTTTTTTTTTTATTATTCTCTTAATTCTAGATTAAAGAGTAAAATAAATTTATAGAGTATGAAAAATGAAAATTAAAGACTACCCCCCTCCCCTGACAGTAGCAGTAATTAAGTACTGTCATAAACAGGGATACAGTCTCAAATAAACCAGCTAATACAATCGATTTTGCTGGTAGATTTTTGGTCATGGATATTGTCAACTAGTTAACTACTATTTTGCTTATCATTAATATTAATTAGAATTTCTTTTTTGTTTATTGAGGTAACATTATATTTTTGTTTCAGGAAACACATACACAACCTTCATAGGAGGAGAAAAAAAAAAAAAAAAAAGTTTCATTTAAATTTGTTGTAAAACATTTTGAAAAAATTATAAAAATTAAAAAAAAAAAAAAAAATAATAAAAAAAAAAAAAATCTACCAGGGCAATTATGTTTAAGGCAACAGTTTTTTTTCCTTCCCCTTTTTCTTCCTTTTAGTCCTTGTTTTTTTTCTTTCTTTCTTTCTTTTTCATTTTTTAAGACTCATAAAAATGTTTCAGTGTAATACAAAAGTATAAAAACTGTTTTCAGAATTTAAAAAAATGCAAATGAAAGAAAAAACATTAAAAAATAAATAAAAATAATTAAAAAACAAAAACAAAACCAGCATAAAATAAAATACAAATATTTCACAAAAACTTTGATTTTTTTTTCCTTTCTTTTTTGTTGGTTTATCTATACATGCATTTATTTTTAAAGGGAAATATTAAAATAGCTGCTACTGAAAGTGAAATCTTCTGCTACCAGGTTAAGAGATTTGTAGCCTGCTAACCCAGCAAACAAATATATTATCTTGCATAGATTTTTATCAAAGATTCACTTGAACACTCGATCTGTTAAGAGTTGATAAATTTTATGGGATTTTAAAAACGCCTGACCATTTTGTCATGTGACTTGATAAATATCAGCATTGCAATAGCTGAGCAAAATTACATGCCTACGGTCTGGATACATTTTAAGCATTTGTTTATGTTAGGTATGTATAGATATATATATATATATATATATATATATATATAGATAGATATATGTATTTAAATACTGAATCATGAAATAATTGTATTTTGACATTTGATAGTGTCAGTTGAGTAATAATCAATAATAAAAATGGACTCGAAATGAGTTTTCGGTTTATGATTGATGAATTTTTGGCAGTGTTTCCAAGGTAAGGGGTTGGGAAAAGAAAATAATGATAGAAGGATGGTTATCTCCCTTAGATCGCTTTCTGAAAATTCTTTCTTTTTTTTTAAAGTGTACAAAATCAGTGTTATGTTCATATTTTTTGTTTTTTGTTTTTATACATGTTTGTGAATGAATGAACAAATAATGAATGAGTAAAGGTTAGTGTATGCATAGTAGTCTGTATCATACATTCAGGTTATTTAAAAATGTATTTATAGGAATAGATATGAAAGGAGAATTTCAGATGGAAAGATTTTAAAAACATTCTTTTGAGATTTACAATGTGTAAATGACAAAAAAAAAAAAAAAAAAAAAAAAAAAAAAAAGCAAGAGTCCTATAAAAGGGTCTTTATAGAGTAATCCTATGCCTCTTCATATTAATCATTGCATTCTGTGGCCAATCACTCTTTCTCTTTCGGTCTACTGTGTTTATTTGAGGAGCTACGGACTTTCTTTGTATAACAGCAGAACGCAATCTTGGGAGCTTGCTCCTGGTCTCGTACAGGTTTTCTATATGCAACGATAAACCAAGTCTTTGCAGTAGACGTGATGGTGACTTCTTAGGAGATGTAAGACCCAGGACAAAAGGAGTTGGTTTGCACCTTTGTCTTTTGAGGTAGTTGTAGAATTCTTATTCTTGTTTTGATCGGGAGATGTGACAACAGCAGATTTGATGGTTGCAGCAGGGGTAATGGGAGATTTTGCAGAAGCTGAGCGAGTTTCAATTTTGATATTTTTAGGAGAGGTTTTCTTGATAGGAGTATTGATTGTGTTAGGAGTGATGTTAGTAATAGGAGGGATAATTGGTGTGTCAGAATTGTTAATGTTAGGAGTGGTGGGGCTGCTGCTGTCGGGTGTGTCAGTGAGGATGGGAGGGTCATGAGCTGGGGTAGTAGTAGTGGCAAGAGCAGAAGGAGCAGTATCGTTGTTAGGAACTCTGTTGTTACTACAGTCGTTGCTTGTATTGTTGTTGTTGTTTATTGTCCCGGAAGAAGAAGAAGAATCTGTTGGGTGATCTTTAGTGGAATGAAGAGAAAAGATGAGGATGTAAACCTGAGACTTGAACACTTCTTTCATAGATACTTGTTGCACTCTAGTATCATTACAGTGAATCCAAGAATCTGAAATAAATTACAAGACAAATTAATTAAAAAACGAAAAACAGAAAAGAACAGAAGGAAAAGAAAAGAAAAAAGAAAAGAAAAAAGGAAAAGAAAAGAAAAAGAAAGAAAAGAAAAAAGAAAAGAAAAAAAAAGAAAAAAGGAAAAGAAAGAAAAGAAAAGAAAGGAAGAAAAAGAAAAGAAAAGAAAAGAAAAAGAAAAGAAAGAAAAAGAAAAGAAAAGAAAAAAGAAAGAAAAAAGAAAAGAGAAAAGAAAAAAAAAGAGAAAAGAAAAGAAAAGAAAGCAAAAAGAAAAAAGAAAGCAAAAAAAAAAAAAAAAAAAAAAAAAGCAAAAGAAAAAAAAAAAAGAATTCAACTCTGCAAATCTATGTGCATTATTAATTAGGCAATCTGCCTTTCAATTCTTAAACTTTGTTCCCCTTTAAATATTAATATTTACATTTGTTTGATTATTATTAACATTGTTTGTTATCAAATGCAGTGAATGTTAATTTCATTTTTATCTTTCATAGATTATAAATTATATAAAATGTAATACTTACTGGCTTCCTTACTCCAACAAAAGGCTGTGTAATGTCCAGAGCCAAACCCTTGACCATGGTGAATGATTATGGCTGATAATTTATACAAGAACTGGCTTTGTCCAGTTACAGTTTGTGGCAGACAGAATGGCTTCATATTTAGAAAATTTCAAATGATACATGAGTGGCTATCTTCTCTCTATGGTTACCTTTGGACCATCTAAAATGAAAAATAGAAAAGTCGCATTTAGCACTGCATGTGTAGATCAGTGGTTCCCAAAGTAGGCAGTACTGACCCCTATGGGCATTAGAAAGAATGTGGGGGGGGGCTTGAAGCAAAAAAAGGATAGGGTAGGGGCATTGAGGCAAAAAGAAGTGGGGAGGAGGTCGACAGGCTGGCATTAGGAGCAGTTGATAAATAATTTTTTTTTAATAAAATCTAAATGACAAAATATGTCATAAATACTAAGGTAAAGGAACATGTATGCAGTTTATACAGAATAAAACTGACATAGGAATTATAAACAAATGCATAATTTTTTTTATGTAGTTTGAAATCAGAGTCAAAAGTCTGAATGTTTGCTTGATGCCTGTACACAATACATACAGTAACGCACCAGTTACCACATGCTGTGGATTACTCAACATGGGGTTCTATGTGAGTTCCAGCTTGATATTGAGAAGCTGATATCCCTGCACCAAGCACATCCATCCAATTAACAATGAACTATGTTACTATGGTTACTGGTGAGATGTTGATTTACCTTTCCATATTGTTGACACATCTAAAACTGCTAAATAATTTGGTTTAATAAATTAGGTTTTATTTGTGAAATACATCTTGTTGTTTTCAATTTGAAGAATACAAAAAAAAAAAAAAAAAAAAAAGTGTTTGCATGTGTGTATGAGGTGGGTGCTAGGAATCCACAGGGAAACCAAGGGGGTGCTATCTTGAAAGGTGATAATGATGAGGATGATGATGAAATCATAATAAAAATGATTAATCTTTTAAGAATTCAATTTATCTTTCAAGTTATCTGTGAATGTTGTAATATACTAACACTCTGAATTCTTAACTTCTTGGCTCTCAGATACCCTCATAAAAATTCACAAAAAGTATATATCAAGCACAAAACAGATTCAAATTCAAACTCCAGGGCGTAAACATTTCTGTTAAAGCTATCCCATCATTCCATTACAATAAAAACTGTAAATGGCCACTATATTAAAAGCCTTGCCAGTTTAACTCAGCCGGTAGAGCATCTGCTAGGAATCACAAGGTTCCAGGTTCGATACCGGTTCTGACCAACTCAGCACATGAGTAGCACAGCTTGGGTTATCTGATCAGTGTGGTAAAGCATCTGGGAGCTGACAGTAGGTGTGGCAGCCCACCCAAGCAAAAAAAAAACAAACAAACAAATAAATGAAAAAAAAATAAATAAAAATAAAAAAGTAAATCCCTGGCTTAGTGCAAGCAAAAAAGTGGATAGAATCCCTTGTTGTTCGGCTGATACCAACAATAGTCCATCCATCAGACTTACTTTATCGTTACTATCTGATTACCCTCAGCTTGAAAATATCAGGTTTATGGTGCATAGTTAAATAGTGGTCAGCTTATGTGTTGAAAGGTTAAATGCAATAATTGGATATAGTAGTATTTTCACTTACAAGTAACAAAAATCTTTACCTCAAAGATAGGAATATTATTATGAAAAAAAAAATTATGAGTGGCTGAAGGAAGACTAATCTAATTGGTATAGTATGGGAGGATAATTGAAAGGAACTCACCGGAATCTTTTAAGATGAAGTCGTAGAATATGAGGTAGTTTACTGAGCTTAAACTGTTTTTTAATCTCAGTATAAATTTTGGGTGAAGAATTTGGCCTTTTCCTTCTACCTGTAAAAAAAGATAGAACTCAATTTTATTTTGGCTTATCAATCTCAGCAAAGTAAAAGAAGCTAAAAGAATAAGATAAAGAACAACGAATGAGGCAGGAAGTCTACCTTGTAACCTTTAATGGATCAATATAAAGAAAAAATATACTTTGATGATGTTTTATAGAAGACATAAAGAGATCTAATTCAAAAGAAACAAATTCAACTTTTAAGGAAATAAGTAAAAATTAGAAATACACATAATTGATAGTCATAGCAATGAACAAAAACTTTTGGTGGGAAATCAAATTAATTCTGAGCATTAGAGGCGCAGGGTTTAATGGTTAGTCGTAGGAAATGGACTCGTCGACCAGAGTTCAAATCCTGGATGAAGCTACAGTTCACAGGATCAGGTTTGAGAAATCAATTGTTTGTGCAATCTTTTCCAAACTGATTTTTTGTTATTAAAAATTTGGTATGAAAATATTTTTACATAAAAGTTATCATATACGAATTATTAATAATCATTATTAATTGTTGGAAGATGTGGTGTAATGGTTAGAGTCATATGAAATGGACTTGTCAAACTGAGTTCAAATCCTGGACAAAGCTACAGTTCTCATAGTGCTAATACCATTGGGAAAGGTATGAATCTAACTACTCCCCCTCCAGCTATGGGTAAATAGTAGGGCAGACTGGGCTCTTTAACCTTAGTTAGGCAACCAGTCTAGAAGAAGGAAAACTCTGAATTCAAACCTGTTAAACTCCACTTGGGGTGGTCACTATTAGAATAGGCTCAGTCCTAATTAGTGATTTATTTCACTAATTTTTATGCATCTTTGAGTTATACAAATGATTACATACAGAATTGTGGGAGTAAAATATGGAAATAAATCTGACAGTATGTATTCTATCCTCTTACATATCCTCATGGTTATTGCATTTATATACATAAAATCAAAGTACCAATAATGTAAAAATGTAGATGGTAATATTATACACACGTTCAATATTAATAAGATTTATATCTAACTTAATTAAGTATGGTCTGTTAGTTTTCTTTTTCTTTCTTTACTTTTCTGCTTTTAAAAGTAGAGATGACAATCCATTTTTCAAAATTGTTGATTCTTGGAATTTTTTTTCTTGGAGGCAGATAAACTAAAAAGCTACATTTATTTTTGGTGGTGGTGTTGTTTTTGTTAACAATTTCTTATCTAATAGTCACACAGAAGTAAAAGGTCTTTAAAAAAATTAACATTTCTATGGGAGATCTTTTATAATATTATGATTTTAAAGTCTACTTGCTCACCATCCCTATCAACACATTATTGCAATCTTTCCCAAGTGGTCTCAGTAATATCCATTTTGATTTTCTAATAAAGTTACTCCGATAAAAATATTAACATTTTTTTAATCACTTGTGTGAGATTCCAAGAATGTATTGACATGAATGGTGAACATGAGGAGATCATTTGAGATTATATCAAATGGTACTCCTACCATAAGGGTGTTAATCTTTTTTTTTCTTTTTAACAGAAAGAACTTTTATTGCAGGAATTAAATTTAAGAGATACACATAGAATTTTACCAAAAGATTAACTTTTTTTTCTTGATATTTAAATACAATTTGAAAACTTACTATTGCAGGAATCACATGCATACACTTTTCCATCCAAGTATTCAGGTTTTGTAAAATGAGATAGCATTTCTGAAATAAAAACAATGCAAATTTAAAAAAAAAAAAAAAAAAAAAAACTCAAGGATTTTTTAACATATGAGATAGGAAAGTACGTTAAAATAAAAATTCAAATTTGTGCTTAGCAACAGCAGCAGAAAAAACAAAAACAAATTGAAATATTTACCTGTGATATGGCATACATTACTGGCTATTTTTCCATTTGGAGAATTTCTTTGGTAACGGGCAGGAAACTCCAAGGATAAATCCATAAATGGTTCATTTGTTTGACATTTATGTCCACAAGCCTGGCATGTCACCTAAATCAAATATACAAAAATGTTTTAGATTTTTAAATTTTATACCTAGTATACATTTTTATTAAATATAATTTAATAGAAAAAAAGGTTTTCTTATAATCAATGACAACATTTTGAAAGTCAACTTATTTCTAAAAAATGGAAAACTCTTGAGGCTGACAAAAGCCCAAAATGTTTTATCAAGTATGTAAAATATAAAATGATTTTCAGAAGTTTATTCATTAGCCTTGTATAATTTTCTGTATATTTATGTCATCAGAATCATACCATATGTATACTGATAGAAACAGTCAAAATTTATGAAGAACAGTAATACTACCATTATTGGGAACTGAATTTGGCACCTATTGTCTATGTTAAGTGGGGGAAACCAATCATTAGAGTAGTAATTTTCAAATAGTTAATTTTCATTTGAGAATGGAAAATGGTAAAACACTTCAGAGTTGAATTTTTGTCATTGGGTGTTTGTAGTTACAAAATTAACAATACAATAGGTTTCTAATTAGGTCTAATTATAGAAGCATTGTATAAAATTGCATGTGGAAAGGAAAGTGAAAGAAATTTTAAGTGGGGACACGATGGTAAAAAGGAAAAGAGAAAAAAAAAGAAAAGATTTGTATGGGGGAGAATAAAAAAAAATTGCATGGAGGGTGAAGAAAAGGAGAAAGTAAATTTCATTTTTTGTCACAAATAAAAAAGGCAGTTTCAAAAAAATTCATATCATTTTGTAATGTAATAAATTGACTAATTCAAGAACTGGTCAAGTTATGTGTAGAAATAACTCAAAATTCTATGGTTAATGTTTTTTTCCTTTTCAGGTATAAAAATTCCCTTCACAGGAAATGAAAAGGTATTACACATTAAAGATAGATTTGTGAGTTGCTTCTACACATGTTGTTAAAATTTGAGATCATTTGAATGAAAATTGATCTAGTTATTAGATTACGAAACGATATCAATTTTTTTCTAAAACAGCCTGTATAATGCTGAAAATAGGATGGAAAATTACAAAGAAATAGTTTTACCTCACTGACAAGCTCTCCTTGGAACGTATTTGCAACAACATCTCCATAATTCTTCATATAACAGTGGCCATCTAATTCAGTCTGCACTTTATCCAAAAGTTGGCTATAAGCAAAACAAAAAATAAATAAATAAATAAATGAAATGAAATAGAAATAAATAAATAAATAAAAAATCAGAAAATATTCTTAGATAAAATACATTTAAATAAATATACAACTAATTTTAATAATCAATCTACTAAAAAAATTCATAATGAAAAAAAAAAAAAAAATTTCAAAATGTTATTTTAGAATATTTCCAGGATTTTCAATATATCAAACTACCATAGATTACAATTGAAGTTAATAAGAATAAACTGAACTGAAACTTTTATACTTTAAATTTGTTTGTAATTCTTTATAGAAAAAATATAAAGTTCTGAAAATACGTCTAAATCCTTAAAGCAATCAATATTTATTTAAATAGTTTACATCTTATTATAATGGAGATTTGGTGTCTGTCTGCAACTATGTCACGATACCCTCAGGAATTACATAAGTTTATCAATAAGTATTTAATTTATAGTCAAAATAATTAATACATAGAATAAATCTTATTTATTAATGAGGTCTCTATGAAAATCAGTTAGATTTGCCTCAAAACAGCCCATGTTATTAGTGTTTAAAATCCTACAATATGTCTTATATATCACTAAGAGATAAAGGTTTACACCATATACAGTGTGTTTAATTTGCATAATGGTTTTAACAAAATCAGGTTAAATAAATAATTACTCTGTGTTATTGATCTCTAATATTGTTTTATTCTCCAATGTATTAAAATCAATCCTATGAAAGATTTTTATATAGAAACCAATTGAAATATAATTAAAATAAGTAATTTTTTTATGTGTTCTTATTCAATTTCATTAGTCTTTCTAATTTAATATATTTTATTACATTAAAAAATAAATACTTATGCGTGGAGGGTGCATATTCTTGCTAGTAAATTTAATGAATACTATATAGTCCAGGTTAAAAATAGAGTAAGGGTAACTTAAAGCCAAACCTTGCTACACTTTTAACTAATATAAAAATCTTTCGATTTTAAGATTTCTTAATTTCAACTTTTTGATAGATATATTTTTAAGATAAAAAAAGCTCTACTCTAAAAAGCTTAATACAAACCTTAAAAACTCTTGGGCATCTTGTTGTGAATAACCACGGAAGGCAGGAATGTAGCTCCACACGGCTTGCAACAAAGCATTAGGACTAACTACTGCCCACTTGCCAGACCAAAGAAGCTGGAACAGTGCACGTAACTCTTCACATAAAGAACTGGAATTAAAACAAACCCCAAAAAATTAAATAAAAGCAAAAAATTGTTATTTTTTAATAAAGATGGAAATTTGTGAATTGTGCCCCTTGTCCCACATTTAGAAATAAATGTTAGTTAGATGTCTAAAAAGAAACTTTGATTTCCTGAATATTAGGTTGTTTTGGAAAATAATAGATTTTATTGAATATTTAAATGTAAAATCTGACATTATTTCCTAAATAACCTAATATCAGGGTTTAGGTTGGTTGGTTGGATTTAACGGCATGTCAACCCTTGTTGGGTTATTTTATGCCAAAGATGTTTTGTTTTATTCATTCTTGTTGATTATTCAATTTTTTATTCCTTTAAACTCATCTTTTTTATCTATTTAACCTATAGATGAGACCCTAACAGGTACTACAACTTGGTAAGAGGGGACCTGGGATTAATGGCGATGAAGGGTACTCCATACTCTCCAGAATTGGAACTTTATCAAATATAAGGGTGAGTCAAAAGTTTTGCTTTATTTTGGTATGTGCTAGTTTGTGGCAGATACATTGTGTGACTGAAGCAGTTCAAGCTCTGGTAGGTACCTGATGTGGTTGGTAGTATCATGGTAGTTGGTGTGTTGACACGTTGTGCACAGATTCACAACATGTGCAATTTGAAAGCCATACATATAAATGTGCAACATAATCTAATTCAGGAAATTATGCTTTGCAAGTTTGAACAGGGTCATAATAGAAACAACCAAAAAACATTTGTTGTGCAAAAAGGTGAAGGCACAGTTAATCACAGTACATTAACCAAATGCTTCAAGAAATTTCATTTGGGTAACAAGAACTTCATGCAAAGTCAGCTAGCGTCCAAAACCATAGATTCTGAGGCCATGCTCCAAAACAGTAGCACTCGGAGTGTATCAGGCAATTTCAGCATCTCACCATTCAGTGTAGTTTGTCACTTTCATAGCCTCGGCAAAAGGCTCTGTAGGTGCTGAATTGTGCCCCACATTACCAAAATATTGCAAGACTATTGATGGTTTGTTGTGTTGGACTATCTGGTGGTATAAGATGTACACAAAATTTACACTCATATTTATAAACTTTCCCAACATCAGCAGCAGCATGCATTTCCATTAAATTAGGCCAATCAGAAATGAGCCCAGAAAATCATTTGTCCATTTAAGATTTTTTGCAACTGTCCTTGAATCAGTTGCTAACTGAATTCTCTGCCAAAAGAAACACTACAGGCAAGGAGGGCTACAAGGAGCTACACTCTTGTTCTACCTAGGATTTCAAGGAATACAACAGACTTTCTGAGATTACACCCTTTTTCTACCAATGGATTTATCAACAGGAGAGCTAAATGTCTAAAATGGTGACCAAAATCATAACAGGCTGGTTGGTTGTTTTACAGCATATCAACCCTTTTCAGATCATTTAATACTGAATCAATTTTATTGATACACAAAGGTCATCAGGTTGCTTAGAGTACACAAAACCTTTGACTTACATTAGTATTTTTTATATTTTTGTTGACATAGGTTAAAATTGAATTTTCTTTCAAAATTTATTAAAGATGGTTGGAGGAAAGGGAATATTGAAGAAAAAATTAAAATATTTGTCAGAAGAAAGAAAAAAAAAAAAAGGAAAGAAAGAAAATTTTTTTTTTTTAATGAGAAGTCAGCAGATATTCAAACTACTTACACACTCTTCTCTGTGCGAAGTAACTTTGGTTCCATTGTCTGGGAGATGGACAGTAGTTTTTGATGTACAGATCGTTGATGGGTAGCACCACCATTCAAGCCACCACCTCGAGGGGAAGATCTCTGAAAAAGTTTATAACTTTTTAATACTTATCATTAGTAGTGCAAAAGTCACAAACCATTTTAAAAACCAAACTACTTTTGAATAAAAAAGTAAAGAAATTTTGCTTTTAATTATGTTTATTTTGACATTTGGAAATTATTTTGAACGAATTGTGGAATATATCCCTCATATAAAATAGATTATAAATAAAAACGTTATCTATTTTTAAAAAATGGTAAGTGACCTTTTTGCCAAACTATATACATTCTAGAAATAGGATATGAATAGACATTGAGCTTATTGATTTCTGAAGTGCATAATATTAATATCCATTAGAATTTATGAAATTAAACTATTATAGTTTCCATTTCATTTTAACTTCTATTAAGTTTTATTGAATTATTTTTACATTGTTAGAAGGTAAGATGTGGCAGAAGTACTAATTGCAAATTCTGAAAAGACAAACAGGTAACACTGTCAGTTATATTTATGAAAGTTTGCATCTAAGTAAAATGAAATAATATAGTGTATAATTACATTAGTTTTTCTTTCTGAATAAGCAGCTTCAAGTCCACTATTTTACTAAACAGTGTCAGCAAGAATTATTACAAATATCTTTTTAATATTAAAAAGGAAAAATGACATGTGAGTATATATACCTGAAAACATTCAGTGGAAGTGTGCCTGCTGTTGATATGGTTGAAGTTACGGCAATTGGCTGCAGAGTTGATAGCACCAGATGAATTGGAGTGATGCAAATTGTGAGAACAGCTAGATAGGTGAGATGAACCACAGCTGCCTGACATTGGTGGTGGGAATGGCATATTCACAAAGAAATGACGGAACTTGTCCAGGTGTCTACAAATTGAGAGAAACAAACACAGGTGAGAGAGAGAGAGAGAGAGAGAGAGAGAGAGAGAGAGAGAGAGAGAGATTTTAACAGCATATTAACCTGTTATTTTATGCCAAGAGGTTAGGGAATTGCATAGATTGTACATTTATATCTACAATTTTTGTGCAGTTGTTTTTAAGTGGTTTTTTTTCACTCAGTCCTATTGAATACAAATAATTTTTAAACAGTTTGATCCATATTTAACAGATACTACCACTTCATTCATATGAATTCTGTATTTTTGTAGTACTCCTTTGTGTGTATATATATATATATATATATATATATATATATATATATCCTTCATAAATACATTACTTACCATTTTTTTAATAAAAAATGGTAAGGAGTGTACTTCCTCATAATTTTCAGCAGCAGTTTTTCTACAAAGGAAAAAACAAAGTTACCCCCCCCCCCACCATTGTTTATGAATCAGCTATTGAAAAAACCACAACAAAAAAACAATCAGGGAAAAACCACAGGAAACAAACTAGTTAATCTAGGGTCACACAGTGTGTCAGGCTGGCTTAGAATAGTGTCCAACATTGAAAGATGGTGGTATAATATGCAACTATTTCTAGTTTGAGCACTACATTAAAATTCCATTTTTCATCTTCTTCCTAACACACAACACAGACACATAACACACACACATATACATAACACACAAACACACATACATACATACATAACACACACACATATATACATACATAACACACACATATATACATACACACACACATATACACACACATATACATACATACACATACATACATACACACACACACATAACACACAATACACACACATATATACATACATAACACGCACATTGGTCATTCAGGTAGATGCATATATTTCATCAGCCATAATCTATGTTTTAACTGAATTCAAAAGTGTAAAAACTAGGATTTTACATACTGATTTTTAAGGCAGTTTCCTATTTTCAAGGTTCAGTTTCTGTATCAAACAAATTTACTTTTTTCTATTTTAACCCTTATAATTTTCAAAAATGCCAAAAATAATTCACTACAGAGAAAGAAAAGACTATATAATCAATAAAATGTGTCAATACACTATTAAACTTGATTTATTTTTTCTCTCTTTCAGTACATACATATTTTAATTTTTTTCTATTTCACTCTCTCTCTCCCATAATAATGGGACTATTTTTTTTTTATACCTTTCCCTCATTGGCTTTTCTTTTTAGATTAAAAGTAATAACAATAAAATAAAAGCTAAAAGGAGTGGTCATTAAAATCAATAAAAATCATTCTCAGGTAAACATGAATATGAACAACTATTTCTCAGGGCAATTTGTCAAACATGCAGAAAGTAGCAAAAGCAATGCAGATATAGATCAATATAAATATGCTTACCCAAGCACTTGTAAAATGGAGTTCATGTAACAAGTGTTGCCCAAATTTCTGAGACCAGTCACTCCTGGAATTAATGTTTTTTTATGAACAGCACAAGATGAGGTCTTGACTTTTGGTTCAGATGCAGCAATAGCTTTCGGCTTGAAGAAGAAAAATAAATAAATAAAATAAAATAAAATAAAAAATAATAATACACATAGAACATATTCTAAGAATAGGGAAAAATAATTTTTAGGCAATTATTGTATATAACACATATTTGTGTACAATAAACATTAATATTCAGTTACAAAATTCTGGAAAACCATCTCTTGTGCACAAAACACATTGATGTTTTGAAATTTGTAGCAACTAATTTGCATTATTCGGACTATTGTCTTTATTTTTATTGTTATCTTCACAACATTTTGGCGATGTGCCCTCTGACTTTTTTCAGGTATTTCTTGTCGGACTTAGGAACCTTCTTGAACTCTGAAACCCCCTTCTTCAACTTGGGAACCTTTCAAAAATTCAGAGAAATTGTAGCAACTAAATTTAACATTTGTTCAAATTTTTACCTGGGTTGTAACGATCAATAGTTTTATATAATGTTTTGAAATACAAAATTTAAACAGTATTTAAGGCAAAGGCAAAGACATGTTCCCATGAAAATTTAATAGTTTTTTTTTTTTTTTTTTTTTTAAATACTCTTACAATATAAAATAAAATAATTATGAATAAAAACAAGTCAGAACAAGAATTATAAAAATACAGGACCAAAAAAATTAAATTTTTTTGTGTTCATTTGTTATTTCTAAAACATAAAATTACATTCTATAGATACAAATGTGCTGAATATTTTTTATAGAATTTGAATTTAATAAAAACTATATGGGAACAACCCAAGAATGCTGCGAGATGTTTTGAACAAATCTTAGAAGAAGTACCCTACAAAACAGCATCTGTATGACAACTTGCCATCTATCACATAAACCATCCTGGGTACTGCTGAAGAAGTAGGTACTAAATCATAAGTGATGTTCTCCTTAAGACACATGAACATGTCAGTCTTGGCTGACAAGTAAAAACTTACATTCACCAGCTCTGTACGGACAGTGGATGCCGTCTGGAGAACTTACCAAGTGTGATGGTTGATAAGGACAGATGGTGGGGGGGAGAGGGAGAGTCAAGGGAATATGTGCTGTCAGCATATGATGATGATGATAAATAGCAATAAAAATGACTTACCTTTGCATTTAGTTTCAATACAAGAGTCTTCCATGCCCGGAACACTTTGGCCAAAATCCTCTGCCTGAAATAGAAATAAAGAAATCAATACACTTATTTTGTTTTTGTTTTTGTTTTTCTCAAAAGATACATCAAAGTAATTAATTGATTCCATGCATCTATTTCATTTTGTTTAAATTTACAAGGGAGATTCAAAAATTATCCACAATCTTTTTTTATGGAAGCCAAGCTCATTGTGGATGATTTGATAGGTAGAACCATCACTAATCTGCAGAGAACAAGCTACCTTATTGATGATAACTCGCCGGTTTAGCATTACCATATCTCGAGCTTGATGAATCTTTTCATCAGTGGTGGAAGTTGATGGGCATCCTGCTGCCTCTTTGTGTCATGCTTGTTTGGACACTTTTAAAATTCTCTATCCACTCATACACACTTCTACATGGTAGTGTACCATTTACTAAAAGCCCCCGATGAATTTCAGCCCCTGACACTACTTCCGACCAGAGAAATCGGTCACTTCCTTGGTGCATACGGCTAGTGGAGTGGCCATGTTTACACTGTAAAGACAGCAAGCAGATTGCAGTTTTCCATAAGTCAACTAGGGGGGCATTGCAACCAGTAATATAAACAGGCTGAATAACCAAAGTCAAATCCTCCTTTTATGTTAGAATCTCCAGCCATCAGAGGTGACACACCAGTTGTGTTTCCATCTTTTAATACTGGGCATTTGCCCCCACAAGCATTCCATGTATCTGCTACACAAGCACTTCTTCACCCTCCAGCTCCACAGAAGTCGCATGCAACAGTTGCACCTTTTATCTACAGGACAGGGGAGTTTGCCTCCCACAGGCATTCCGCATACCTGTAACATAGCGACAACTTTAATTCTCTATTCAGTAGCCTCAGGACTATCTGCAAGGACATGTTTTTTATTGGAACGTTTATTCTATACACATGTTCTTTGTATTCTTCTATCCTGTTTTGTATTGTTTCTCTTAGAATTTGCTCAGACAATAAAGTCTATTTGTTATCATTTTCATCAGGATTTGTTCTAGCTCAATCAGTAGAGCGTTCGGCTAGAAACAACAAGGTTCCTGGTTCGATACAGGCCCTTGCCAACTCAGTGTATGAGTAGCACAGGGATCTGTGCAGTAAAGTGAGGAGCTGATGGTAGGTGTGGCACTCCACCCCAGACACTAAAATAATCTCCTTGGTCTAGCGCTAGTGAAAAGGGGATAGACTCCCTCGATGTCTTGCTGATACTGGCATTAGGCCGCCCCGACGACTTTACTTATATGTATTTATACCGTTTCAGGAAATGATAGTAAACTCAACCATCATCCATTCAACACCTTCTAAGCTCCAAATCTGTCAATTTCGAACTTCATTAGATAACCCTCGAGTCATAACACCAGTGAATGGGATGCTGTTTTCTGTTTCTGTGATGGCATTCATCCTAGCTCCATCCAAGGAGTAACAAGAGAATAGGAAATTCTCAAGCGGTCCCCAAACCCTGCTTGCATATCCTAGTCAGGGGAAGGAGATGCCCTTGTTTGTTGCAGATTTTCCATGGATGTAGTGACAAGTATGCAAAAAAACTGTTGATTCCTGATGATGATGATGATGGAAATGTCCTTTGGATTTTTGCCAGAGCCCCTTTGGATGCTATATGATATTGGCAGAGATTTATTTTAAGGCTAAATGTTCATCTCGTGTGTTGGAAAATACAATAATTATTTACTAAGCTTAATTTAGTTGTATCACAAGGCCAAAAGTATGGAATACCCAGTGAAAAGAGTTGTTGAAAAAGTTTCATATTAAAGTACCTGATAAAAAGTAACATAATGTGAAAAACAAATCCAATCAGTTAAAGGTTCTTACCTTCTGTGCCATATTGCAGTATCAAGCTTTTCATTAGTGGCATTTGATCTGAATAAAAGACAAAAAAAATACTTTTTACTAAAATACCCTGGGGGGGGGTAGAAGATACTAATAATGTAATTGTATAAGTAATTATTGCTTGGTAGTTAAAAATCATACTTTTAAATAATCAAAAATTAATTTCCTTTTGTATCATATATGTATTTATGCAACCCCTTCGGTAGGTTATGTTACAAGGTCTAGGTGTATGTGGTGTAATGGTTATTGTCATAAGAAATGGGCATGGCGAACAGAGTTCAAATCCTGGACAAGGCTGTTTGCCTTTCACATCGTGCTAATACCCTTGAGAAAGGTATGAATCCAATTATTCTTTCTGCTATGGATAAATAGTAGGGCAGACTAGGCTCTTTAACTTTGTTTCAGTAACCAGTATAAATGGAAAACCTGATTTCAAACCTGTTAAACTCCGCTTTAAAAAATGACTGTGTCGCATCCTGCTTCTATGGAGGGGTTGGGTAAATACATACAAGGTCAATTTTAAAGTGGACTACAGCTGGTTTGAAGTCATAGTTTTTCTTCTCTAGAGAGAGACTGGTTGCCATACCAATGTTAAAGAGCTCAATCTGTCCTACTATATACCCATAGCTGGAGGAAGAAGAAATGGACTTGTGACTTTCCTAAAGGCATTAGCACAAAGTGAAACACAAACATTAATTTTCTACAACAATAACCATTACACCACTTGCACCTCCAACTTTTGTGGCATATGTGAAAAAAATCATTTTCCATTGTATTCATTCCTATGCAAAATAAAAAGCAAATATTATGTATACTAGCAAATATATGCACCCTCCGGGTGCAAGTATTTAAGTTTAATGTAATAAAATATTATATTAAATTAGAAAGGCTAAATAAGAATACTGATAAAAAGATTTGAAACAGAGGGAGTATAATAAAAAATAGAACAACTGAAACTTACTCTTCCATCACTCTCGTCTTTCATTGTTATTTTTTCTAATTTAAGTATTTAGTTAAAAGAGGAAGTAAAGAATAAAATGACAGTTATTTTTTCTTGTTAATGGATTTCATTTAAGATTCATTGAAGAGATTTTTGATGATATTCATTAAAATAAAACCAAACAGTTAGAAATCAATAATACTAAGCACCTATTTAATAAAATCACATTTTTAATATCAATATGCAAATTAGCCTTCCCCGTTCACACTGTAAACCGATATTTTGTTGTATATATAAATATAATTGCATGTTGTCAGTATGTAGACATGGTTAACAGTATTAATAATGTAAAACAATTTTATTAATAATTGAGGTTTAAATAAAAATACAATCATGGAAAATGTGATGTCAATAACTAAGGGAATAGTGATATGAGTAGTAATATAGTTTCGGTTACAGACAGAAAAGCACACAATCTCCATTATAATAAGATTTAATGAAGGACTACAAAATTGTATGAAGCTTTGGAATAAGAATTCAATTCATTAAATAGAAGATTTAATTTTGATTTTTGACATATTCATAGGGAGGTATTGAGCAATGTGGAGTCAGGAGAGACAGAGGAGCAACATAGCCCAGAGGTGAAGCAACATGACAGGGAGGGGGAACAAAAGAGCTACATAACTGGAGGGGGCTCTATAGCAGGGGAAGGGAAAGACAGAAATGGTGAGAACTACATAGGGGAGGAGTATAGAAATGGAAAGAGCTATGTAACTTGGGGTGGGATGAACTAGGGGAGCTGGGAGAATAGAAACAAAGAGAGCTTGATAGCACAAGAATTGGGGGGGGGGGATTGAAGCTAGATAGCATAGGGAGGGGGAAAATGGAAGGAACAACAGAATGGAGCAATAGTGCTATGGGGAAAAGTGGAAGGAGAGAGAGAGAGAGAGAGAGAGAAAAAGAGAGAGAGAGAGAGAGAGAGAGAGAGAGAGAGATAGAGAGAGAGAGAGATCCCCCCCCTAAATCACAAATTTCCATGCCAATCAGCATTACATAAAATAAAAATAAATTTCAATATATTTTATTTTGTATCAATTTTAGAACTTAAGTTATTGATACTAACCTTACACTGCAGTGTTTGTGATTTCTTTCAGATTTTTCTGGCCTTTGCCTAAATACAAAAATAATTAAATTATATTAAAAAAACATTCTTAAAATTCAAAGCATTATTAGATACTAAAAATGGCTACCCAGCATTGACTGGGTAAAGGGGAAAATTTGTTAAAAAAAAAACTATAAAAAAAAAACAAACTCTGGTGTATTGATTTGTTTACTTTTGAAATTTACAAATTTTAAAGTAGAATTTCAATGCTATTTTATGTATATTTTAATTTTAAAATATAAATCAGATCTTCATAATCTTTGTACAAAAAGAAAGAACTGATGATATCTAATGTTTATATATATATTTACTTTGATGTTAATTGTTTTGTTTTCATAGTTTCATTCAGACATCCATCCATCCATACACACCAAGTGTCTTTTACATATGTATATGTTTTTAGAAAATGCATATTCTAAGAAAAATTAATAATATTGATACAATTTATCATAATATTTTTGTGCTAAAAACTTCATTTTTCCTTCTTAGATTACAAAAAAAAAAAAAAAGGGGTAAAGAAAGGGTTTGTAATTGGTAGTGAATAATGTATAACTGTCTTAAGATTTTTAGTTAAATGGTTATGACAATAATAAATCAACTCACCTTTGGTAAGAAGATCTCAGGAACCGTTTGCTACATTGCTCAAGATTTAGAAAATTATTATGTGTTGTAATGGCACTCAATGCACTGCGTAATACTTTTAGGTCACTAGCTGCATTGTCATTGTACACATAGTCACCACACTCATAGCTGAAAGTTTTAAAAAATAAATAAATGAATAATAAACAGCAGTAAAATTTTTGCTAACCATAATTATATGATTATTATTTTAGAGTGAATATCAAAATATAATAAAAACAATGAAAATATGTAACATAGTTATCTTGTTGTGTTCCAGGACTGAGTTCCATCTGGCTCTATTATTTTCAGGGACAACAAGGGGACATATTTTTCTGTGTATAACTTTACCCCCCCCCCACTCCCGATACATTTGACCCACACACTTGTGGAAGGAGGAGAGCCCACAGGGCGGAGATTTTAACTTTAAGTCCTAAGTAATAAAAAGATTGAAGGCTCCTTGATATATTTTTTTTTTAAATGTAGTAGTGTAGCATAGTCACATTGTTGCATGCTAGATCTCTACTCTCATGTTTGCATCTATCAGGTTGTATCATCTCTCTGCTGGTTGGGGGTGTCTCTCTTTGAGTTCCATCTTACTCTGTTATTTTCAGGAACAACACAGGGAGATATTTTTCTGTATATAACTTTGATTCAGCCCACCCATACCTTCAGCCCACATGCTCGTAGGTGGGTGGGGGTTTTGGCGTTCAGAGAGAGAGGTACATCTAACCCAGTCGGGCTGTTAGGTTCAACTCAACAATAGATTTGTGTCTTTCTTAAGGGCATTAGGGCAAAAAGAATACAAACTGCTCATGGATGGGTTAAAGAGGGGTTCCATTTTTTGCGCCAATAACTATTATGATCTCTGCTCATTCATACTTTTTTTTAGTAGTTGATATTTATAACACTAAATATGTTGTATCTGCCATTAACAGCTTTATCATGCAAGTGAGAGTGTTGATCATTTCAGTTGCTAGTGTAATGGTATTGTCATTGGAAAATAAATACGGTGTTCCAATTCTGGACAAGGCTGTTTGCATTTCATATAGTGCTAATACCCTTGGGAAATGCATGCATCCAACTCCCTCCTGTTATGGTCAGATTGGTCTTTTTAACCTTGGTATGGCGACTCGTCTAGAAGGAAAACTCTGAATTCAAACTGGTTACACGAATGTGGCTGGGGACCACCTTTGGATATCAATCCCTGAGAAACTCCACATATCAACGTATGGAGTTGACTTAACCCACATTGAGTAAATGCCATCACACACATAAGTCAAATTAAAAAAAAAGAAAAAGAAAAAAAAGAAAAGAAAAAAAAAAAGAAGAGGGATTATCAACAGCAATACTGGATATCACATACTGATCAACAAATCTATACTATTTAAAAAAGGTTTTTTTAAAAAACGCTTTTCTATATCTAGTCATAATTTTGTCAATAAGTCTAGTGACATTTATGATGTTTGGAGCACCCTTGAGTGAGCAGTAACGATTAAGCACCGAAACTGCATTTTGGAATTCATGGGTAAGCGTCTGAAGATGACTTATTTTAAGGTAATTAAAATAAATAAAAAACACTTAAAACAGAGCCTGAGGTTACATGGCCTGAACATTATGTTTATACACAATAAAGAAATATCATAATTATTCATATCCAGCCTCATCTCTTAAATACGCATACAAATCTATACTAATTTGATCTTTATAAATCTATAAAGTAAAAAGTAGTAAAGTCAGCAGAGTGGCCTATTGTCGGTATCAGCCAGACAGAGAGAGTCTATCGCTTTTTCACTAGCACTAGATCAGGGAGATTGTTTTGCTGAGGTGGAGTGTCACACCTACTGTCAGCTCCTAGATGTTTTACTGTACAGATCAGATTACCCAAGCTGTGCTACTCATGCACTAAATTGGCAAGGAGTGGTTTTGAACCTGGAACCTTGCAGTTTCTGGGTGAATGCTCTACCAACTGAGCTAAACCAGCCCATTAAATCTATAAACTAAATATTAAACTTCTACAATCAGATTTATCATTTGAATTTCACAGATTAAGTTTTCAAATCAGATTACGTAATGATATATTATCACAGTAATGAAATATAATGAGTAATTGATAAATTGGTTTTGACTAGTTTTGCTAAAGAGGCTGTAGTTTGATCAAATGAGTTTCATTTTGGAAGAGGAAGAGTAACAAGTTGAGCAATAACTGCACAAGCAGGAAAATACTCTTCTTCAGACAGACCTCATCAAACTTAATTGAACATATTTAAATCTTAATTACTTAACCTTCACTAGAAAAATTGGGTCAACTCCAATCTACTGAACCCAAAATTGATTATCACAAAAGGATAGATTTTTATAATACACTGTCTGATGTCATTACTTGTTGCATCATATAACTTAAGATTTCATTTTTTTCTTAAATCAGTGATGTTGATAGCTTTTTGATTTAGTGCATCCTGGAACACACATATTTTCTTTGAATGGGTCCCAATTAAAGCCATCTAACTCCTACCTTGTAACCTATCCTGTGTAATTTGTTTCTAAGAAACTATTGAAATGTATTTACAGTTAACTTGAATTGGTAAGGGAAGAAAAAAGAACACTGGAACGCATGGATATGATTTTACTGCATCCTTTTAGTTTTTTTTACACAGGACGCATAAAAAAATTCAAATAATAGAATAAATTACAATGTACTTACCAGTAAATAGATTGGTCATTCACTTCCAATGTCAATGCATGCTAAATTAAAATAAAAAGATAACATAATAAAGAGTTTGTATGACATCAAATTTATGATATAGAGATAGTTATTCCTTTTGTTTTTCTTGTTTAATGTTTACCAAATTTTTCAAAGATATCTCTTGCTAGTTAATTACACGAACGCGATCTAAATTGACAAATAAAACAAAAAACATTTTAAATTTATTAAAAATTAATTAAATGTGTAATATTATTTGGCTTTATTGATGGTCATTATGTTCCTACTTATCGATTTAGACAAAAGTTTGACCTTAGATAATAGATTTAATTAATTTTAATTTGTTTAAAAAAAAAAAAAAACAATAGCAGACATTAGCAGCCGATTTTTAGGTAACAAAAGTTTGACGCGCAGCTACTGTAGAATTTTTTCGCAATTTTTGCTCGGTGACCTTGTAAAAATTTCCATTTTGAGACATTCTAGAAAGTGCATCCATGTATTCTCTGAAAAAGATTTAACTTGGCACTTTTAAGACGGAAACATGCAAATAAAACACTTTTTACTTTTTGTTTGCATTTTACCTTCCTTTTTCGATAGAGGCAGCTATGTTGATTTAATATATTCATACTATGGTGATCGTGATTGGTTAATTTATCAGCAGTCAATGAAAGATGTATTCTGATTGTCTACTTCGTTGTACGAAGCGAGCTAAAATTTTAGCATCTAATTTGTAGATTGAAATATAGAATATTAATTAATATTAGAAGATATCACCCCGGAAAAGTTACAGAATGTCTCTCATGATTTTATACGTATTATCGCAAAAAATAATGCTCACCGCTTTTGTAGGTCATTTAAAGTCATCTTTTTCACTTTGGGCAACCTATCTATATATACTCCAGGTTAAAAAGGCAGTAAGGGTAATGCATTGGAAAAATAAGGTCTAAAAATATTTGGCTTTGGGTTTATAATGCTCTTAACCTAGACTAATAGACATTTACTTACAAGAATATAAAAATTTTTTTTACAAGAATATAAAAAAAAAAAAATTAAAAAAAAAATTCAATTTTACAGGTATAATAAAAAAAATTATCCTTTTCTTAAGTTAGTTACATTATCAAATTTTACTTTATTAAGGAAATTTTAATGATTATAATAACTGTTGAAATTATAGTAGAAATGAAATACGAGAGGTAGTCAAAAAGTAATGCCATTTTGTTTAGGACAGGTATAATTCCTAATACAGGAACATGTATCATACATCAAAATGAAGCTGGTCTTTTGTGGATCACATCATTACTTCTCCATATAGTCATCATTTCTCTCAAGAGCAATATACTACCTTCGAATGAGAGCATGTATCCCTGCCCTGTAAAATTCTGTTGACTATTCTTTGAGCTACTTCTTTACTACAGATTTCACTTCCTCGTCACTGGAATAATGTTTGCCTCTCAAACCCTCTTTCATGGGGACGAAGAGATGATAGTCTGGGGCAAACATTATTCCAGTGACAGGGAAGTGAAATCTGTAGTGAAGAAGTGGCTCAAAGAACAGTCAACAGAATTTTACAGGGCATGTATGATACATGTTCCTATGTTGGTAATTATACCGGTCCTAAACAAAATGGCATTACTTTTTTGCTCACACTCTTACATTTATTACACATCTATTTAAACTGGGGGGAAAAAAACAAAAAAAAACTTCAATTTTACAGGTATAATAAAAAAAAACATATCCTTTTCTTAAGTTAGTTATATTATCAAATTATTACTTTATTAAGGAAATTTTAATGATTATAATAACTGTTGAAATTATAGTAGAAATGAAATACGAGAAGATTCCAAAAATAATGCCATTTTGTTTAGGACAGGTATAATTACCAACACAGAAACATGTATCATACATGAAAATGAAGCTGGTCCTCTGTGGATCACATCCCTACCTCTCTATAGTCACCATTTCTTTCAATAGCAATGTTCCACCTTCGAATGAGAGCATAAAACTCTGTTGACTGTCCCTTGAGCTACTTCTTCATTACAATTTCACTTCCTCGTCACTGGAATAATGTTTGCCTCTCAAACAAACTTTCATGGGGACGAAGAGATGATAGTCTGGGGCAAACATTATTCCAATGACAGGGAAGTGAAATCTGTAGTGAAGAAGTGGCTCAAAGAACAGTCAACAGAATTTTACGGGGCATGTATGATACATGTTCCTGTATTGGTAATTATACCTGTCCTAAACAAAATGGCATTACTTTTTGACTCACCCTCATACATTTATTACACATCTATTTAAACTGAAAAAAAAAAAAATCTGTTCCAAAATAATACCATCTTTGTCCTTTGATAGTTGTTACTTTTAATGTACAAGATGGTCCAAAAGTTGTCACAACCACACTTTTTAAAGAGGTAAAATAATTACATTATACAACCTGGAGTTTTAGAAAATAATATAATTTTTAAAGATTTTTTTTTAGAGGTAAAATAATTACATAACTTATATATCTTTATTAAAGCAAAAAATAATGAAAGCTCAAACAATATGTCAGGGGTGACAAGACTTTTGGACTAGCCTGTATAAAATTTATACACAAATGTAACAATTAGAGAGAGAGAGAGAGGGGGTTAGTGATGCTTACAAAAAGAAGTTAATGCAGTGTTAGCTCGAAACTGAATGCATCACAAGTAATGGTAAAATAAAGAACTTTTTTGTTTTGAGACAGAAATACATTCACGTCTTTTGTTGCTAACATGTTAACTAAGTAATTATTAGCTTAATTATAAAGTGAATGATTTTAAATAAAAACTTTCAGTGGAAAACAAAAGAAAATGTAAGTTGTTAGAAGGGTGGGGGGTATTTTGTGTAGGCGCAAAGATAAATTAAAAATAAACATAAGATTAAAACAGAATTAAAATTACCTTTTTCTCTTTGAAGTGCTTAAATGCATGTCCTTTACTTAAAATACCACAGGAAACATTAGGGCATGATAAACAGGCCTAAAAAAAATAAACAATGAAATAATTAGTCATTAAAATTTAAAAAGAGAGAGAGAGAGAGAGAGAGAGGTCAACTATGGTTAAAAATGGAGCATGTACACACCCAATCCCTGTGCCATGAGTAGGATCTGACACAAGGTCAATTTTTTAAGTGGAGTACAACTGATTTAAATTCAGAGTTTTCCTTCTAGACTGGTTGCCATACCAAGGTTAAAAAGATCAATCTGCTCTGCTATTTATCCATATCTGGAGGAAAATAATTGGATTCATAGCTTTCACTATGTGAAATGCAAACAGTCTCATCCAGGATTTGAACCTGGGTCACCGTGCCCATTTCTTAATGAGCACCTCCAAATGCAGCAAATTTTCTTTCTTTCTTTTTGAATTAGTTAAAAATGATTGTATTTTTAATTGCTGTAATTCTATTGATACTAGATATAAATACATTTTCCTTGACAGAAAAGAAATTATGGAACTATCATCAATATATAAGGAGACAAAGGTCAGTTAATATCTTAAGCACCAATCAACAATTATGGAGCAATAAATTATTAGACGTACATAAAATTAGCCCAAAATAAAACTAATACAGAAATGGGATTTCAACTCAATATTAAATATTTGTATGTATATTAAACTTTACACAGAAAAATTGTTTTGAGAAGCTTTGTGTCAAAACATAAAAAACGTTTTTAAAAAACAAAGACTTGTAAATGTTATATAATATACTAACAGTGATGCTGATAGCTTTTTAATTTAGTGTGTCCTGGGATGCATGTATTTGATTTGAATGAGTCCCCGGGAAATTTGAATGGTCCTAACTAAAGTTTTTTAATAAATTGTCAAGTTTTTATCTATGAACAACTAAAGCCGTCTAACACCTACCTTGTACCACATACAGTGTAATTTGTTTCCAAGAAAATACTTAAATGTATTTACAGTTAACTAGAAATGGTGGGTGAAAAAAAAAACAAACACTGGGACGCATGGATACAATTTTTCTGCGTCAATGATGCAGGACACATACCTATCAGCATCTCTGTATTAAGTTAAAACATGGAACCAATAAAAGTTAGTCAATTTTAATATATCTATTTATTGTTAAGGTACAAACTGTCTTTCTAGTTGGGAAAAAAATTTTTGGCTTAAAAAATGACATATAGTTTATTTCAGTTTCTTTGTTTGATGGCATATAAATCTTTATGGTTTATTTAATCCTAAAGCCACTCTTGTTGAAGAACAATAATGGTACTATTTAACCCATAACTGGTGGGTGAGGGTGTTCATACTTTTTCCAAGGATATTAGTGTGGCTGGAGTTTGTACTTACTACAATGTTGTAGCCCAGTAGGTTAGCCACTACATCACGGGGACATGCCCACTTAAATAAGAATGTGTTTATTTTCTCACACACTTTTGTATAGTTTTGATAAAAAATAAAATAAATAAACAACAACACAATTTGATTTTTAATGGACTAATGACTATTATTACAGCATTAAAGAAGTGTAGAGTTCATTGCCATTCTACTGCAAGTGATGTGACTAAAAATGTTATAAAACTGATATTCTCAAATAGGCATCTACTGACTCATATTCCATCTGCTGTAGAAATATTCATGTTATAGTTATAACTTTCAAATTATCAATCTAAAAAAAAAAGAAAGAAAAAGAAAAGAAAAAGAAAAGAAAAAAACTAACAAGAAAGAAAATGAATATATACAGAAATATCTGCATATAAAGCCTAAAAACTTTCATTTCTAAATTTCAGCTTTTTTATAGAGAGCATTCTATGCATGCTTGAAATTGTATTAAAATAGTTTTCAATGAAATATTTCAGAAATACAAGCTATAATCTGGGTACTATTTATCCTTACAGAATAGAAACAGGAAGTTTATGCAAGGGTCACCAGAGAAAATATTACTGTAACCCACTTTAAGGCTGATTTTAATGGCTATTAACCTAAATGTTGAGTTATATGATAATTGTATCTTAATGTCACTATAACACTATATAACTCAAATTTTGTTCCTGAATACTTTATGTGATTTCTTAATTGCTTATGCTGTAAACGTGTAGAAAATGGCTATTATTCCCTTCAAACCTTGCTTTTGTGCCCTGGATGATGAAATTTAAAAATCAACCTATTTTCTATGTAAAAACAGGCAAATTTGCACATTTTACATAAGGTCTGAATAAAACAACATAAGAATTAAAATTTACATGTATTTATACTCAAGTTATACAAAAAGAAAAATGTTTAGAAATTTGTGACTAATGTAAATCATTTTCCTATTGTCTCCTATCATGTTTTTGTTATATGCTACTTGATTAGAAAACAAAGTTTGAAGAGAAAAATAAGTCTTTTCCATTCACTTTAGGCATAAGAAATTGGGAAATAACACTTCCTACCCAGAAACGAGAAAAAGTAAACATTTTGTTATATAGTGTAATCAATTGTATTACTTAAAGTTAAATGAAGAAAAAACAAAACAAAACATTGTGATTAATCTTTAAAAAAAATTGATAAGTAATCAGTTAGGCCAAATTATTATTATGAATAAAGTTATCAAAAGTGAAAAGTGAAGTGAAAAATGTTGGTTTTATATTTGATAAGGAATTAACTTAGACTAAATATATAAACTTTAGTAAATTGTTAAGGCATAAGGCAAGTTAAAATGAATTTAGGTTCAAGAATTTCTTAAATGAATCATCAACTAAATTTAATTGAAACTTATATTCTCTCTCAATTTAACTATTACAAAATTTAACTGAACAACTACAAAACAAGATTTAAAAAACTACAAAACACTGTATTCATTTTGCTTTCAAATTAGTTAAATATGATCCCCTTGGGGTCTTTTTAAAGAAAATATATTCTAAACATGAATAAAGATTGCTTCACAGTCTTCCTTTATTATTTAATATAAAAAATAATTAAGTACTTGTGTAACAATATAAAAACCTAGGATGAAATTCATGATTATTTTACCAGAAATAAACATGATATAGATAATCCTTTTGCTAGAAAAAAAAAAGGCTAAAGAATAGTGTGTGTATGTGTGTATATGTATGTGTGCGCGCGTGCGTGCATGTGAGTGAAAGATTTAACAAAACTTTCTAAAATTATAAATATAAACAATATATATCTAGTTTTTCAAACAATTGTGTAGGAAGCAGTTATCAAATTGTCAGTGAACTATTTTGGATACTTTTGTATATGTATTCTGTGATACCAACTCTACTATTTATGTTTGTTGTATACTCCAGCCATGATGAAGTTTAATATCTAGGCTGATCTTAAGTGTTGGGGCTTTAAATTAGTAAAAATGCCACATATTCAGGTTTATTGCTTTCTTGTTATTTTGCTGACTTTCTGTTTTTCAGTCTATTTTATGTTTTCTAGTGTATTTAATGGTTTGTATGTATATATTATATATTATATATATATATATATATATATATTCATAAAAGAGATTCATGGTCTTTCTCTCTGTAACCGAAACTACACCAGAGTTTACGTCACCATACTCTCAGTGAGTGTTTTATTCATTTTTTTTTTTTTTTTTTTTTTTTACTCCTTTAATAAATTAGATGATTTTACTTATGATACAAACCCTTTGAATATCTTTCAAAAATAAATTTTTATACCGCCCGGAAGGTGTTTATTTTTTTGCTAGTATTGGTAATATAGTTTGCTATATTTATAAATAAAGAGTGTTCATTATAATTGATAAAGCATGTATATCTAAGAATAGCAAAGACTTGGTTTGAAAATCACAGGCAAAAAAACTGTCAGTTACCAAGGGCCATTGACTTTAGGTCTTAACTACACATACCATTTGTAGTGTGCGTTTTTGTATTTGGTATTTTGAGGAGTTAGGCAGAAGATTACTTTGTAATATAAGTAGCATTACAAGCATTTATCTGAAAAACGCTGACATTTTCAAATTTGCAACCGTAATCAGTTAAATTTGCAATTTCTCGAGTATTTCTTAACCAATCTTAAAAATATTTATATGGTTGGAAAGAGAATAGAATAATCTTTCTAAATATGTAATTTTTATCGGTTTTCATCAATTGAATTATTTTTTACAGCGAGTTAAAACCGTATTTTCGGTCGAACAGCTGAAAACAAAAATATGACCGTTTTTTGTTTTTTTTAAGGATAAATTTTACATGCTGTTTTGTTTTTCAAAAACAAAGTGGCTAATCTTTATCAATATTCTTGAAATTTTGCACTCAATTAGAAGACACCTGGAAGTACAAACGGGGTCTTTTTTTTTTTTTTTTTCCTAGGACCGTGGAAATGAACATATGAGAGGGCAAAGTTCAAGGCTATTTGTTTAAAAAATATAAGAGAAGCAAAAAAAAAAAAAAAAGCACTATGTCCGTAATATTAGAGAGTTTCAAAATTATTTTCATATAAAATTTGTGAAATTTAAAGATTGCTATACCGTTCGGGATTTGCTCCGAAAGTTTGGATTTTGAAGAAAAATCCCAAATTTACGTGATTTTCGGATGTAAAAACACCCTGTCAACTGACGTCACAAATCAGACCGTATTGATTTAAAAATCACAATTTCTCGTATATTTATGGTTCAATCTTAAAAATATTTATATAGTTGGAAAGAAAAGAAAATAATCTCTCTAAATATGTCATTTGTATGGGTTTTTATTAATTGAATAATTTTTTACAGCGAGTTAAAAACGTATTTTGCTTCAAACAACCGAAAATGCGTGATAAGAATTTTTTTCCGAGAATAGATATCTGTAATATTAGAAAGTTTCAGAATTATTTTGATATATGATGTGTAATATGTAAAGATTGCTATACTGTTCGGAATTTGCTTCGAAAGTTTGTATTTTGAAATAAAAATTCAAATTTATTTGTTCGATGAGCGTAAAAGCATCCTGTCAACAGTTGAGAAGTTGCATTCAACTGGCGTCACAAAATCGGACCTTATTGATTTAAAAAATCAGAATTTCTCGCATATTTATGGTTCAAACTTAAAAAATATTTATATGGTTGTAAAGAAAAGAAAATAATCTTCCTAAATATGTAATTTGTATATGTTTTTATTCATTGAAATATTTTTTACAGTGAACATGAATTTATCCGATTTGAAAAACGAACAGTTTGCATAAAGGCCGGCTTGTAGTAGTTTTTTTTCCCTTACGTTCTCTTTTCCACATTCATTGCATAAATATTAAGAATATTTTCATACTAAATGGTTTTGAAGAACATTGAATTGAAAAAAAATTTTTTTTTTCAAATATTTACCTTTGAAAAAAATAAACCTGTGCAAAATTCGTAAACATACATGTACGTTTAGTAAACATACAATGTACATTTCAAAGAAATCATTTCTTTGAAATGTACATCGTATATTTCAAAACAAACTATGACCCAGAAAAAACAGAACCCACAAATTTTGTAATAAAACTATTAATTTTAACTAGTTTAGGGTTAGTTTAATGAGAAAATAAATAATTTGAGTTCCGTTTTTTCTGGGTCACCCTGTAATATCATGGGATTTTGATGAGAATTTAGCAAGTTTAGCCATAATATCATGGGATTTTGAGTATGATTTGCAAGTTTTACCCAATGTTCATTTAATATTAATTTTTGGCCTGAGAATTTTCAGATTCACACGTAAAGAATTTGATAATTATCTTATTTTATGGAAATTTCCGCAACAACAAAATTACTTTTTTTTTTCTGAACTTTTTTTTAAGGTATGTTTTAAAGTCTTTTAATGTTATGAAATTTCTACACACAAAACCCTATATAAAACGTCTTTGGAGAATTTTAATCATTAAGGAAAGGTAGGTTTTTTTCTTTCTTTTACATTATTTAATTAAAAAATACTTTAACAATGTTATAAATTTATTTATTATCATTATTAATTATTAAGCTTGAAAAGCTAATGTCACATTGCATTAACAATATGACATTCTGTTTAATCAAATAAAGTTTAACAAAATTGACAGCATCATGGAAAGAGGGGAGATATTTTTGGCCAGACAGAGATGATGTGCAAAATGTAAAGGCCAAATTTATTCTAAAAAATGATTTGGTCCCAGAATGCTTAAGTTCTAGGAGATTATGGAAAATTGCACATCATGAACATGTACAAGATTTTTATGAAAAGTTTTCTGCTATATATTTTTTAAGAAAATATATACTGAAATCTGTAATTCATTTGTATGTATTTTTTATAAATATTTTCCCCTTTTATTTGAAGATGAATAGTGAATATCTATTGCAAGTGATTTCTCTTAATGAAAATGTATTGATCATGTGATTTTTAAGATTTTCAATGATAAAATATGTGTTTGACATGTAAAAAGGAATTCTAGGTCTTGTAATATAACACAGCAGGCATTTAAAAAGGTATTTTTAAGTTCAAAGTGGTGTTATTTATTTGAATTAATACTATACATGTATATACATGCAGTATTATAATGAAAATGTTAAATAATTGGGTGTTAAACTTTTAAAAAACAAAAAACGCTGCTATCTGTATCTCTTATTCTCTAAATAATGGGTTAAAGCATAGAGATACATACAATTTGAGTGCATAATCAGAAAGAACATAAAATGTGGTATTCTTATGTAAAATTGTATCAAAATTGCTCCAAAAATAAAGAAACAGTGAAGAAATCACTGAATTTCTTTTTTTCAAATGGTCCGTGATTTGACATATTTTTGAAACAAAATCATGTCCACATTTGTACCCCCAATTTCGGGGCTTTAAATTCTCATAACTTTTGAACCACTGGGAATATTTACATAATTCAAATGGTTCTGAACTCCATTTACACAGCTCTATATAACTAATCAATAATAACCCCAAATAAAAAAATCAACTGGGAATGCTAATATAAGACCAAACCCCCATTAAAATTACTGCTTTTTGTACTACATTTAAAAAAAAAAAAAAAAAGTCATCAAGGTGGCCCAATGTCAGTATCAGCCAGACAGTGAGGGGGTCTATCCCCTTTTCACTAGCACTAGACAAAGAGATTATTTTAGCATCTGAGGTGACCTCCACACCTACCATCAGCTCCTCACTTTACCACACAGATCCCTGTGCTACTCATACACTGTGTTAGCAGGGGCCGGTATCGAACCAAGAACCTTGTGATCCCTAGCCAAACACTATCAACTGAGCTAAACCGGCCCCTCAAAAGATGTTTATTATTATCATTATTAATTGTAAATAAATAAAAGAAATACCCAATAATTAAATCTTTAATAGTTATCTACCTTGAGAATCATACTGATTAGGAGGAGAGCAAACAGAGACCCTACATAATTAAGATGCAAAATGGATTGGGGATTTTTAATGCTTTAAGAGCATTCTCACACTATTGTACAAAGGAGAAAGAAATCTTAAGATATGTCATTTATGTTTGTTACAAAGGATCATTATAAAATAGATGCATATCAAAATAGTTGTCTAACTAAAAAACGTCTTTAAAAAAGTAATTTTATTGGGCTTCAAGATATATTTATACACCTATATATTTGTTTTCCCCGAGCAGTTCATTTTTTAGGCCAAGAGTAAAATTTAGCTTTGACAAACAATGAATATTCATTTGTTAATGAAAGTTATTTTAATATTAATGAATTTTAGTTTAAAAGAAAGACCTGTCTTTATTAAAACTTTAATGTACTTCTTTACATCTTGATTTTAAGAACATTTTGACTATTTTTTTTATTGGTTTATCTTGACATAGCAAAAAATAAATTAAATAAAGACACGAAAAGTAAACAGTTGAAAAGCTTAATTTTGAATAGTATTTTAAAATTTCATCTTAATTTTTAGTTGCCTATTTTTTTTTTTTTATTCCCAAGGTAAAAGAAATGCAAGTTCACATAGCACAGAGTGCTTATTCATTTTTTCAGATCAATGTTGCTCCTCGTTGTCATAGATTGACAACTTAAATGAGTAGTAATAAAAAATAAAAGCAACTAAAAATTAAAATGAAAGTTTAAAATACTTGTCAAAATTAATGTTTTATCTAGAAAGGAAAAATAGATTTCAAAATTTCCATGTAAGGGATATATTACAAGCAAAATTCTAAATTTAATAGCCTTAATTTTAGAATCATATACATAACTTCTGGTTAAACTTTGTTTGTCCATTGTTGAGCAACTTCTGATAGAAAACGCGTACTTAGCATTATTGTCATAGGAAATGGAATCAACAACCAGACTTCAAATCCTGAACAAGGCTGTTTGCATTTCACTTTGAGCTAATGTCCCTGAGAAAGACATGAATCCATTTGTTCTCCCTCCAGCCATGAGTAATTAGTAGGGCAGACTGGGTTATTTAGCCAAGTTTGTTGAGCTACAAGACGAAAATGTGGAATAGCACATATGTTTCAAGTCTCTAGGCCATTCTTGTCTTGATTGGGCTGAGAACTTTTCAACACCCTCTTTTACCCTAAGGAGACTAAGGCCTGAATGAAAGATTAAGATAAGCTTAGTAAATTTACTCTAAATTGCTTTGTAAAACTACTCTCTATAAATATTTGTTACTTAAAAAAAAAAAGAAAAAGAAAAAAGTTAGGTACAATAGAACTTAAATGTCATTGCAACAAAAAAATAAAGTTATTTTTATAGTAGTAAAAACAAAAAAGTTAATTTGGTGGAGTGGCCTATCATCGGTAATAGACAGTGAGGAAGTCTATCCCTTTTTGTTAGCACTAGACCAAGGAGATTGTTTTTGCTGAGGTGGAGCGCCACACCTACTGTCAGCATTGCACTTTACCACACAGATCAGGGTTATTTCCTATAAATCCAACATAAACAAAAGGGAACCACTCTTGACTGATAAATTATTTATTTATTTATTGATCTACTGGGAAAAAAGAAGATGGGGTTAGGGTTAGTTTAATGGGAAAATAGATATATAATTTATCAGTCAAGAGTGGTTCCCCATTGTTTATGTTAGACTTATAGGAAATTACCCAGATCAGATTACCTAACCTGTGGTACTCATGCACTGAGTTGGCGGGCACCGGTATTGAACCAGGAACCTTGTGATTCCTAGGCAGGTGCTCTACTCAAGTATTATTAAGTTAATAGTAAGAGTAGTATTATAGTATATTACAGAATTGATTAGTATATAGAAAACATTAATGAAATTAGATTTTAATAAAAATTATTTTTCTATATATTTGTTTTCTCTTTTATTCTTTATATATTCTTGTTTTTAAGTTGTTTAATTTTTATAATTTTTGTATTTTTTCTTTTATTTGCTTTTTATTATGTTTTACCCTTTATCAATTTGGTTTATTTTTTAATCATGTTTTAAAATAATCTTTCTTAATAAATCAATAATTTATTTTTTATTTAGTTTTTTTCTTATGGAAAATGAGGAGTAAACTTTTTTAAACCCACAAAAAATAGGGCATGAATTTTATTGGACTTTGATCTTTGCTGGTCTCCACCAATTTTTTAAAATAAAAGGATATGCGCTCAGTTGTTGTACAAACAA
This sequence comes from Doryteuthis pealeii, assembly GCA_023376005.1. Taxonomy (NCBI): domain Eukaryota; kingdom Metazoa; phylum Mollusca; class Cephalopoda; order Myopsida; family Loliginidae; genus Doryteuthis; species Doryteuthis pealeii. Next base: position 72,693,883 of record CM042154.1, on the reverse strand, counting down.
ACATACAGACAGAATCTTTCTTTTATATATATATGCTGATGAGGCCTAATAGGCCAAAATGTACATGCAGAGATTGATTTTTCTAGATTTGTTTAGCCTTACATTTAAATAGGTATGCCCGCCTAATTAATCAATTATTTAATTAATTAACTTTCAAAATTAGGTACGACTTCAATTAAGCACATATTCTTCCAAAAATTGTCGGCTAAAAAAGCCATATCAAAAACACATCGCTTGTGTATTTACTTCTCATATATCTATATCTATATCTATATATATATATTTTGCCTCTTAATTATCTTAAATGGTGTAATGCTAATATTGATACAATATTCAAGATCTTATTTGAACTTTGAGTTTAGAGAATCAGATTGTTTATCTGAAATGCTAGTGAGGTGACACGTTACTATTATCAAAACTAGTTGTAAAGACTTTTATAGTAATAAGTAAAAGTAAAGGGTGGCCTAAAATCAGTATCAGCCAGACAGTGAGAGAGTCTATCCCCTTTTCACTAGCGCTAGACCAGGGAGATTGTTTTTGCGTCTGAGGTGGAGCGCCACACCTACCATCAGCTCCTTACTTTACCGCACAGATCCCTGGTGCTATAGTGATAGATATTAGGGAAAAAAATGGCAATTTCCACAATTGGTGAAAACACTTATTGAAATAAGATTATTCTTAAAATCTTGAAGACTATGTTAAGTTTGACAAATAAAATTTAATAATTATTATTATCCTTTATAAATAAAATGTGAATTGTAGGGGAGAGGAGTTATTGACTGAGAAACTAACAAATATGTTTACAAGAAATGTCAAAGAAAATGTTGGATATTAGTCCAAAAGTGAATGCAATACTGTGACAGGAGTTTGAACTTACTTACTAAATTGTTACAGATCAACACATAAGCCACTCCATCAAAGCCCCTCCCTCCTATTTGCTTAGATACAGTGTAAAAAATAAAATAAAAACAAATATATATAACAACATCTGAGCTATTTGAAAGTTCTAATTTATCCACAGACTTCAAGGCATTATAGCAGGTAAAATGTTTTTTTAATTGCAAATAACAATTTCATCCAACTAATTAACAGTTGGAAATTACAATTCTTGAGAGAGTGAGTGAGAGAGTGAGAGACGAGAGACAAGAGCGAGAGAGTGAGAGACAAGAGCGAGAGAGAGAGGAGTGAAAGAAAAAGAGCAAATGAGAGCAAGAGAAAGAGCAAATGAGAGCAAGAGAAAGAGCGAGGAGAGCAAGAGAGAGCAAGAGAAGAGAGCGGAGAGCAAGAGAGAGTAGAGAAAGAGCGAGGAGAGAGCGAGAGAGAGAGAGAGAGAGAGAAGGCCAAGAGGCAGACAGAGTAGGCCAAGAGACAGAGACAGAGTAGGCCCAGAGAGAGAAAGAGCGGGGAAGGCCCAGAGAGAGAGAGAGAGGAGCGTGGGAAGGCCAAGAGACAGAGAGACAGAGAGCGCGGGAAGGCCAAGAGACAGAGAGACAGACAGAGAGAGCGCGGAAGGCCAAGAGACAGAGAGACAGAGAGAGAGAGAGAGCGCGCGGGAAGGCCAAGAGACAGACAGAGAGAGCGCGGGAAGGCCAAGAGACAGACAGAGAGAGCGCAGGAAGGCCAAGAGACAGACAGACAGAAGAGAGCAGCAGAGAGAGCGCAGGGAGGCAGAGAGACAGAGAGAGCGCGCAGGAGCCAAGAGAACAGACAGACCCAGACAGGACAGAGAGACAGAGAGAGGGGAAGGCCAAGAGACAGAGAGAGAGAGAGAGACAGAGAGAACCGCGGAAGGAGAAGACAGAGAGAGCAGAAGTGGAGAGAGAGAGCTGCGAGAAGGCAAGAGAAGAGAGAGAGGGAGAGAGAGAAGGCAGAAGAGAGAGAGAGAGAAGAGAGAGAGAGAGATGAGAGCGAGAGGAGAGCTGCGAGAAGAGCCCAGAGAGAGAGAGAGAGAGAGAGAGAGAGCTGCGAGAAGGCCAGAGAGAGAGAGAGAGAGAGAGAGAGAGAGAGAGAGAGAGGCCAAGAGAGAAGAGCTGCGAGAGAGAGAGAGAGAGCCTGCTAGAAGGCCAAGAGAGAGAGAGAGAGAGCTGCTAGAAGGGAGAGAGAGAGAGGAGAGAGAGAGAGAGAGAGAGAGAGAGCTGTGAGAAGGCCGAGAGAGAGAGAGAGGAGAGAGAGCTGTGAGAAGGCGAGAGAGAGAGAGCCGAGAGAGAGAGAGAGAGAGAGAGAGAGAGCTGCGGATAAGCCGAGAGAGAGAGAAGAGAGAGAGCTGCGATAAGGCCGAGAGAGAGAGAGAGAGAGAGCTGCGATAAGGCCGAGAAGAGAGAGAGAGAGAGAGCTGCGATAAGGCCGAGAAAAGAGAGAGAGAGAGAGCTGCGATAAGGCCGAGAAAGAAAAGAGCTGCGATAGGCAGAGAAGAGAGAGCTGCGATAAGGCCGAGAAAGAGAGAGCTGCGATAAGGCCAAGAAAGAGAGAGAGAGAGAGAGCTTGCGAAGGCAGAGCGAGAGAGAGAGAGAGTCGATAAGGCCAAGAAAGAGAGAGAGAGAGGAGCTGCGATAAGGCCAAGAAAGAGAGAGAGAGAGAGAGGCTGCGATAGGCCAAGAAGAGAGAGAGAGAGAGAGAGCTGCGATAAGGCCAGAAAGAGAGAGAGAGAGAGAGAGCTGCGATAAGAAGAAGAGAGAGAGAGAGAGCTGCGATAAGGCCAAGAAAGAGAGAGAGAGAGAGAAGAGAGAAGGAGAGAGAGAGAGAGAGAGAGAGAGAGAGAGAGAAGAAGAGAGAGAAGAGAAAGAGAGAGAGAGTGCAAGAAGTCCAAGAGAGAGAGAGAGAGAGAGAGAGAAGGCCAGAGAGAAGAGAGAGAGAGAGAGAGAGAGAGAGGCCAAGAGAGAGAGAGAGAGAGAGAAAGTGCGAGAAGGCAGAGGAGAAAAGTGCGAGAAGGCCGAGAGAGAGAGAGTGCGAGAAGGCCGAGAGAGAGAGAGTGCGAGAAGGCCGAGAGAGAGAGAGAGAAGGCGAGAGAGAGAGAGTGCGAGAAGGCCGAGAGGAGAGAGCGAGAAGGCAGAGAGAGAGAGAGGAGAGAGAGAGAGAGAAGTGCAAGAGAGAGAAAGTGCGAGAAGGCGAGAGAGAGAGAGAGAGAAGAGAGAGAGAGAGAAGAGAGAAGAAGAGGAGAGAGGAGAGAAAAGCCGAGAGAGAGTGTGCGGAAAGCCAAGAGAGAGAGAGAGTGCGAGAAGGCGAGAGAGAAGAGAGAGTGCGAGAAGGCCAAGAGAGAGAGAGAAGAGAGAGAGCAGAAAGTGCGAGAAGGCCAGAGAGAGAGAGAGGAAAGAGAGAGAAGAGAGAGAAAGTGCGAGAAGGCGAGAGGAGAGAGGAGTGCGAGAAGGCGGAGAAAAGAGAAGAGAGAGAGAGAAGTGCGAGAAGGCAGAGAGAGAGAGAGAGAGAGAGAGAAAGCCGAGAGAGAGAGAGAGAGAGAGAGAAGAGAGAAAGCCGGAGAGAGGAGAGCCGAGAGAGAGTGTGCGAGAAGCCAAGAGAGAGAGAGTGCGAGAAAGCCGAGAGAGAGAGAGAGTGCGAGAAGGCCGAGAGAGAGAGAGAGTGCGAGAAGGCCGAGAGACAGAGAGAGTGCGAGAAGGCCAAGAGACAGAGAGAGCGCGAGAAGGCAAGAGACAGAGAGAGCGAGAATGCCAAGGAGAAAGAGAGAAGAGAGAGAAAGAAAAAGAGAGAGACAAAAAAAAGAAAGAGAGAGAGACAAAGAAAGAGAGAATAGAAAGAGAAGAGAGAAAGAATAGAAAGAGAGAGAGAAAGAAAAAGAAAGAGAGAGAGAAGAAAGAGAGAGAGAAAAAGAAAGAGAGAGAGAAGAAAGAGAGAGAGAAAAAGAAGAGAGAGAGAAAAAAGAAGAGAGAGAGAAAGAAAGAGAAAAAGAAAGAGAGAGAGAAAAAGAAAGAGTGAGAGAAGAGAAAGAGAGAGAAGAGAGAGAAAGAGAGAGAAAGAGAAAGAGAGAGGAAAAAGAAAGAGAGAGAAAAAGAAAGAGAGAGAAAAAGAAAGAGAGAGAAAGAAAGAAGAGAGAAAAAGAGAAAGAGAAAGAAGAGAAAAGAGAAAAAGAAAGGGAGAAAAAAGAGAGAGAGAGAGAGAAAGAGAAGAGAGAGAGAGGAGAGAGAGAGAGAGAGAAAAAGAAAGGAGAGAGAAAAGAAAGAGAGAGAGAGAAAAGAATGAGAGAAAAAGAAGAGAGTGATGAAGAGAGAGAGAGACAAAGAGAGAAAGAGTGAGAGAAAGAGAGAGAGAGAGAGAGAGAGAGAGAGAGAAGAAGAGAAGAGAAGCAAGAGAGAGAGAGGCAAGAGAGAGAGAGGCAAGAGAGGCGTGGAGAGAGAGAGCAGAGAGGCGTGAGAGAGAGAGAGAGGCAGAGAGGCGTGAGAGAGAGAGAGGCAAGAGAGGCGTGAGAGAGAGAGAGGCAAGAGAGGCGTGAGAGAGAGAGAGCAAGAGAGGCGTGAGAGAGAGAGCAAGAGAGGCGTGAAGAGAGAGAGAGCAAGAGAGGCGTGAGAGAGAGAGAGGCAAGAGAGGCGTGAGAGAGAGAGAGGCGAGAGGCAGAGAGAGAGAGAGCGCGTGAGAGGCAAGAGAGAGAGAGAGGCGTGAGAGGCAAGAGAGAGAAGAGAGGCCGTGAGAGGCAGAGAGAGAGAGAGGCGTGAGAGGCAAGAGAGAGAGAGGCGTGAGAGGCAGAGAGAGAGGCGTGAGAGGCAAGAGAGAGAGGCGTGAGAGGCAAGAGAAGAGAGGCGTGAGAGGCAGAGAGAGAGAGAGGCAAGAGAGAGAGAGCGTGAGAGGCAAGAGAGAGAAGAGAGGCAAGTGAGAGGCAAGAGAGGAGAGAGGCGTGAGAGGCAAGAGAGAGAGAGAGCGTGAGAGGCAGAGAGAGAGAGGCGTGAGAGGCAAGGAGAGAGAGGCAGGCAAGAGAGAGAGAGGCTGAAGAGGCAGAGAGAGAGAGGCATGAGAGGCAAGAGAGGAGAGAGGCGAGAGAGAGAAAGAGAGGCAAGAGAGAGAAAGAGAGTGAGAGAAAAAGAATGAGAGCAAGAGAAAAAGAACAAGAGCCAAGGGAGAGAGAAATGCATTTCATAATAAAAAGAGAGAGAAATGCATTTTATAATAAAACGAGAAGAGAAGAGAAAGAGAGCGAGGGAGAGAAGAGAGAAAGAGAGCAAGAATAGAGAGAAATGCATTTCATAATAAAAAGAGAGAGAAGAGGAAGAGAGAAAGAGAGGAATTCATTTTATAATAAGGGGAAAAAATACACAGTTGATGACTGATAACTAATTTAAAATGTACCCCAAAATTAAGTTGCATATATTAATCAAATATAACTGTCGTTAATTTTACTCAGAAAACACAGACAGCATTAATATCCAAGTATTGTTATCATCATGAGTTTAGAAACTGTTCTTTACTCACCCAGATAGTGTCAGTATCGCCACAGGCATGGCATTGCCATTTTTGTGGGTCTAACACTGAATGATTGAAGGCCAAATTAAACTTATTCACATGTTTGCAGTTATCCATCCTGTACAACAGCTTAGTAAACTAGCTGTTGCCAAACCAATGACAGGACATTCTGAAATTTACAAAAAAAAAGAAGAAAATAATTTTAAAGATTTCTACAGACACAAAACAAAGGGAGAAGTTAAAACAAACAAAAAGACAATTTCATAACATGCAAAAAGAGAATAGAAATAAAGAGAAGAAAATGCAAGAATAAATGAAAGTAAAGAATATTAGAGAGAGAGAGAGAGAGAGAGAGAATTCAAGAGGTTGAATTTTTATTTCCCATCAAAAAGAAGGAAAAAAAAAAGAAAAAAAAAAGAAAACAAAAGAAAGAAGAAAGCAATGCCAATTGGAAGAGTAAATATTACAATGTGGATGGTGAGAGAAGAAAGAGAATGAATGAATGCTTGTCAGTCTAGTATAAGTAAAATATAATAAAGAAAACAAAATATATAAAAAAGATGGTTTACTAACAAAGATTGCCACTATCAGTTGTCTAATACATGCATGTAATATCACTGGGTGCCCCCACTCAGCCTCTTTATCTCAGCAGAGTTGCTCTCATCCTTCATCCACCATAATCACAAAGACAGATGAGGAGTTGAAAATGGGTGCGGGTGGGGGAAGGGGGTAGATAGAGAAAAAGAAAAAAAGTGAAAAGAAAGAAAGAAAGAAAGAAAAGAAAAAGAAAAAAAAAGGCAATCCTAAGTGGTAACTCCAGTTCATTCTGATCTGCGGTTGTGGTGGTGGTGGTAGTAACAGCAGCAGAGAAGGTAGAAGATGAATGGGTGGAGGAGTGGGGAAGGCGTGTGTGTGTGTGTGTGTGTGTAGAGATATGGGGGGGGGCGAGAGTGACAGAGGATGAACCCAGGCAGAGGTTGTCAGGGAGATGAATAACTCATCCTAATGTGATGGAGGGGAAAACACACACTCTCTCTCTCTCTCAACTAATATAAGATTCAGTAAAGAAAAATATGCTGAAATGAAACCATGAAAAATTAATAAGACTTAAGAACAACATTAAAATAAGTAAAAAAAATAATTAAAATAAAAATTTTTAAAAAAAGAGAGAAAAAAGAAAAAGAAAATTGTTTGCTGTCAAACTAAAGTAATAAGAAAAAAAATTAAATAATCTAATTGTTTTTGTGCTTCTTCATCTCTTATCATTAACATTAAACATCACAGAACTGGTAGAAGAGAATAAACTCTTTAACAAAAGAGTGAATAAAAGAAGACAAAAAAAGAAAGAGAAAAAAAGAAGAAAAAAAAGAGAAACCATTGAACGAGGAAGATCTTAATGGACAGAGAGTGCAGGCTAAAGGACGACCAGTGGCTTTTTATAACACTGACCATGTCTCTTGAATGCACTCGTAAAAGAGGTCCTATTGTTCACTTTTGAATAAGATTCTCAGCAAAAATACAATGTCATGCAGTCAAACTGGGACTGCTACAAGGAAGAGCAGCAGTAGCAGCAATGTAGGTTTTCAAGAGGAGAGACAGAAGGACAATCATCAAGTATTACCATCAGAGAATATCAATCACTCAATTATGTCTAATCTCTCTCTCTGTCTTTCTTTCAATTTTAACTTGATCATCAGCTTCACAAAATACTTTACTCTTGGCTTTGCAACAATCAAAGAATACTACACAATAACAATAGAGATGTTACCTGAAAACAGACATGTGTTTAAGAGTACATGCATGAATATGTATTCATGCATAACAAAGTGTACTTTATAGGTATATAGATGCATGTGAAAATATACAGTATATACAAGAGTGAATATATGTGCATATATGAGAGAGAGAGAGAGAGAGTGTGTGTGTGTGTGTGTGTAAAAGAGAGAGAGAGAGAAAGAGAGAGTGTGTGTGAGAGGGAGAGTGTGTGTGTAAGAGAGAGAGAGAGAGTGTAAGAGAGAGAGAGAGAGTGTAAGAGAAAGAGAAAGAGAGCAGGTGTAATAGAAAGAGAGAGAGTGTGTGTGTGTGTAAGAGAGAGAGAGTGTGTGTGTGTGTAAGAGAGAGAGAGAAGAGAAGAGAGAGTGTGTGTGTGTGTGTAAGAGAGAGAGAGAGTGTGTAGAGAGAAGAGAGAGAGAGAGTGTGTGTAAGAGAAAGAGAGAGAAGAGTGTGTGTAAGAGAAAGAGAGAGAGTGTGTAAGAGAAAGAGAGAGAGAGTGTGTAGAGAAAGAGAGAGAGAGAGAGAAAGAGAGAGTGTGTAAGAGAAGAGAGAGAGAGAGTGTGTAAGAGAAAGAGAAGTGTGTAAGAGAAAGAGAGAGGGTGTAAGAAGAGAGAGGGTGTAAGAGAAAGAGAGAGGGTGTAAGAGAAAGAGAGAGGGTGTAAGAGAAAGAGAGAGAAGAGAGAAAGAGTGTGTGTGTGTAAGAGAAAGAGAGAGAGAGAGAGTGTGTGTAAGAGAGAGAGAGAGAGTGTGTGTGTGTGTTTGTAAGAGAAAGAGAGAGAGAGTGTGTGTGTGGTGTGTGAGTAAGAGAAAGAGAGAGAGAGTGTGTGTGTGTGTGTGAGTAAGAGAAAGAGAGAGAGTGTGTGTGAGAGTAAGAGAAAGAGTGAGAGTGTGTGTGAGAGTAAGAGAAAGAGTAGAGAGGAGAGAGTGAGAGAGAAGAGAAAGAGTGAGAGAGTAAGAGAAAGAGTGAGAGAGTGAGAAAGAGTGAGAGAGAGAGAGAGAGAGAGTAAGAGAGAGAGAGAGTGTGTGTGAGTAAGAGAAAGATAGAGAGAGTGTGTGTGAGAGTAAGAGAAAGAGTGAGAGAGTAAGAAGAGAAAGAGTGAGAAGAGTAAAGAAAGAGTGAGAGAGTAAGGAAAGAAGTGAGAGAGTAGAGAAAGAGTAGAGAAGAAGAGAGAGAGTGTGTGTGTGTGAGTAAGAGAAAGATAGAGAGAGTGTGTGTGAGAGTAAGAGAAAGAGTGAGAGAGAAAGAGAGAGTGAGAGAGTAAGAGAAGAGAGTGAGAGAGTGTGTAAGAGTGTGTGTGAGAGAGTGTGTAAGAGTGTGTGTGAGAGAGTGAGAGAGAGTGTGTGTGAGAGAGTGAGAGAGAGAGTGTGTAAGAGTGTGTGTGAGAGAGTGAGAGAGAGAGTGTGTAAGAGTGTGTGTAAGAGAGTGAGAGAGTGTAAGAGTGTGTGTAAGAGAGTGTGTAAGAGTGAGAGAGAGAGTGTGTAAGAGTGAGAGAGAGAGTGTGTAAGAGTGAGAGAGAGAGAGAGAGAGAGAGAGAGAGTGTAAGAGTGAGAGAGAGAGAGAGTGTAAGAGTGAGAGAGAGTGTGTAAGAGAGAGAGAGAGAGAGTGTAAGAGTGAGAGAGAGAGAGAGAGTGTGTAGAGTGAGAGAGAGAGTGTGTAAGAGTGAGAGAGAGAGTGTGTAAAGAGTGAGAGTGAGAGTGTGTGAGAGAGAGAGTGTGGTGTGTGTGTGTGTGTGTGTGTGTGTGTGTGTGTGTTGTTTAAAAGAGCATGGTTTTTGCTGTGAGGAAAGGTTGTTATGTAAGCATCTCTTGTATGCATAAGTAAATGTTTAAGAAAAGTGCATGTATTGCTGTAAGCAAATTACATAATTTCCTCAATAGCAATTTATCTATTGATATGATATTTGAGTTACATTTCAATATGAGATACATAACATTAGACACAGGGGGGGGGAGAGTAAGAGAGTATAATCATTTAAAACTGTTCACCACAGAAGTTGATTATTTCTATATTTGAAGAATGAAGAAGCACTCAAAAAATAAAAATGAATAAAATGATAAAGACATTATTATATCAATAACAAATACATATGTCTGAAGAAGACAAGCTTCTGATTGT
>CM042154.1:72679591-72682091 GCA_023376005.1 Doryteuthis pealeii | reverse complement strand
TATATAGATAGATATATAGATAGATAGAAATAGATAGAGATATATAGATAGATAGAAATAGATAGAGATATATAGATAGATAGAAATAGATAGAGATATATAGATAGATAGAAATAGATAGAGATATATAGATAGATAGAAATAGATAGATATAGATAGATAGATAGATAGAGATAGATAGATAGATAGATAGATAATAGATAGAGATATATAGATAGATAGATAGAAATAGATAGAGATATATAGAGATAGATAGATAGATAGATAGAGATATAGATAGATAGAAATAGATAGATAGAGATATATAGATAGATAGATAGAAATAGATAGAGATAGATAGATAGATAGATAGATAGATAGATAATATAGATAGATAGAGATATATAGATAGACAGAAATATAGAGATATATAGATAGACAGACAGAAATAGAGATATAGAGATAGACAGACAGAAATAGATAGAGATAGAGATAGACAGACAGAAATAGATAGAGATATAGAGATAGACAGACAGAAATAGATAGAGATATAGAGATAGACAGACAGAATAGATAGAGATATAGAGATAGACAGACAGAAATAGATAGAGATATAGAGATAGACAGAAATAGATAGAGATATAGAGATAGACAGAAATAGATAGAGATATATAGAGATATATAGATAGAGAAAATCAAATACAAAAGAATCTATACATTTATATTCAAAATTATCTTTAAAAATATACATTTAAATGAATCATCAATATCATCAAATAGAAAACTAACATTCTCTTAATTCTCTCTTGTAAACATTTATGTACACTATTATTTGATAATTACCTTAATTAGAAAGAGATGAATAATAAATTCAATGTACCTAAGAAGTTAAGAGCTAACATGCATAAAACTTCAATGGTAATTCTGAATCTTTAATCAGGGAATTATCACAAAAATTTATTATAAACAACTAGAAGATTAAATTCAAAGTTGAATATAAAAATCATGCCCCCCCCCCAAAAAAAAAAATTTGGCAAGACAATATTAATAAACGTATTTTCATTTAATAAGATCTATAATTTTAAAAAAATTATAAAACCATTATAACAAAAGTTTTTCCAAGAAAACTCTACAAACTGCAAAGAAAAAAAAAAAAAAACAACAAAAAACCTAGCAGTGAGGCATTTAAACAAAGAAGATTTTTATCCTGCATTGTGAACAGCAAATGCTATCAAGAAGCCCCCCCCCCCGCCATTCCCCGGGCTTTTCTATTACCGGTCTCCACCCACTACTGCACAACGTGGATTAGTGTGCCATTCTCCTCAGCATCAAATCAATAGATATGGAGTACACTCCAAGATTCCACTAAGAAAAATGGTAAATGGTGGCAGATTTATTTCCAACTTAGATCTTCCTCTGCTTATTCTTATAGACAATTTCAAGTTATCATTAAAAAGAAAGAAAAGAAAATGTATTAAAGAATAATTGAAGAAAAGAAATTGCCAGGAATAACATTTGTCATGTCAATGAAATGCTAGCAAGCAGATGTTAATTCTAACATTGTAGGGTTTACATATTAGGAAATAAAACCAGGGATTTAATTCTTATAGCAAAAATGTCATTTCTTATTTTTCGTTAACAAAAACAAAAACAAATAGTTGAAAAAAAAAATAAAAAAATTTTAAATAAAAATAAAAATAAAATGTAAAGTTTTTATTTTTTTTAAACCACTTTTAAGTTCCAGATTAATATTTTACAATGTTGTATGAATTTCCAAAAATCAAAGATGAAATTAAATGCGTAAATAAATAAAGACTAAATAAATAAATCAAGAAAAGAAAGACCAATAAAATAAATTTCTAGATCTGCTTGGACACCTTTAAATTCACATGGACATAACTAAGCTTTAAAAAAAAGTTCTGCAAGATTTTATCACCCCTGGAGACATGACAATTAGCAAATATACTGATTTTAAAACTAGTTTCATGTTTTCAAAATATAATTTTCCAAACTTGACAAAAAAAAAAAAAAAAAAAAAAAAAAAGTGCTATTTTACAATATACACACTATATACACACTATATATATATATATATATATATATATATATATATATATATATATGCCACTTCTCTACAACATAAATATAAATATTAGGCCTTAATCAGGATTAGCAGTGATGAAAATGCATATTTTCAAATTCTTTTAAAACCTTTCAGGCAAATATTTCAAGGAGGAGTTTCTTTATAAACAATGGATCCCTTTTTTTTTTTTTTTTTTTTACTGCTCTTGTATTATAAGAATTGCATTAAAACTATTCGCAAAAATGAATTGTATGTCTTTTTTTTTCTGTGCACATGTGTATTTTGTCCTGCATGGACTTTTATACATCAAATAAAATGAAGTAATTACAGTTTAATTAAAATAAATGGTATCATTTTTTCTCTCTCTTGATTTTAATAGAAAACAAATTGCAGATTGTGACAATTCACTGAATTCAAAAATAGCTTAGGAATTTATTT
>CM042154.1:72607091-72677091 GCA_023376005.1 Doryteuthis pealeii | reverse complement strand
AGAGAGATAGATAGATAGAGAGAGGGAGAAATAGATAGAGAGAAATAGATAGAGAGAAATATAGATAGAGATAGAGAGAGATAGATAGAGAGAGATATAGATAGAGAGAGAGGGAGAGATAGATAGAGAGAGAGAGATTGATATATATCAACCACTGACAGATACAGATACTATTAACCGTACAGCACCAACAGCAAGCTAAGAAAAAGGTTCAAAATAAATATAAAAAGTTAGAAATGTTCATTAATAATTTACAATAGAAAATAACTGAAAGAAGAATTGTTTTTTGAAAGATGATTTTGTCACAATAAAGCACAAGATAAAAGTATCAAGTTCTAAACAATGAAATACAGAGCTGTATGTTTCATTCATCCATCATTGTAGATGAAGTTCCATGCTTATTTAATGTATTTTTCAGTGGTGAATACAAATGAATCTCAGTCGTTAAAAACAGTTAACAGCCAAACTCTAAATATTAGGGTAATCCCAAATATTTAGAAATCACAGAAACGTTTTTTTGGTTTTTTTTCATTGTTAATGATGTTTACATCATTTCAAAGTTTGAACATATATCCATTTTTATGCATTTTAGTCAGTGAATTTTTGTAGGTGCAGTTTTTGTATGCCCATGTCATACCAGTTTGTTGCTGTATCATTAAGAAAGTGTTGAATCTTGTCATCATTTCAAACTCCCTACACCACTTGCAGACATTTTTGACATCCATGCAAGACTCGCTATACACTTCCGTTAATTGGTGATGAATTTCAATTGATTTAATGCCTTTTGCGTTCATAAACTGAATAACTGCACAAACTTCACATTTGGCAGTAGTGTCAATCGACTGCCAAGCCAACACTGTGAACAACAGTGAAGCATGTGCAGGGGAAGGTGCATACATAAACAAATACAAGCAGTGTTGCTAATAGCCGCACAGTTTCCCTGTGTCCCCAGCACTTTGGAGACCTTACTTTTTGGATTATTCTCATATACTATTTAAAAAATACATAACTTCAGATGAGCTGGATATGAAATCACAGACCACACATAATGGGGTTTAGGATTTTTCAGACTTATCACAGAGAATATAACATGAAGAATTGTACAAATTATTGCTTATAATAAAACTTATCTTTGGTGCATAAGTAGGTTAAATAAACAAAGTTAGCAGAATGGCCTATTGTCAGTATCAGCCAAACAGCGAGGGAGGTTTCATGAAAATATAGACAGCTAGGGGGACCTTGTTAAGATTCTTGTGGCCATTTTTAGGCTGCAGGAGAGAGCACTTTACAGTGGAGATCAGCATAAATTTTGATCCATGTTGTGTAGTATCCAATAATGCTTTTCCATTGGTCTGTGTATCTTGAATCTTATGATCCTTGTGTACCTCAGTATTAAGCAGGACACTTGGTTGTTAATCCATTCGTCCTTGTTAAGCACGAGCAACTGAACACCTTTCCATGAAGGCCTTTAAATAGTTAACCAACCACATATTTGAGTGTGTTGATAGGCCGATTGAATCCATGCGGCCATGGAGAGTCTATAAATTTAAGTTGTGACCTCCAGCACACGTTATATACAAAAATATAATCCAATAGACCCTGTACCAAACTAAGCTAAGTTTAGTAAATGACTTTACAAATTTGAGTCTCTTATTATACTTTCTGGATATTTTCTCTCAGACACTTTTCTTTTTCCATGCATGGAGAAGTTGAGTTTAAAGGCCTAAAACGTTCATAAATCATTATAGTATACAGAGTTTAACAGGTTTGAAATCAGAGTTTTCATTCTCCTAGATTGATTACCTAGCCAAGGTAATTTCTAAAATCTACAGTAAACTTTATGAATTTTATAGATTTGATTTTTTTTTTTAAAGCTGAAAATAAAGTTTAATCATTCTTGAAAGGTAGTCTTTGAATAATGAATTAATTTAAAAAAAATACTAGATGACCCTGGAATCCATTGGGTTCCCATTATAACAGCAGTCCATGATGATATTAATGCTTCTATTTAGGAAGGAGTGACATTATTATTAGTATTTCTTTGTTATGTCCATTATATCTATAATTTGGATAATTAAAAAAATATCTTTAGTACAAACAAAAAAAACACAAAATTACCAATTAGTTGTAAATTGGACTGGAAATTGCCTTATTCTCTAAGAACATTTTTACGTGTATTACTCTGATAAAATTTCACTTTAATGATCCATTGTTACTGGATTAAGGTTATATACAAGCATGAGAATGTTGTTAATATACAGAATAAAAACTTATCTTATATGTTTATTAAAAACAGAGAAATAATTAGAGTTTTAAAATAATGAGCATCTAAACCTACATTTATTATGCTAAGTTTATTTTTTTTTTAACTAAAACAATAAATAAATACACAAAATCTATGCAAATTAATTAACTGCTTGTTTACTCTATATACTTGTAATTTATCAATTACAACAATCACATACAATACTACATACTTAAAATTGGACACATTATGTGCTGTAATGGTTAGTAGATTATTGTTAATAAGTTTGATTCTCAGTGAGTGCCCATATATTTCTGGCCTTCTAAGCTTAGTAAATGATTAGATACTTAAAATTAATGTATCTTGATATCAAGCAGTTTGGACAGATCATATGTAAATAGGTATATGATGCTTATACTCAAAAAATTGTTATATACACAATGTTTCGGCTGATGTGTCCTCCGGCCTTCTTCAGGTGTTTCTTGTCAAACTCTGGAACTTTCAGAAACACCCAAAGAAGGCCGGAGGGCACATCGGCCAAAACCCTGTGCAAATAACAATGAAGATGAGGACAACAGTCCGAATAATCCAAATGCAAATTATAAATCTTCATCTCAAAAATTCAGAGAAATTATATAAAATTGATTTAAATTTAAGTTTTCTTTTAACTTTTTTAATTTTTATGATGATATAGCTAAATCATAATATTGATTGTGTTTGAAATTTAAAAGGTTAAAGATTATCAAAATACCTAGATTTTTTTTAATAGTCTAGTTTCAAGTAATTTTTATAGAATCTATATTTATGAACTACTTAATGAATATACATACTGTATTATTTTTTAAGTTCTACATTTAATCAATTTATACACATATATATTATATATACACACATGCACAAGTGGGCACCGAGAAGTTTTCAATCCAAACAATATTTTTAAAGAGTTAAAAGAAAGTTGAAAAATGTGAAAAGTATATTATTGAACTTTAGGATGAACATGAGTAGCATAGTGCAAGGTCATTAATCCTTGGCTAGGCTGGGAACTTCCCTATACTGTGCGTGTGCGTGTGCATGTGTGTGTGTGTGAATGCAGAATTAATAAAAATAATACAAGTTGGTAACAGTTGATTGGCCTAAAGTTAAATAGTTGGTCAAATATAATCCTACACACTAAATGTTCTATCAAACATAAAAACATCATCAACACCTGAAAAATGTACAGGGCTAATAATTTGTAATAAAAATGAAAAGAAAGAAATGTGATATACAGTTGATATAAATAGCTCAGTCGGTAGAGTGTTAGGCTAGAAACCACAAGGTTCCTAGTTCGACACGGTCCTTGCCAACTCGGCATATGAGTAGCACAGGGATCTGTGCAGTAAAGTAAGGAGCTGACGGTAGGTGTGGCGCTCCACCTCAGACATTAAAACAATCTCCTTGGTCTAGCACAAGTGAAAAGCGGTTAGACTCCCTCGCTGATTGGCTGATACCAACTTTAGGCTGGCCTGCCGACTTTACTTATTTATTTATCTATATTTTTAATTGTAACTGTTTCTGAATTTTAAATGACTATCTAAAATAATTATGAAGCTCTGTAATATTTATGTTTTTGTTAAGGTTTTATCATTTTTTACTTGTCCTGCTTTTAGGCCATGTCTCAACATTTATAGTGTGTATGATTTCTGAATAATTATATAAATTCTTAGACTTTTAATGAAATATTTTTATAAATTATCCTTATGATTAAAAAAATTCTAAGAAGTCAATTAAACTTAAAGATGATGACATATTTTCATAAGATTTGGCATATCAACCTTCATGGGTTATTTAATGCCAAAGCTATCCCTGTAAAAGAAAATTAGTGGTATTATTTACCCATAGCTGGGGCATGAGGGATTTTTCCCAAGGGTATTAGTCAGAAAGTGAACATAATAGTGCAATTTGAGTTTGAAATCACTATGATGTCACACTCCAGCATGCAAGCTATTACGCCATGGGGACTCCCCTTATTTTTATAAGTACAATAAAATACAAGAAAAGATTTCACATATAAAAGCACTAAGCAGTCTTATGATAAAGAAATAACTTTGAAGATATTTGGAAAAACAACAATACATTGTGCTATGCCTGGTTTCATGTTTACCTTTCCTATTCTTTACAGGTAATATTTATTTTTTCAAATTATTTTTCAATGATTAAGAAGACATCTTTCAGGAAACAGGTTAACTCATTCCCAACCGTTGTGGCAAAATTATTGTTCTTAAAAGGTAAACAATGAAACCAGGGATAGCAACAATGTATTGTTTGTTTTTTCCACCACATATCTTCAAAGTTATTTCTTTATCATAAGATCTGGGCTAGTGCTTTTTATTATGTGAAATCTTTTCTTGTATTTTATTGTATCTTATAAAAAATAAGGGGAGTCCCCATGGCGTAATAGCTTTGCAGCTGGATGTGAACAATCATAGTGATTTCAAAACTCAAATTGCACTATTATGTTGTCACTTTCTGACTATACCCTTTGGGAAAAATCCCTCATGCCCAGCTTATGGTTAATAAATAACCACGTAATTTTCTTTTACAGGGATAGCTTTGGCATTAATAACCCATGAAGGTTGGAATATGCAAATCTTATGAAAAATATGTCATCATCTTTAAGTTTTAATTGACTTTCTTAGAAGTTTTTTTTAATCATAAGGATAATTTAATAAATATTTCATTAAAAGTCTAAGAATTTAATTTTATAATTATTCAGAAATCATACACACTATAAATGTGAGACATGGCCCTAAAAAGCAAGGAACAAGTAAAATGAGTAAACCTTAACAAAAACATAAATATTTACTAGGCTTCATACATTATTTAGATAGTCATTTAAAATTCAGAAACAGTTACAATTAAAAAATATAGATAAATAAATAAAGTAAAGTCGGAGGCCAGCCTAAAGTTTGGTATCAAGCCAATCAGCGAGGGAGTCTAACCGCTTTTCAACTTGTGGCTAGACCAAGGAGATTGTTTTTAATGTTCTGAGGTGGAGCGCACACTACCGTCAGCTCCTTACTTTACTGCACAGATCCCCGGTGCTCTCATATGCCGAAGTTGGCAAGGACCGGTGTCGTAACTAGGAAAACCTTGTGGTTTCTAGCCTAACACTCTACGACTGAGGCTAATTTATATCAAACTGTATAATCACATTCTTCTTTCATTTTTTATTACAAATTATTAGCCCTGTTACATTTTTCAGGTGTTGATGATGTTTTTGATGTTGATAGAACATTTAGTGTGTAGGATTAATATTTGACCAACTATTTAACTTAGCCAAATCAACTTGTTAGCCAACTTGTATTATTTTATTAATTCTGCTTCACACACACACACATGCACAACGCACACGCACAGTAATAGGGAAGTTTCCAGCCTAGCCAAGGTTAATGACTTGCACTATGCTACTCATGTTTCATCCTAAGTTCAATAATATACTTTTCACTTTTTCAACTTTCTTTTAAGTTTTATAAAATATTGTTTTGGATTGAAAACTTCTCGGTGCCACTTGTGCTGTGTGTGATATATAATATTATGTGTATAAATTGATTAAATGTAGAAACTTAAAAAAATAATACGTATGTATATTCATTAAGTAGTTCATAAATATGATTTTATAAATTACTTTGAAACTAGACTATTAAAAAATCTAGGTATTTTGATAATCTTTACCTTTTTAAATTTCCAAACACAATCAAATTAATATTTAGCTATTTCATCATAAAATTAAAAAAGTTAAAAAGAAAACTTAAATTTTAAATCAATTTTATATAATTTCTCTGAATTTTTGAGATGAAGATTTATAATTTGCAATTTGGTTATTCGGACTGTTGTCCTCATCTTCATTGTTTTTGCACAGGGTTTTGGCCGATGTTGGCCCCTCCGGCCTTCTTTGGGTGTTTTCTGAAAGTGGCAGAGTTTGACAAGAAACACACCTGAAGAGGCCGGAGGAACACAATCAGCCGAACATTGTGTATATAACAATTTTTTGAGTATAAGCATCATATACCTATTTACATATGATCTGTCCCAACACTGGCTTGATTGCAAGATACATTAATTTTTAAAGTATCTAATCATTTACTAAGCTTAGAAGGCCAGAAATATATGGGCACTCACTGAGAATCAAACTTATTAACAATAATCTACTTAACCATTACAGCCATAATGTGTCCAATTTTAAGTATGGTAGTATTGTATGTGATTGTTGTAATTGATAAATTACAAGTATATAGAGTTAAACAAGCAGTTAATTAATTTGCATAGATTTTGTGTATTTATTTTATTGTTTTAGTTAAAAAAAATAAATCTAGCATATTAAATGTAGGTTTAGATGCTCATTATTTTAAAAAACTCCTAATTATTTCTCTGTTTTTAATAAACATATAAGATAGTTTTTGATTCTGTATATTAACAACATTCTCATGCTTGTAATATAACTTAATCCAGTAAACAATGGATCATTAAAGTGAAATTTTATCAGAGTATACACGTAAAATGTTCCTTAGAGAATATAGGCCAATTTCCCAGTCCAATTTACAACTAATTGGTAATTTGTGTTTTTTTTTTGTACTAAGATATTTTTTTAATTATCAAATTTATAGATATAATGGACATAACAAAGAAATACGGGTTGAATAATAATGTTCACTCCTTCCTAATGAAGCATTAATATCATCATGGACGCTGTTATAATGGGAACCCAAATGGATTCAAGGGTCATCTAGTAATTTTTTTTTAAATTAATTCATTATTCAAAGACTACCCTTCAGACATGATTAAACTTTTATTTTTCAAGCTTTAAAAAAAAAATCAAATCTATAAATTCATAAAAGTTTACTGTAGATTTTAGAAAATTACCTTGGCTAGGTATCAATCTAGGAGAATAAAACTCTGATTTCAAACCTGTTAAACTCTGTATACTATAAATGATTATGAACGTTTTTAGGCCTTTAAACTCAACTTCTCCATGCATGGAAAAAGAAAAGTGTTCTGAGAAAATAATCCAGAAAGTAAATAGAGACTCAATTGTAAAGTTCATTTTACTAACTTAGCTTAGTTTGGTACAGGGTCTATTGGATTATATTTTTGTATATAACGTGTGCTGGAGGTCACAACTTATTTTAGACTCTTCCATGGCCGCATGGATTCAATAAGGCCTATCAACACAAATCAAATATGTGGTTGGTTAACTATTAAAGGCTCATGGAAAGGTGTTTCAGTTGCTCGTGCTTAACAGGGACGATGGATTAAAACCAAGTGTCCTGTTAATTACTGAGGTACACAAAGGAATCATAAGATTCAAGATAACACAGACCCAATGGAAAAGCATTATTGGATACTACACAACATGATCAAAATTTATGCTGAATCTCCACTGTAAAGTGCTCTCTCCTGCAGCCTAAAAAATGCCACAAGATCTTAACAGGTCCCCCTAGCTGTCTATATTTTCATGCAAACCTCCCTCGCTGTTTTGGCTGAAATACTGACAATAGGCATTCTGCTACTTTGTTTATTTAACCTACTTATGCACCAAAGATAAGTTTTATTATAAGCAATATTTGTAACAATTCTTCATGTTTATATTCTCTGTGATAAGTCTGAAAAATCCCTAAACCCCATTATGTGTGGTCTGGTGATTTCTATCCAGCTCATCTGAAGTTATGATTTTTTAATAGTATATGAAATAATCCAAAAAGTATAGGTCCTCCAATAGTGCTGGGGACTACAGGGAAAACCTGTGCGGCTATGCAACACGCTGTATTTGTTATGTTGCACCTTCCCCTGCACATGCTTCACTGTGTTACAGTGTGGCTTGCAGTGATTGACACACTGCCAAATTGAAGTTTGTTGCAGTTATTCAGTTTATGAACGCATGAAAGGCCATTAAATCAATTGAATTCATCACCAATTAACGGAAGTGTATAGCGAGTCTTGCATGGATGTCAAAAATGTCTGCAAGTGGTGTAGGGAGTTGAAATGATGACAAGATTCAACACTTTCTTAATGATACAGCAACAAACTGGTATGACATGGGCATACAAACTGCACCTACAAAATTACTGAACTAAAATGCATAAAAATGGTATATGTTCCAAACTTTGAAATGATGTAACATCATTAAANACATCATTAACAATGAAAAAAACCAAAAAAACGTTTCTGGATTCTAAATATTTTGGATTCCCTATATTTAGAGTTGGCTGTTAAACTCGTTTTTAACGACTGAGATTCTTCGATATTCACAATCTGAAAAAATACATTAAATAAGCATGGAACTTCATCTACAATGTATGGGATGAATAAACAATACAGCATTGTATTTCAGTTGTTTAGAACTTGATACTTTATCTTGTGCTTTATTGTGACAAAATCACTTTCAAAAAACAATTACTTCTTTCAGTTATTCTATTGTAATTATTAATGAACATATTCTAACTTCTTATATATTTTGAACCTTTTAGCTTGCTGTTGGTTCTGTACGGTTAATAGGTTTGTATCTGTCTAGTGGATGATATTATCACTCTCTCTCTCTATCTATCATCTCCCTCTCTCTCTATTATATCTCTCTCTATCTATCTCTCTTATCTCTTATATTCTCTCTATCCTATTTCTCTCTATCTATTTCTCCTCTCTCTATCTTATCTATCTCTCTATCTATATTTCTCTCTATCTATTCTATCTCTCTACTATATTTTCTCTATCTATCTCTATCTCTCTCTATCTAATTTCTCTTATCTATCTCTCTATCTCTCTCTATTCTATTTCTCTCTATCTCTCTCTATCTATCTCTCTATCTATCTCTTCTATCTATCTCTCTATTATCTATCTTCTCTATCTATATATCCTTATCTTTCTTCTTCCTCTCTCTCTATCATATATCTCTCTATCTATCTATCTATCTATCTATCTCTATCTCTCAAATCTCTCTATCTCTATCTATTCTATCTCTCAATCTCTCTATCTCTACTATCTCTCAATCTCTCTATCTCTATTCTATCTATCTCCAATTCTCATCTCTATCTATCTATCTCTCATCTCTCCTATCTCTATCTATCTATCTCTCAATCTCTCTATCTCTATCTATCTATCTCTCTAACTCTATTATATCTCTCAATCTCTCTATCTCTACATCTATCTCTCAATCTCTCTATCTCTATCTATCAATCTCTCAATCTCTCTCTATCTATCAATCTCTCAACTCTCTCTATCTATCAATCTCTCCAATCCTCTCTATCTATCAATCTCTCAATCCTCTCTCTATCTACAATCTCTTCTATTCTATCAATCTCTCAATTCTATCATCTTCAATCTCTCTCTCTATCAATCTTCAATCTCTCTCTCTATCAATCTCTCTCTCTTCTATCTATCTATCAATCTCTCAATCTCTCTTCTCTATCTATCATCTCTCAATCTCCTCTCTCTATCTCTCATATCTCTCAATCTCTCTCTCTATCTCTCAATCTCTCTCTCTTATCTATCAATCCTCAATCTCTCTCTCTTTCTATCTATCTCAATCTCTCTCTCTAACTATCTATCTCCAATCTCTCTCTATCTATCTCTATCTCTCATCTCCTCTATCTATCTCTCTATCTATCTCAATCTCTCTCTTATCTATTCTCTTCTATCTATCTCATCTTCTCTTATCTATCTCTCTTATCTATCTCTAATCTCTCTATTATCAATCTATCTCTCTATCTATCTCTCTATCTATCTCTCTATCTATCAATCTATCTCTCTATCTATCTCCTCTATCTATCAATCTATCTCTACTAATCTATCTCTCTATCTATCAATCTATCTCTCTATCTATCTCTCTATTCTTATCAATCTATCTCTCTATTCTCTTCTATCAATCTATCAATCTCTCTATCTATCAATCTATCATCTCTCATCTATCTATCTCTATCTATCTATCTAATCTCTCTATCTTCCTATCTTCTATCTCTCTATCTATATATGTCCCATCTATGGGTTAAATAGGAAAAATTATTATAAAAATGTATTATCCATTAAGGATTGATTTATTTCAAAACGTTATCGGCATTAAATAACCCATGAGGTTGATAATATGCCACAAAACAAAAAAAAAAAAAAACTAATCTATCTATCTATCTCTCTATCTTCTTATCTATCTATCTATCTCTCTATCTATTTATTCTATCATCTCTCTTCAATCTCTTCTATCAATCCTCTCTATCAATCTATCTTCAACCTCTACAATCTATCTATCTATCTATTCTATCTATCTATCTCTCCTTTATCTCTGAATGTTGCTCTCTCATTTGTTTATGGAGAGCAGAAAGAAAGAGGGGGAGATACTCTAAAATGTTTAAATTGAATGATTCCTTTTCTCTTGTGACAAGTTAACTACAACTACAACGACTTATTGACTAACTATTAAATTCCCAGGTTAAAGGCGTTCATGACCACAAACTCACTGAGAAGAGAAAGGGGGAAAAATTTAATAATAGTGAAAGCTATTTTGAAAATAATGATAGTGGGTGTGGGACTAAAATTGCACCCTCTAAATAGAGCCTGTCAGAGTGGAGTAGTCAGATGACATAAACCCTCCCTCTTCCTCTAATCTATTATCTCTAAGTTTAATTGATTTATTAAAAAAATATCAGTCATTTTTCTTTTCTGCAATTACTAACAATACTTTGAAAAGTTTTGCCTCTTCAAAATTTTCAGCGCTATTATGCTCTATTACCTTCTTTTCTTTCTTTTTCAATCATAAGGTAATTTATAAAATTATTTCAAAAAGTCTAAGAATTTATATAATTATTCAGAAATCATACACACTTAATGTTGAGACATGGCCCTAAAAGCAGGACAAGTCAAAATGATAAACCTTACCAAAAAACAATAAAATTACAGACCTTCATAATTATTTAGATAGTCATTTTCAATTCAAACGGTTCACAATTTAAAAAACATAATAAAAACTTTTTTATTATTGTTAATTATTTATATCAACTGTATATCACATTTCTTTCTTTTTTGTTTTGTTTTTATCTAATATTAAGCCCTATCATTTTCAGGTGTTCATACTATTGTTTTCATGTTGATACAACATTTAGTGGGTAGGATTATGTTTATTCATTAAAAATTAAAGGCTGGGCTGAAATATTGTTTTTATTTTTTTTCCTTCTGTGGGGTTTACATTTGCGTATAAATAAAATTCTAAGCCTATTTTTGAATTCAGTGATTGTCACAATCTTGCAATTGTTTTTCTATTAAAATCAAGAGAGAGAAAAATGGATACCATTTTTTAAGTTAAACTGTAATCTACTTTCATTTTATTGATGTTATAAAAGTCATGCAGGACAAAATACCTGTGCACAGAAAAAAAGACATACAGTCATTTTTGCGAATAGTTTTAATGCAATTCTTATAATACAAGGCAGTAAAAAAAAAAAAAAAAAGGGATCCATTGTTTTAAGAAACTCTCCTTGAAATATTTGCCTGAAAGGTTTTAAAGAATTTGAAAATATTGCATTTCATCACTGCTAATCCTGATTAAGGCCTAATATTTATAATTTATGTTGTAGAGAAGTGGCATATATATATATATATATATTATATATATTATATATTATATATGTGGATATAGTGTGTATATGTAAAATAGCACTTTTTTTTTTTTTTTTTTTTTGTCAAGTTTTGAAATTATATTTTTGAAAAACAGAAACTAGTTTAAAATCAGTATATTTGCTAATTGTCATGTCTCCAGGGGTTATAAATCTGCAGAACTTTTTTAAAAGCTTAGTTATGTCCAATGTAATTTAAGGTGTCCAACAGATCTAGAAATTTATTTTATTGGGTCTTCTTTTCTTGATTTATTATTTAGTCTTATTTATTTACGCATTTTTAATTCATCTTTGATTTTTGGAAATTCTACAACATTTGTAAAATATTTAATTGGAACTTAAAAAGTGGTTTAAAAAAATAAAAACTTACATTTTTATTTTATTTTTATTTAAAATTTTTTTATTTTTTTTTTCAACTATTTGTTTTTTGTTTTTGTAACGAAAAATAAAGAATGACATTTTTGCTATAAGAATTAAATCCCTGGTTTATTTCCTAATATGTAAACCCTACAATGTTAGATAACATCTGCTTGCTAGCATTTCATTGACATGACAAATGTTATTCCTGGCATTTTCTTTTCTTCAATTATTCTTTAATACATTTTTTTTCTTCTTTTTAATTGAAACTTGAAATTGTCTATTAAGAATAAGCAGAGAAGATCTAAGTTGGAAATAAATCTGCCACCCATTTACCATTTTTCTTAGTGGATCTTGGAGTGTACTCCATATCTATTGATTTGATGCCTGGAGGAGAATGGCCACACTAATCCACGTTGCTGCAAGTAGGGTGGAGACCGGTAATAGAAAACCCGCGGGAATGGCCTCGGGGGGGGGGGGCTTCTTGATAGCATTTGCTGTTCACAATGCAGGATAAAAAATCTTCTTTGTTAAATGCCTCACTGCTAGTTTTGTTGTTTTGTTTTTTTTTTCTTTGCAGTTTTGTTTAGAGTTATTCTTTGGAAAAACTTTTGTTATAATGTTTTTTATAATTTTTTAAAATTATAGATCTTATTAAATAAAATACGTTTAATTAATTTGCTGCCAAATTTTTTTTTTGGGGGGGGGGCATGATTTTTATATTCAACTTGAATTTAATTTCTATTGTTATTAATAAATTTTTGTGATAATTCCACTGATTAAAGATTCAGAATACATGAAGTTTTGCATGTTAGCTCTTTTAACTTCTTCGGTACTTGAATTTATTATTCATCTCTTTCTAATTAAAGTAATTATCAAATTAATAGTGTACATAAATGTTTACAAGAGGAATTAAGGAGATGTTAGTTGTTTCTATTTGATGATATTGATGATCATTTAAATGTATATTTAAAGATTATTTAATATAAATGTATAGATTCTTTGTATTTGATTTTTCTCTATCTATATATCTCTATATATCTCTATTTCTATTTCTGCTATCTCTATATCTCTATCTATTCTGGTCTATCTCTATATCCTATCTATTTCTGTCTGTCTATCTCTATATCTCTATCTATTTCTGTCTGTCTATCTCTATATCTCTATCTATTCTGTCTGTCTATCTCTATATCTCTATCTATTTTCTGTCTGTCTATCTCTATATCTCTATCTATTCTGTCTGTCTATTCTCTATTATCTCTATCTATTCTGTCTGTCTATCTATATATCTCTATCTATTTCTGTCTGTCTATCTATATATCTCTATCTATTTCTATATATCTATCTATCTATTTCTATCTATCTATCTATTCTCTAATCTAATTTCTATATTATCTATCTTATATCTCTATTTCTATTTTATCTATTCTTATCTTATTATCTCTATCTATTCTATCTATCTATCCTACTCTATATCTCTATCTATTTCATCTATCTATCTAGTATATCTCTATCTATTTCTATCTATCTTATCTATATATCTTCTATCTATTTCTACTATATATCTCTATCTAGTTCTATCTATCTATATATCTCTATCTATTTCTATCTTATCTATATATCTCTATCTATTCTATCACTATATTATCTCTATCTATTTCTATCTATCTATATATCTCTATTCTATTTCTATCTATCTATATATCTCTAATCACTTTCTATCTATCAATATCTCACTGTAACTTACCTCTCTATTATCTATCTTATCTATTATATATCTACTATTCTATCTATCCTATCATATATATCTCTATTCATTTTATCTATCTATCATTCTCATCACTCGTTGATCTAATCCGTCTAACTCTATCTATCTTATATATCTTATCGTATTTCCTATCTATCTATCATCTTCTCTATCTATTTCTATCTATCTATTCTAATCTATATATCTCTATCTTATTTCTATCTATCTATCATTATTATATATATCTATCTATTTCTATCGTATCTATCTATTATATATCTTCTATCTATTTCTATCTATCTTCACCTATATTATCTCTATCTATTTCTATCTATCTATCTATCTATATCTCTATCTATTCTATGCATCTATCTATCTATATACTCTATCTATTTCTATCTATCATCTATATATCTACATTATCATTCATTTCTGTTATCTATTCTATATATCTCTATTATTTCTATCTATTCATTTCTGTTATCTATCTCTATCTATTCATTTCTGTCTATATATCTCTATCTATTTCTATTCTATTCATTCTTGTCTAGCTATCTATAATCTCTATCTATTCTATCTGCTTATCTATCTAATATCCTCTATATATTCTATCTGCCATCTATTCTAAATATCTCTATCTATTTCTATCTGCTCTATCTATCTTAATTCTCTATCTATTTCTATCTGTCTATCTATCTATATCTCTATCTATTTTCTATCTGTGTCTATCTATCTAATATCTCTATCTATTCTATCTTGTCTATCTTATCTAAATACTCTATTCTATTTCGTATCTATTCATTTCTGTCTATCTATATATCTCTATCTATTTTATCTATTCATTTCTGTCTATTATATATCTCTATCTATTCTATCTTCATTTCTACTATCTAAATCTATATATCTCTATCTATATACTTCTACTATTTCTATTCATCTCTCACGCCTATAATATGTAATTATTAATATATATATATATATATACGCTGTTATCTATTTATCTGTCTCTCACTGTCTATTCTATTATAAATCTATCTGTCTCTCGCTGTCTATCTATTTATTCTGTCTCTCACTGTCTATTATATATCTATCTGTTCTTCACTGTCTATCTATATTTATCTATCTGTCTCTTCACTGTCTAATCTATATCTCTCTCGCTGTCTATTCTATATATCTTCTGTCTCTATTATCTCTCTATCATCTATCTATTTCTCTATATATCTATCTGTCTCTATTTATCTCTCTATCTATCTATCTCTCTATCTATCTCTCTATCTTCTATCTCTCTATCTATCTCTCTACTATCTTATATCTCTCTTCTATATATCTTACTGCTCTATATCTCTCTATCTATTTATCTCTCTATCTATTATCTCTCTATCTATCTATCTCTCTATCTATCTATCTCTCTATCTCTTCTATCTATCTATCTATCTATCTATCTATTATATCTCTCTCCTCTATCTATCTACCTATCTATCTATCTATATCTCTCTCTCTATATATCTATATCTCTCTATATATCTCTCTCTCTATCTCTCTATTATCTCTTTATCTCTCGCTGCCTATCTATATATATAAATATATTATATATATATATAATATATATATATATATATATCGCATGTCTATCTATTTATCTGTCTCTAGTAGAAAAGAAACAACTTTTTGAAATTTAACTTTATTACTTTTTATAAGCAAATGAAATGATTACTAAAATTATACAGTTATTTTTCTTCATTATGTTAATGAAGATGATTATTGTTTTATTTCTTTCTTTTTTTAGATTGAACCATTTAAAGGTTAATAGAATTTTACACTTGAGAAGCTTTTTAAGATTCTAACCTATACCAGTAAATTTTATATTGGGTAAGTTTTTCTTATTTTCCTTGATCTTCAGTATCATATTCATTATTATCATTCACATCATTTCTTCAAACACTATTATATCACATTTGATAGTTTTGTTTATTTAATAAAGAATGCTAGTTATTCTTTACATTTACCTTTGATAAAAATAAGTCTTTTATCCTGCATGGTGTTGACATTTTTTGATAATAGACTATATTATATTATTAAGTTACAAAAAATCATTTTAATTTTTTTTTAATTTTAGATCTTAGTATTTTTAATCCCCACATATTTACATTTACAGATTATGAAATTTGATAAATGCTTCTTTTTTTTAATTTTTTTTTTTTTTTTTAATTTTTATTCTTGTTCCTTGTTGCTTAATTCATTTAAAACAAATGGATGATTGTTGTGTGTGTGTGTGTGTGTGTGTGTGTTATGCTTTTTTATTGAAAACATCTTTTAAAACAAAAAGCAATGTATTATTAAATTTTAATTTTTGTCTATCTCTTTAAATTACAAATTTTGTTTGTCTTGTTCTATTTCTGTTTCTATGCTAATTTAAATATTTCTTTTCTTTTCCTTCAGTAATATGTTAGAGGAAGAGTCAAAATCATAAATCAAATGCCACCAAAACTTTTTCACCTGGCTCCATATCTGATATACAATCAGAGCTTGTCTCTTCAGACATAGTATTTGTTATGATATAATAATGTCTTTATCATTTTATTCATTTTAGTTTTTTGAGTGCTTCTTCATTCTTCAATATAGAAATAATCAACTCTGTGAGTCGTGAACAGTTTTAATGATTATACTCTCTTACTCTTCCCCCCCCCCCTGTGTCTAATGTTATGTATCTCATATTGAAATGTAAACTCAAATAGGTCATATCAATAGATTAATCTATTGAGGATAATTATGTTAATTTGTTACAGCATACATGCACTTTTCTTAACATTACTGTATGATACAAGAGTGCTTACATAAAACCTTTCCTCACAGCAAAAACCATGCTCTTTTTACAACACACACACACACCACACACACACACACACCACACACATCCTCTTCTCACAACTCTCACTCTCACTCTTACACACTCTCTCTCTCACTCTTACACACTCTCTCTCTCACTCTTACACACTCTCTCTCTCTCTCTCACTCTTACACTCTCTCTCTCTCTCTCTTACACACTCTCTCTCACTTTAACACTCTCCTCTCTCTCTCACTCTTACACTCTCTCTCTCTCTCTCACTCTGACACCACTATCTCTCTCACTCTTACACACTCTCTTCTCTCACTCTTACACACTTCTCTCTCTCACTCTTACACACTTCTCTTACAAACACTCTTACACTCTCTCACTCTTCTTACACACATCTTACACAACTCTCTCTCTCACTCTCTCACACACACTCTTACAACACTTCTCTCTCTCACTCTCTCACACACACACTCTCTCTCACTCTCTCACACACCCACCTTCCACTCTCTACCACAACTTACACACTCTCTCTGCTCTCTCTCTTACTCTCTCCACTCTCTCTTTCTCTTACTCTCTCCTCTTTCTGCTTACTCTCACACACACTCTCTCTATCTTTCTCTTACTCACAACACTCTCTCTCTTCTCTTACTCTCTCTCCTTTCTCTTATCTCTCACTCTTTCTCTTACTCTTCTCACTCTTTCTCTTACTCTCTCGACTCTTCTTACTCTCTCACTCTTTCTCTTACTCTCCACTCTCTCTTTACTCTCACCACACACTCATCTCTATCTTTCTCTTACTCACACACACTCTCTCTCTTTCTCTTTACTTCTCTCTCTCTTTCTCTTACTCTCTCACTCTTTCTCTTACTCTCTCCTCTTTCTCTTACTCTTCACTCTTTTCCTATCTCTCACTCTTCTCTTACTCTCTCACTCTTCTTCTTACTCTCACACACACCTCACTTTCTCTTCTCTCACACACACTCTCTCTCTTCTCTTACTCACCATCCACACCACCACTCTCTCTCTCTTCTCTTCTTACACACACACACACACACTCTCTCTCTCTTTCTCTTACAAACCCACACACACACTCCTCTCTCTCTTCTTACACACACTCTCTCTCTCTCTTCTCTTTCTCTTACACACACACACTCTTCTCTCTCTCTCTCTTTCTCTTACACCCTCTCTCTTTCTCTTACACCCTCTCTCTTTCTTTACACCCTCTTCTCTTCTCTTAAACCCTTCTCTTTCTCTTACACACTCTCTCTTTCTCTTACACACTCTCACCTCTTTCTCTTACCACTCTCTCTTTCTCTTAACACACTCTCTCTCCTTTCCTTACACACTCTCTCTCTCTTTCTCTTACACACTCTCTCTCCTCTTTCTCTACACAACACTTCTCTCTCTTCTTTCTCTTACACACACTCTCCCCTCTCTCTTTCTCTTACACACACTCTCTCTCTCTTTCCTTACACACTCTCTCTCTCTTACACCACACACACACTCTCTTCTCTTACACAACCCACACACTCTCTCTTCTTTACACACACACCACTCTCTCTCTCTTACACACACACACACTCTCTCTCTTTCTATTACACCTGCTCTCTCTCTTTTCTTACACTCTCTCTCTTCTCTTACACTCTCTCTCTCTCTCTTACACACACACTCTCCCTCTCACACAACTTCTCTCTTTCTCTCTCGCTCTCTTTTAACCACACACACACACACACTCTCTCCTCTTCTCTCATATATGCACATATATTCACTCTTGTATTACTGGTATATTTTTCACATGATCTATATACTATTAATGTACACTGTTTGCATGAATATATATTCATGCAATTATGACTCTTAAAACACATGTCTGCTTTTCGGTAACATCTCTATTGTTATTGTGTGGTATTCTTTGAGTGTTGCAAGCCAAGAGTAAAAGTAATTTTGTGAAGTGTATGATCAAGTTTTTTAAAATTGAAAGATAGACAGAGAGAGAGATTAGACATTAATGAGTGATTGATATCTCTGTGTAATAACTGATGCATTGCCTCTGTCTCTCCTCTTGAAAACCTACATTGCTGCTATGTGTCTCTTCCTTGTAGCAGTCCAGGTTTGGATGCATGACATTGTATTTTTGCCTTGAGAATCTTATTCAAAGCTGAACATAGGACCTCTTTTACGAGTGCATTCAAGAGGACATTGGTCAGTGTTATTAAAAAGCCACTGGTCGTCCTTTGCCTGCACTCTCTGTCCATTAAGATCTTCCTCGTTCAATGGTTCTCTTTTTTTTCTTCTTTTTTTCTCTTTCTTTTTGTCTTCTTTTTATTCATCTCTTTTGTAAAGAGTTATTCTCTGTCGTACCAGTTTCTGTGATGTTTAATGTTATGATAAGGATGAGAAGCACTAAAAACAATAATTATTTATTTTTTCTTATTACTTTAGTTTGACGCAAACAACTTTCTTTTCTTTTCTCTCCTGTTTTTTAAAAATTTTTATTTTTAATTATTTACTTATTTAAGTGTCTTAAGTCTTATTAATTTTTCTGTTCATTTCGCATTTTTTCTTTATGGAATTCTTATATTAGTTGAGAGAGAGGAGAGAGTGTGTAGTTTTCCCCTCATCACATTAGGCTGAGTTATTTCTTCTCCCTGACACCTCATGCTGGGGTTCATCCTCTGTCGACTCTCGCCCCCCCCCCATATCTTACACACACACACACAACACACGCACTTCCCCACTCTCCACCCATATTTCTACCTTCTCTGCTGCTGTTACTACCACCACCACCACAACCGCAGATCAGAATGAACTGGAGTTACCACTTAGGATTGCTTTTTTTTCTTTTTCTTTTCTTTTTTTTCTTTCTTTTCACTTTTTTCTGTTTTCTTATCTACCCCCTTCCCCCACCCGCAACCCATTTTTCAACTCTCATCTGTCTTTGTGATTATGGTGGATGAAGGATGAGGCAACTCTGCTGAGATAAGAGCTGAGTGGGCGCACCCAGTGATATACATGCCATGTATTAGACAACTGATAGTGGCAATCTTTGTTAGTAAACCATCTTTTTTATATATTTTGTTTTCTTTATTATATTTTACTTATACTAGACTGACAGCATTCATTCATTCTCTTTCTTCTTCACCATCCACATTGTTAATATTTACTTCAATTGGCATTGACTTTCTTCTTTCTTTGTTTTCTTTTTTTTTTTCTTTTTTTTTCTTCTTTTTGAATGTGGGAAATAAAAATTCAACCTCTTGATTCTCTCTCTCTCTTCTCTCTCTCTCTAATATTCTTTTACTTTCATTTATTTCTGCATTCTTCTCTTTATTTCCTATTCTCTTTTTGCATGTTATGAAATTGTCTTTTGTTTTTAACTTCTCCCTGTTTGTGTCTGTAGAAATCTTTAAATTATTTCTCTTTTTTGGTAAATTTCAGAATGTCTTCATTGGGTTTGGCAACAGCTATCTCTCTCCTTTTTTAAATTGTAAATACTTAGATAATTTTAAGAATCCTAGAAATTTTTTCTTTTTTCTATATTTGTATCATCTTTATAATAATCTATTTAGATATAAATTTATTTTTCAGAATATTGACTTATTTAGTTTAATCTTTTTTTTTCTTTAAATTTAATCCTTCAACCCATAGCTCTTTGGTCCTCAGATATTCTGTATCTGAACTCACAAAATTCACACACAAAAAAAAGAGTACAAATCACATTCAAACTTTGCTCTAGGGTACAGGGATTCTTGTTTAAAATTATTCCATTAGTATCTGACCTATGATCTCTCTGAATCTAAATTATTCAAGCTTACAGTGTATAGTAAAAAATAGCACTCTGCCTGAAATATTAGGCTTATGTATATAGTAAAATAGCACTCGGCCAAAATATTGGGCTTATGTATATATAAAATAGCACTTCGGCCAGAAATATTAGGGCTTATTGGATATTAGTTAAAATAGCACTCAGCCAGAAATATTAGGCTTATTGTATATAGTAAAATGCACTCGGCCTGAAATATTAGGGCTTATTGTATATAGTAAAATAGCACTCTGCCCTGAAATATTAGGCTTAATAATTTGTATTATAGTAAAATAGTTACTCTGCTGAAATATTAGGCTTATTATTGTATATAGTAAAATAGCACTCTGCCTGAAATATTGGGCTTACAAGTTCAAAGGGTTAATATTTTTCATTCAGTTGTTTAGTTTGAAGATAAATTGATAATATCTTGAAAATTGAAAATAATTTTTTTCTTTTTAATATTTAGTTTCAAGTATGTCAAGATATTTTCCAAGATAGCTATGATAATGATTATTATTATTAATATTATTGCTGTTTTTTTTTTCTTTTGAATTTAAAATAATTATGTGCTGTAAGACTATTCACTCCTTGACTGATTTCCTTTGTCTACTTGAAAAAATGTTCAGCATTCTGCATTGATAAAAGGATGTATTATTTATATTACTCTACTCAACTTTGTCATTTTTAACTTTCAATGCACTTGTTTAGAACAAAGAATATAAAATGATTGTAGTCATTCATCTAATGGCACATTTTTTTTTTTATCTTTTCTTTTACTGCTTTTTAAATTGCACATAAATAAATTAATACTTTAACATGTAAAACTGATTATTCTTATAAATTGACATAAAATTTGATGATAATATCTATATCTGCATTTTTGAATATACAAGCAATACAAGGTGTGTCAAAAAAGTATCAAGATTTTTTTGTACTTTGACCACACTTTGTATTCTGAAAAAAAAAAAATAATGTTTCCATTCATCTTCATTTCTATCTTGGCAAATATGCTTTAAATTGGTACTTTTTTGACACACCTTGTATTCTGAAAAAATTAATGAATGGAACATTATTTTTTGTGACAAAAAAGTACAAAAAATCTTTGATACTTTTTTGACACACCTTGATTTTTTTAATGTTTCTTAAACTGATTTTGAAAATAAATTATTTTTCCACTAAAAGTATATCATTAAAAAAAGATTTTGGCAATGATTTAACAATGTTTTTAAAAATAACATTTTGAATTACCAATAAGCAGTTTCTTTTGGAGTTAGTTTTATCTTTAATCTATTAAAATCATCTGTTGGCTAAAAAAATCTTTTGCCCATATATATTTAACCTTTAAAATAATCTATATTTTACTTGGATTTATTTTTTTGAAAAAGGAAAAAAAAGTTGATCCTTGATGCAAATTTAATCATAGCTGTGCAAAACTGCAAATAAAAATAGAATATATATTTGTATTTTCTATCATTACTTTCGATCTTTTGCCTTTCAGCTACAAATTAATGAAAATCTTATTAAATTGCAAATAATGATTTTGACTATAGTCATACTTTCTCTCTTAATCATCTTTTTCTTTTGCATATTTATTACATTAAAAAAAAAACTACTTCTCTCTCTGTAGTATTGAATTTTCTTACTGTTTTCTATTAGGTATACTAGCAAATATATGCACCCTCTGGGTGCAAGTATTTAAGTTTAATAAGTAATAAAATGTTAGATTAGATTAGAAAGCTAATGAAACTTAAATAAGAATGCAGATAAAAAGATTTGAAACAGAGTGGGTATAACCACAATAGAAAACTGAAACTACTCTTCCATCACCCTGTTCTTTCATTGCTAAAATTTTCCAATTAATTATTTAGTTAAGATAGAAAGTAAAGAATAAAATTAGTTATTTTTTCTTATTAATGGATAATCTTTTAAGATTTATCCCCCAAGATTTTTGTTCATTTCATTAAGATTATGACGTGTGAACGAGAAAGAAAAGAGCAAGACATTGTCTTGCCTGCTGGGATCGAACCTGCGTCCTCCCACATGCCGAAACAAATGCAATTTAGGAACTGGACGGACGTGAGGTTCGACTGATGTGCCTGGATGTTGGCTAATATGCAATTAAAACAAAGCGAGTGAGCTTGGGCAACAAGCAGAGAAGCTTTCGGCTTACGTGAGACGGCAGTCAGAAAATATTATTTTGACGATGGCGACGGATTTTCAGCTGCTGGTCAAAGACTGTGTTGACCAAAAGAAAGTTTGGCCTGCGAGAAGACAGTGAACTCGCTTCTTTTTGGTCCCCCCCCCCCTCAGCAGAACTTGTTGAAGCCAATATCTATTTTCCCCTCTATTTTCCCCCTTCTATAAAGATAAAACCAAACAATTAAAAATCAATAATACTAGCAAATATTTTATGATATCAAATTTTTAATATCAATATGCAAATTAGCCTTCCAGTTCACACTGTAAACCGCTATTTTGTTGTATATATAAATACAATTGCATGTTATTAGTATGTAGATATGGCCATCAGTATTAATGATGGAAAACATTTTTATTCAAATTGAGGTTTGAATAAAATCATGGAGAATGTGACATAATGATTAGGGTAATTGTGACTTGAATAGTAATATAGTTTCGTTACAGACAATTTCCATTATAATATGATATTAAATATGGCTTGGGTTTATATATATATATATATAGTGGAGGTGCATAGTGTAATGGGTTACCATCGTAGGAAAAGACATGACGAGGTGGGTTCAAATCCCTCCAGCTAGGGCTAAAATAGTTGGCAGACTGGCCTCTTTAACTTTGGTTAGGTAACCAGTCTATGAGAAGGAAAACTCTAAATTTAAACCTGTTAAACTCTGCTTAAAAATTGATCATGTGTCCATCCTACTCGTATGGAGGAGTTATTATATATATATATATATATAATAAAAAGTAAAGAGTGCTCATAAATCATTGATTAGAGCATATATATCTAATTTAGAGTAGCATGAATATTAAGTCAATGGGCCCTTGGTAAGTGACAGTTTCTCTCATAGAGAAACCAAGCAGCATTGACTTCATGTCTACACTACCCTTATATATTAGGTGAATGGTATCAAGTGTTTCCATAATTGGATTCAACCAAAATGAGAATAAATGTACATATCAAGATTTATATATATGTATGTACATATAATATCAGTGTATGTGCTTGCAATATATATTATATATATATATATATATATTATATTATATATTTTATTACTTTAAAAGTTTATTTACAGAACCAATCGTAAGTTGGGTTTCTTTAATAATATTTCTTGTTATACATATATTGGTTCTCAGGTAAAAGATGTTCCACCTCTCCAAAACTGCATAAATAACATTCTATTCACCATGGAATTTATTTATCCAATTGAACACATGAATGAAATTTATTTCTATGTCATTGAACAGTACATAACATAATCTCTTGTGTTACCATACAATGGAATTTCTCATTACTCTTTAATGGGACCAGTTACTAAGATTGATATTGTATTTTTTTATAAGTAGGTAATAAAATTTTAGGGTATCTACTACGTCATGACAGCAAGCTTGTCTTTCATACCAGTTAGTTGTAGTGAGCTCAATTCACAGGCAGTGATGGATAGCTTTTTGATTTAGTGCGTCTTAAGACGCACATATTGCTTTGAATGAGTCCCTGGGAAAATTTATGGGGTCCCAACTTAAAATTTCTTTAATAGATTGTAGGTTTTTTATTATGATTCGGGGAAACAACTAAAAAGCCGTCTAACTCCTACCTTGTAGAACCTATCCTGTGTAATTCAATTTCTTAGAAAATGTATTTACAGTTAGCTTGAAATGGTGAGGAAGAAAAAAAAAAACACCGGATATGATTTTACTGGTCCTTTTAGATTTTTGTGTTCAGGGACACAGGACGTGTGCCTATCAGAATCTCTGAAGAGGGATGCTCCATTATTGTGACCTTGTTCCAGACTAGCATTATCCTAGCAAATAATTTTATGATTCTTTTAGTGAAAATATAAAAATCCTATAAGCCTAGTAAATCCTTCAATTTTAGCTGTTTAAATCTTATAGCAAACTTCTCATATAATCCTTCTACTTTTCTACATATTAAACTATTGAACTTTTATGTTTTTTTTTAACAAGCATTATATCATGATGTCTTTTGATTAGATTTCATTATTTGGCTAGATTTCAAACTTTACTGGCTATAAAGTTTGTTTCTCGCTCTCTTTTCTTTTTTTCTTCTTTTTTTTTTTTAAGGGCCGGTAGTTAGCTCAGTCTAGCATTCCATTTTTTTTTTTATTTGAGGTTATTGTTATTTAATCACATTAGTTATATAGAGCTGTGTAAATGGGTTCAAAACTGTTTGGTTATGCAAATATCCCCAGTGGTTCAAAAGTTATGAGAATTTTAAAGCCCTGAAATTGGGGGTACAAAAGTGGACATGATCTTGCTCAAAAAAATGTCAATCATGACCAATTCAAAACAAGAAATTCAGTAATTTCTTCACCATTTCTTTATTTTTGAGCAATTTGATAAAACTTGGTATTGTTATGTAAAATTGTATGTTCTTTCTAATTCTGCACTCAAATTGTATGTATCTCTATGCTGGAACCCATTATTTGGGGAATAAGAAGTACGGATATCAACGTTTTTTTGTGTTTTTTAAAAAAACTTTACAAGATTATTCAGCATTTTAATTTAATGCAGTATATATACACATATATAGTATTAATTTTATAAATAAACATCACTTTGAACTTAAAAATACATTTTTAAATACCTGCTATGTTGTATTACAGTACAAGAAATAGAATAACTTTTTATATAATTTTATTTAACAAAGCCTGTCGGTGCATGAGTAGCATGGGCTTGGCTAATCTGATCTGTGTGGTAAAGCATCTGGATGCTGATGGTAGATGTGGTGCTCCACCTAAGCAAACAGTCTCCATGTTCTAGCACTAATGAAAAGGGATAGACTCCCTTGGTGTTCAGTTGATATCCACAATAGGCTTAATTCCAAAATCTCATGATTAACAACAAAGTTAACTTCATTGAAATTATTCTACACGTATGCACTGATATTAGCAGTGATGATGATAATAATTGTAATAATACTAATAGTAACATTAGTAATAACTAGACAACATGTTTGGATTCTGTTATAACAGCAGTCCATGATTATATGATTACTTCTATTCAGGAAGGAGTGAAGGATTCTAGTTAGCATTTTATAGTTATCACTTATATCAAGAATTTAGATGACAAAAAAGATAATGTACAGCTTGAATGTAAATCCCACAAAATTATCATTCAGTTGGAAATGCTTTATTCTCTAAGTTTGACATTTTTAAGAATAAACTTAAAAATGATCTTTTTTGCTGGGTTACTATTATATATATATATTTTCAAAGGGTAGCAGAGACATAAAGTCAATGGTACTTGGTAACTAACAGTTTCTCGCCTATGTGATTTTCAAATCAAGTGAATCTTCACTTGGTTGAAAATCACATAGGCAAGAAACTGTCAGTTACCAAAGAGCCATTGACTTCATGTATCTGCTACCCTAACTTAGATATACATACTCTGTCAATGATATTGAGCACTCTTTCCTTATTATATATATATATATATATATATATATATATATATATATATATATATATATGAGAAGTAAATACACAGCGATGTGTTTATGATATGGCTTTTTTTAGCCAACAATTTTGGGAGAATATGTGCTTAATTGAAGTCTACCTAATTTTGAAAGTTAATTAATTAATAATCAATTAATTAGGCGGGCATACCTATTTAAATAGCAGAGCTATAGATAGGAAGACCACCTCAGTTGACAGTCGGGTTTTGATTCACGCACAAGGCGGTCTTCATATTTATAGCTCTGCTGATGAGGGCCTAATAGTCCGAAATGTACATACAGAGATTGATTTTTCTCGATTGTTTAGCCTTACATTTAAATAGGTATGCCCACCTAATTAATTATTAATTAATTAACTTTCAAAAATTAAGCAATTCAATTAAGCACATATTCTCCCCTCCCCAATATATATATATAATATATATATATATATATATATAATATATATATATATATTATATAAAGAGAGAGTATTTTATGAAGATATAGATAATATAATAGTAGGGAGTGGTAATGTTAATAATATTAGCAATGATAGTTGCAGTAGTTATTATTATTATTATTATAAGATTATTTTCCGTCTCCCCAACAATAGCTGTTATACTATTTGAGTAGTGATTTTTATAAACTGACTTGTTTTATACATATTAACAAGAAGCCTTGCCTGCAGTTGCAGGTAAAAGTCAGTGGTAATACAGCAAATTAACAACCAAGTTATCTGATTTTCAATTTCATTGTTCATGATTAATCAAAATAAACTATTTTATTAGAGCAGAATATACTTCAGTTGTCAATTTCATTCTTTAAATGTACCATGTAAATGTGGATTACTACATAGGCATTTGTATGTTTTTTAAAGTATACTTTTGATAAATATTAATCTTTTTATCTTTTAAAAAAATTGTAATCATTTTTTTTATCTCATTTTAACCACATAATGTTTTAACCAAGGTATGTGTATCTGTTATGATTCATTTAATTGGAAATAGATTTGAAGAGTAGACTTGAATTCAGCATAAACACTACTTTCTTGATAATATGTAGGTATTGTTGTCCTTCAACTGACTCTTTATGGGCTAGTAGTTTTAGTTGTACTTCCTTTTCTAATGACTTAATTCTGTTAGCCATTTACATGTTTCTAACAAGCAAGGAAGATTGTCTTTCATTGACAGTGTTAAAACCTTTATTAAATTGTAAAGGTTTTTTTACTTGCATTTTATTTTCATTCATTCTCTATTTTCATGTAAGTTTTTTTTAATAATTAAAACTGATAGAATTAATGAAAAAAATAATAAAGATATTTAAGTTTTCATTTAAATCTTTGATTTAAATGAAAGCTTAAATAATTAAGTATTATAGTTTTTTTTACTTATTTATTTCTTTTTTTCTTCTTATGGCTAAATTGAAATTACTTTTAATTCTTTTGCATTCCAATTGAAATTTTCATTGTTTATTGTCAATTTTTTAAAAAAAATGACATCCTTATCACAGGGTAACCTTTTAAGAACAATTAATTTTGCACAACGGTTGGGAATGAGTTAACCTGTTTCCTGAAAGATGTCTTCTTAATCATTGAAAAATAATTTGAAAAAATAAATATTACTGTAAGAATAGGAAAGGTAAACATGAAACCAGGCATAGCACAATGTATTGTTGTTTTTTCCAAATATCTTCAAAGTTATTTCTTTATCATAAGACTGCTTAGTGCTTTATATGTGAAATCTTTTCTTGTATTTTATTGTACTTATAAAAATAAGGGGAGTCCCCATGGCGTAATAGCTTGCATGCTGGAGTGTGACATCATAGTGATTTCAAACTCAAATTGCACTATTATGTTCACTTTCTGACTAATACCCTTGGAAAAATCCCTCATGCCCCAGCTATGGGTTAAATAATACCACTAATTTTCTTTTTACAGGGATAGCTTTGGCATTAAATAACCCATGAAGGTTGATATGCCAAATCTTATGAAAATATGTCATCATCTTTAAGTTTTAATTGACTTCTTAGAAGTTTTTTTAATCATAAGGATAATTTTATAAAAATTTCATTAAAAGTCTAAGAATTTATATAATTATTCAGAAATCATACACACTATAAATGTTGAGACATGGCCTAAAAGCAGGACAAGTAAAAAATGATAAACCTTAACAAAAACATAAATATTACAGAGCTTCATAATTATTTTAGATAGTCATTTAAAATTCAGAAACAGTTACAATTAAAAATATAGATAAATAAATAAGTAAAGTCGGCAGGCCAGCCTAAAGTTGGTATCAGCCAATCAGCGAGGAGTCTAACCGCTTTTCACTTGTGCTAGACCAAGGAGATTGTTTTAATGTCTGAGGTGGAGCGCCACACCTACCGTCAGCTCCTTACTTTACTGCACAGATCCCTGTGCTACTCATATGCCGAGTTGGCAAGGACCGGTGTCGAACTAGGAACCTTGTGGTTTCTAGCCTAACACTCTACCGACTGAGCTATTTATATCAACTGTATATCACATTTCTTTCTTTTCATTTTTATTACAAATTATTAGCCCTGTACATTTTTCAGGTGTTGATGATGTTTTTATGTTGATAGAACATTTAGTGTGTAGGATTATATTTGACCAACTATTTAACTTTAGGCCAATCAACTGTTACCAACTTGTATTATTTTTATTAATTCTGCATTCACACACACACACATGCACACGCACACGCACAGTATAGGGAAGTTCCCAGCCTAGCCAAGGATTAATGACCTTGCACTATGCTACTCATGTTCATCCTAAAGTTCAATAATATACTTTTCACATTTTTCAACTTTCTTTTAACTCTTTAAAAATATTGTTTGGATTGAAAACTTCTCGGTGCCCACTTGTGCATGTGTGTATATATAATATATATGTGTATAAATTGATTAAATGTAGAACTTAAAAAATAATACAGTATGTATATTCATTAAGTAGTTCATAAATATAGATTCTATAAAAATTTACTTGAAACTAGACTATTAAAAAAAATCTAGGTTATTTTGATAATCTTTAACCTTTTAAATTTCAAACACAATCAATATTATGATTTAGCTATATCATCATAAAAATTAAAAAAGTTAAAAGAAAACTTAAATTTAAATCAATTTTATATAATTTCTCTGAATTTTGAGATGAAGATTTATAATTTGCATTTGGATTATTCGGACTGTTGTCCTCATCTTCTTGTTATTTGCACAGGGTTTTGGCCGATGTGCCCTCCGGCCTTCTTTGGGTGTTTCTGAAAGTTCCAGAGTTTGACAAGAAACACCTGAAGAAGGCCGGAGGACACATCAGCCGAAACATTGTGTATATAACAATTTTTTGAGTATAAGCATCATATACCTATTTACATATGATCTGTCCAAACTGCTTTGATATCAAGATACATTAATTTTAAGTATCTAATCATTTACTAAGCTTAGAAGGCCAGAAATATATGGGCACTCACTGAGAATCAAACTTATTAACAATAATCTACTAACCATTACAGCACATAATGTGTCCAATTTTAAGTATGTAGTATTGTATGTGATTGTTGTAATTGATAAATTACAAGTATATAGAGTAAACAAGCAGTTAATTAATTTGCATAGATTTTGTGTATTTATTTATTGTTTTAGTTAAAAAAAATAAATCTTAGCATAATAAATGTAGGTTTAGATGCTCATTATTTTAAAACTCTAATTATTTCTCTGTTTTTAATAAACATATAAGATAAGTTTTATTCTGTATATTAACAACATTCTCATGCTTGTATATAACCTTAATCCAGTAACAATGGATCATTAAAGTGAAATTTTATCAGAGTAATACACGTAAAAATGTTCTTAGAGAATAAGGCAATTTCCAGTCCAATTTACAACTAATTGGTAATTTTGTGTTTTTGTTTGTACTAAAGATATTTTTTTAATTATCCAAATTATAGATATAAATGGACATAACAAAGAAATACTAATAATAATGTCACTCCTTCCTAAATAGAAGCATTAATATCATCATGGACTGCTGTTATAATGGGAACCCAATGGATTCCAGGGTCATCTAGTATTTTTTTTAAATTAATTCATTATTCAAAGACTACCTTTCAAGAATGATTAAACTTTATTTTTCAGCTTTAAAAAAAAAATCAAATCTATAAATTCATAAAGTTTTACTGTAGATTTTAGAAAATTACCTTGGCTAGGTAATCAATCTAGGAGAATGAAAATCTGATTTCAAACCTGTTAAACTCTGTATACTATAATGATTTATGAACGTTTTAGGCCTTTAAACTCACTTCTCCATGCATGGAAAAAGAAAAGTGTCTGAGAAAATATCCAGAAAGTATAATAAGAGACTCAAATTTGTAAAGTCATTTACTAACTTAGCTTAGTTTGGTACAGGTCTATTGGATTATATTTTTGTATATAACGTGTGCTGGAGGTCACAACTTAAATTTATAGACTCTCCATGGCCGCATGGATTCAATCGGCCTATCAACACACTCAAATATGGGTTGGTTAACTATTTAAAGGCCTTCATGGAAAGGTGTTCAGTTGCTCGTGCTTAACAAGGACGAATGGATTAACAACCAAGTGTCCTGCTTAATACTGAGGTACACAAGGATCATAAGATTCAAGATACACAGACCAATGAAAAGCATTATTGGATACTGACACAACATGGATCAAAATTTATGCTGAT
Source organism: Doryteuthis pealeii (assembly GCA_023376005.1). Lineage (NCBI taxonomy): Eukaryota > Metazoa > Mollusca > Cephalopoda > Myopsida > Loliginidae > Doryteuthis > Doryteuthis pealeii. Next base: position 72,646,090 of record CM042154.1, on the reverse strand, counting down.
CTCCACTGTAAAGTGCTCTCTCCTGCAGCCTAAAAATGGCCACAAGAATCTTAACAAGGTCCCCCTAGCTGTCTATATTTTCATGAAACCTCCCTCGCTGTTTGGCTGATACTGACAATAGGCCATTCTGCTAACTTGTTTATTTAACCTACTTATGCACCAAAGATAAGTTTTTATTATAAGCAATAATTTGTACAATTCTTCATGTTATATTCTCTTGATAAGTCTGAAAAATCCTAAACCCCATTATGTGTGGTCTGTGATTTCATATCCAGCTCATCTGAAGTTATGTATTTTTAAAATGTATATGAGAATAATCCAAAAAGTAAGGTCTCAAAGTGCTGGGGACACAGGGAAACTGTGCGGCTATTAGCAACACTGCTTGTATTTTTTATGTATGCACCTTCCCTGCACATGCTTCACTGTTGTTCACAGTGTTGGCTTGGCAGTCGATTGACACTACTGCCAAATGTGAAGTTGTGCAGTTATTCAGTTTTATGAACGCAAAAGGCATTAAATCAATTGAAATTCATCACCCAAAACGGAAGTGTATAGCGAGTCTTGCATGGATGTCAAAAATGTCTGCAAGTGGTGTAGGGAGTTTGAAATGATGACAAGATCAACACTTTCTTAATGATACAGCAACAAACTGGTATGACATGGGCATACAAAAACTGCACCTACAAAAATTCACTGACTAAAATGCATAAAAAAGGATATATGTTCAAACTTTGAAATGATGTAAACATCATTAACAATGAAAAAAACCAAAAAACGTTTCTGTGATTTCTAAATATTTGGGATTACCCTATATTTAGAGTTTGGCTGTTAACTGTTTTAACGACTGAATTCATTTGTATTCACACTGAAAAAATACATTAAATAAGCATGGAACTTCATCTACAATGATGGATGAATGAAACATACAGCTCTGTATTTCATGTGTTAGAACTTGATACTTTTATCTTGTGCTTATTGTGACAAAATCATCTTTCAAAAAAAACAATTCTTCTTTCAGTTTTCTATTGTAAATTATTAATGAACTTTTAACTTTTTATATTTATTTTGACCTTTTCTTAGCTTGCTGTTGGTGCTGTACGGTTAATAGTATCTGTATCTGTCAGTGGTTGATATTATATCATCTCTCTCTCTCTTATCTATCTCTCCCTCTCTCTCTATCTATATCTCTCTCTATCTATCTTCTCTCATCTCTATCTATATTCTCTCTATCTATTTCTCTCTATCTATTTCTCCCTCTCTCTATCTATCTTCTCTTACTATATTTCTCTCTATCTATCTATCTCTCTATCTATATTTCTCTCTATCTATCTCTATCTCTCTCTATCTATATTTCTCTCTATCTATCTCTCTATCTCTCTCTATTCTATTTCTCTCTATCTCTCTCTATCTATTCTCTATCTATCTCTCTTCTATCTATCTCTCTATCTATCTATCTCTCTATCTATCTATCTCTTATCTATATCTCTCTCTCTCTTCTATCTATATATCTCTCTATTTATCTATCTATCTATCTATCTCTATCTCTCCAATCTCCTCTATCTCTATCTATTCTATCTCTCAATCTCTCTATCTCTATCTATTTCTTCAATCTCTATCTCTATCATCTATCTCTCAATCCTCTCTATCTCTATCTAATCTCTCAATCTCTCATCTATCTATCTATCTTCCAATCTCTCGATCTCTATCTATCTATGCTCTCTATCTTCTATCTATCTATCTCTCAATCTCTCTATCTCTATCTATCTATCTCTCAATCTCTTATCTCTATCATCAATCTCTCAATCTCTCTCTATTCTATCAATCTCTCAATCTCTCTCTATCTATCAATCTCTCAATCTCTCTCTATCTTCAATCTCTCAATTCTCTCTCTATCTATCAATCTCGTCTATCTATCAATCTCTCAATCTATCAATCTCTCAATCTCTCTCTCTATCAATCTCCAATCTCTCTCTTATCAATCTCTCTCTCTCTCTATCTATCTATCATCTCTAATTCTCTCTCTCTATCGTATTCAATCTCTCAATCTCTCTCTCTATCTCTCAGTCTCTCAATCTCTCTCTCTATCTCTCAATCTCTCCTCTCATCTATCAATCTCTCATCTCTCTACTTCTTTTTCTATCTATCTCTCAATCTCTCTCTCTATCTATCGATCTCTTCAATCTCCTTAATCTATCTCTATCTCTAATCTCTCTCTATATCTCTCTATCTCTCAATCTCTCTCTATCTATCTCTCTATCTACTCAATCTCTCTCTATCTATCTCTCTATCTATCTACTATCTCTCTATCTAATCAATCTATTATCTCTATCTATCTCTCTAGTCTATCTCTCTATCTATCATCTATCTCTCTATCTAATTCTCTATCTTATCAATCTATCTCTCTATCTATCTCTCTATCTATTCAATCTATCTCTCTATCTATCTCTCGTATCTATCAATCTATGCTCTCGTATGTCATCTATCAATCTATCATCTCTCTATCTATCAATCTATCAATCTCTCTGATCTATCGTATCTCTATCTATCTATCGATTTTTTTGTTTTTTTATCGTCTACTATCTATCTCTCTATCCCTATTCTATATATGTTCCCTCTAGTGGGTAAATAGAAAAATGTATTTATAAAAAATGTATTATCCATAAGGAGTGATTTATTTCAAAACTTTATCGGCATTAAATAACCCACTGAGGTTGATATGCCACAAAACAAAAACAAAAAAACTATCTATCTATCATCTCTCTATCTATCATCTATCTATCTATCTTCTCTATTCTATTCTATCTATCAATCTCTCTATCAATCTCTCTATAATCTCTCTTATCAATCTATCTATCAATCTCTCTATCATCTATCTATCTATCTCTATCCTATCTATCTCTCTTTATCTCTGATGATGTGCTCTCCTCATTTGTTATATGGAGAGCAAAAGAAGAGGGGGGGGAGTACTCTTAAATGTTAAATTAATAAGTCCTTTGTAGTTTAGTTAACTTTGTCACAAGAGAAAAGGAATCATTCATTTAACATTTTAGAAGTATCTCCCCCCCCTCTTCTTTCTGCCTCTCCATATAACAAATAGGAGAGCACAATCATCAAGATTAAAGAGAGATAGATAGATAGATAGATAGATAATAGATTGATAGAGAGATGATAGATAGATTTGATAGAAGATTGTAGAGAGATTGATAGAGAGATTATAGATAATAGAAGAGAGATGATAGATAGATAGATAGATAGAAGAGTAGATAGATAGATATTTTTTTTTGTATTTTTTGTGGCATATCAACCTATTTGGGTTATTTAATGCCGATAAAGTTTTGAAATAATCAATCCTTAATGGATAATACATTTTTTATAAAATACATTTTTCTATTTAACCCATAGATGGGACATATATAGATAGAGAGTATAGGAGAGATAATAGATAGAGATAGATAGATAGATTAGAGATAGATAGATAGAGAGATTGATAGATGATAGATAGAGAGATTGATAGATTGATAGATAGAGAGATAGAGAGATTAGATTGATAGATAGAGAGATAGATAGAGAGATAGATTGAAGATAGAGCGATAAGATAGAGAGATAGATTGATAGATAGAGAGATAGATAGAGAGATAGATTGATAGATAGAGAGATAGATAGAGAGATAGATAGAGAAGATAGATTGATAGATAGAAGAGATAGAGATAGATAGAGAGATAGATAGAGAGAGATTGAGATAGATAGAGAGATAGATAGAGAGAGATTGAGATAGATAGAGAATAGATAGAGAGAGATTGATGAGATAGAGATTAGATAGAGAGAGATTGAGAGAGATAGATTAGATAGGAGAGAGAGAGATTGAGAGATAGATAGAAAGAGAGAGGATGAGAGATTGATAATAGAGAAGAGAGAGATTGAGAGATAGAAGAGAGAGATTGAGAGATTGAGAGATAGAGAGAGAGATTGAGAGATTGAAGATAGAGAGAGGAATGAGAGATTGATAGATAGATAAAGAAGAGAGAGAGTTGATAGAGGAGAGAGATTGGAGGATTGAGTTAGAGAGAGAATTGAAGAGATAGATGGAGAGATTGATAGATTCGATTAAGAGAGATTGAGAGATTGAAGATAGAAGAGATTGAGAGAATTGATAGAATAGAGAGAGATTGAGAGATTGATAGATAGAGAGAGATTGAGAGAATTGATAGATAGAGATAGAGAGATTGGAGAGTAGAGAGATAGAGATAGAGAGATTGAGAGAGATAGATAGAGATAGAGATAGAAGAGATAGAGAGATTGGAGAGAGAGATAGATAGAGAGATTAGCAGAGATTAGATAGATAGAGATAGAGAGATTGAGAGATAGATAATAGAGATAGAGAGATTGAGGAGATAGATAGGAGATAGAGGAGATTGAGAGATAGATAGATAGAGATAGAGGATTGAGAGATAGAGATAGAATGATAGATAGATAGATAGAGAGATATATAGATAGAGAGAGGAGAGAGAATAGATAGAGAGATAGATAGATAAATAGATAGATAGAGAGGAAGATAGATAGAGAGATAGATAGAGAGATAGATAGAGAGATTAGAGAAGATAGATAGAGAGAGATAGAGAGATAGATAGAGAGAATATAGATAGAGAGATAGAGATAGATAGAGAGAAATATAGATAGGAGAGATAGAGAGAAATATAGATAGAGAGATAGATAGATAGAGAGAAATAGATAGATAGATAGATAGAGAGAAATATAGATAGAGATAGAGAGAGAGATAGATAGAGAGAGATATAGATAGAGAGAGAGGGAGAGATAGATAGAGAGAGAGAGATTGATATATATCAACCACTGACAGATACAGATACTATTAACCGTACAGCACCAACAGCAAGCTAAGAAAAAGGTTCAAAATAAATATAAAAAGTTAGAAATGTTCATTAATAATTTACAATAGAAAATAACTGAAAGAAGAATTGTTTTTTTGAAAGATGATTTTGTCACAATAAAGCACAAGATAAAAGTATCAAGTTCTAAACAATGAAATACAGAAGCTGTATGTTCATTCATCCATCATTGTAGATGAGCTTATTTAATGTATTTTTCAGTGGTGAATACAAACGAATCTCAGTAGTTAAAAACAGTTAACAGCCAAACTCTAAATATTAGGGTAATCCCAAATATTTAGAAATCACAGAAAACGTTTTTTTGTTTTTTTTCATTGTTAATGATGTTTACATCATTTCAAAGTTTGAACATATATCCATTTTTATGCATTTTAGTCAGTGAATTTTTGTAGGTGCAGTTTTTGTATGCCATGTCATACCAGTTTGTTGCTGTATCATTAAGAAAGTGTTGAATCTTGTCATCATTTCAAACTCCCTACACCACTTGCAGACATTTTTGACATCCATGCAAGACTCGCTATACACTTCCGTTAATTGGTGATGAATTTCAATTGATTTAATGCCTTTTGCGTTCATAAACTGAATAACTGCACAAACTTCACATTTGGCAGTAGTGTCAATCGACTGCCAAGCCAACACTGTGAACAACAGTGAAGCATGTGCAGGGAAGGTGCATACATAAACAAAATACAAGCAGTGTTGCTAATAGCCGCACAGTTTCCCTGTGTCCCCAGCACTTTGGAGACCTTACTTTTTGGATTATTCTCATATATATTTTAAAAATACATAACTTCAGATGAGCTGGATATGAAATCACAGACCACATAATGGGGTTTTAGGATTTTCAGACTTATCACAGAATATAACATGAAGAATTGTACAAATTATTGCTTATAATAAACTTATCTTTGGTGCATAAGTAGGTTAAATAAACAAAGTTAGCAGAAATGGCCTATTGTCAGTATCAGCCAAACAGCGAGGGAGGTTTCATGAAAATATAGACAGCTAGGGGGACCTTGTTAAGATTCTTGTGCCATTTTTAGGCTGCAGGAGAGAGCACTTTACAGTGGAGATCCCTTATAGCATAAAGTTTGATCCATGTTGTGTAGTATCCAATAATGCTTTTCCATTGGTCTGTGTATCTTGAATCTTATGATCCTTGTGTACCTCAGTATTAAGCAGGACACTTGGTTGTTAATCCATTCGTCCTTGTTAAGCACGAGCAACTGAACACCTTTCCATGAAGGCCTTTAAATAGTTAACCAACCACATATTTGAGTGTGTTGATAGGCCGATTGAATCCATGCGGCCATGGAGAGTCTATAAATTTAAGTTGTGACCTCCAGCACACGTTATATACAAAAATATAATCCAATAGACCCTGTACCAAACTAAGCTAAGTTTAGTAAATGACTTTACAAATTTGAGTCTCTTATTATACTTTCTGGATATTTTCTCAGACACTTTTCTTTTTCCATGCATGGAGAAGTTGAGTTTAAAGGCCTAAAACGTTCATAAATCATTATAGTATACAGAGTTTAACAGGTTTGAAATCAGAGTTTTCATTCTCCTAGATTGATTACCTAGCCAAGGTAATTTTCTAAAATCTACAGTAAACTTTATGAATTTATAGATTTGATTTTTTTTTTTAAAGCTGAAAATAAAGTTTAATCATTCTTGAAAGGTAGTCTTTGAATAATGAATTAATTTAAAAAAAATACTAGATGACCCTGGAATCCATTGGGTTCCCATTATAACAGCAGTCCATGATGATATTAATGCTTCTATTTAGGAAGGAGTGACATTATTATTAGTATTTCTTTGTTATGTCCATTATATCTATAATTTGGATAATTAAAAAAATATCTTTAGTACAAACAAAAAAAACACAAAATTACCAATTAGTTGTAAATTGGACTGGAAATTGCCTTATTCTCTAAGAACATTTTTACGTGTATTACTCTGATAAAATTTCACTTTAATGATCCATTGTTACTGGATTAAGTTATATACAAGCATGAGAATGTTGTTAATATACAGAATAAAAACTTATCTTATATGTTTATTAAAAACAGAGAAATAATTAGAGTTTTAAAATAATGAGCATCTAAACCTACATTTATTATGCTAAGATTTTTTTTTTTAACTAAAACAATAAATAAATACACAAAATCTATGCAAATTAATTAACTGCTTGTTTACTCTATATACTTGTAATTTCAATTACAACAATCACAATACAATACTACATACTTAAAATTGGACACATTATGTGCTGTAATGGTTAGTAGATTATTGTTAATAAGTTTGATTCTCAGTGAGTGCCATATATTTCTGGCCTTCTAAGCTTAGTAAATGATTAGATACTTAAAATTAATGTATCTTGATATCAAGCAGTTTGGACAGATCATATGTAAATAGGTATATGATGCTTATACTCAAAAAATTGTTATATACACAATGTTTCGGCTGATGTGTCCTCCGGCCTTCTTCAGGTGTTTCTGGTCAAACTCTGGAACTTTCAGAAACACCCAAAGAAGGCTGGAGGGCACATCGGCCGAAATGCTGTGCAAATAACAATGAAGAGGAGGACAACAGTCAGAATAATCCAAATACAAATTATCAAGCTTCATCTAAAAAATTCAGAGAAATTATATAAAAATGATTTAAATTTAAGTTTTCTTTTAACTTTTTTCATTTTTATGATGATATAGCTAAATCATAATATTGATTGTGTTTGAAATTTAAAAGGTTAAAGATTATCAAAATACCTAGATTTTTTTAATAGTCTAGTTTCAAGTAATTTTTATAGAATCTATATTTATGAACTACTTAATGAATATACATACTGTATTATTTTTTAAGTTCTACATTTAATCAATTTATACACATATATTATATATACACACATGCACAAGTGGCACCGAGAAGTTTTTCAATCCAAACAATATTTTTTAAAGAGTTAAAAGAAAGTTGAAAAATGTGAAAAGTATATTATTGAACTTTAGGATGAACATGGAGTAGCATAGTGCAAGGTCATTAATCCTTGGCTAGGCTGGGAACTTCCCTATACTGTGCGTGTGCGTGTGTGTGTGTGTGTGAATGCAGAATTAATAAAAATAATACAAGTTGGTAACAGTTGATTGCCTAAAGTTAAATAGTTGGTCAAATATAATCCTACACACTAAATGTTCTATCAACATAAAAACATCATCAACACCTGAAAAAATGTACAGGGCTAATAATTTGTAATAAAAATGAAAAGAAAGAAATGTGATATACAGTTGATATAAATAGCTCAGTCGGTAGAGTGTTAGGCTAGAAACCACAAGGTTCCTAGTTCGACACCGGTCCTTGCCAACTCGGCATATGAGTAGCACAGGGATCTGTGCAGTAAAGTAAGGAGCTGACGGTAGGTGTGGCGCTCCACCTCAGACATTAAAACAATCTCCTTGGTCTAGCACAAGTGAAAAGCGGTTAGACTCCCTCGCTGATTGGCTGATACCAACTTTAGGCTGGCCTGCCGACTTTACTTATTTATTTATCTATATTTTTAATTGTAACTGTTTCTGAATTTTAAATGACTATCTAAAATAATTATGAAGCTCTGTAATATTTATGTTTTTGTTAAGGTTTATCATTTTTTACTTGTCCTGCTTTTAGGCCATGTCTCAACATTTATAGTGTGTATGATTTCTGAATAATTATATAAATTCTTAGACTTTTAATGAAATATTTTATAAATTATCCTTATGATTAAAAAAAACTTCTAAGAAGTCAATTAAAACTTAAAGATGATGACATATTTTCATAAGATTTGGCATATCAACCTTCATGGGTTATTTAATGCCAAAGCTATCCCTGTAAAAGAAAATTAGTGGTATTATTTAACCCATAGCTGGGGCATGAGGGATTTTTCCAAGGGTATTAGTCAGAAAGTGAACATAATAGTGCAATTTGAGTTTGAAATCACTATGATGTCACACTCCAGCATGCAAGCTATTACGCCATGGGGACTCCCCTTATTTTTATAAGTACAATAAAATACAAGAAAAGATTTCACATAATAAAGCACTAAGCAGTCTTATGATAAAGAAATAACTTTGAAGATATTTGGAAAAAACAACAATACATTGTGCTATGCCTGGTTTCATGTTTACCTTTCCTATTCTTTACAGGTAATATTTATTTTTTCAAATTATTTTTCAATGATTAAGAAGACATCTTTCAGGAAACAGGTTAACTCATTCCCAACCGTTGTGCAAAATTAATTGTTCTTAAAAGGTTACCCTGTGATAAGGATTAGTCATTTTTTTAAAAATTGACAATAAAACAATGAAAATTTCAATTGGAATGCAAAAGAATTAAAAGTAATTTCAATTTAGCCATAAGAAGAAAAAAAGAAATAAATAAGTAAAAAAAACTATAATACTTAATTATTTAAGCTTTCATTTAAATCAAAGATTTAAATGAAAACTTAAATATCTTTATTATTTTTTTCATTAATTCTATCAGTTTTAATTATTAAAAAAAACTTACATGAAAATAGAGAATGAATGAAAATAAAATGCAAGTAAAAAAACCTTTACAATTTAATAAAGGTTTTAACACTGTCAATGAAAGACAATCTTCCTTGCTTGTTAGAAACATGTAAATGGCTAACAGAATTAAGTCATTAGAAAAGGAAGTACAACTAAAACTACTAGCCCATAAAGAGTCAGTTGAAGGACAACAATACCTACATATTATCAAGAAAGTAGTGTTTATGCTGAATTCAAGTCTACTCTTCAAATCTATTTCCAATTAAATGAATCATAACAGATACACATACCTTGGTTAAAAACATTATGTGGTTAAAATGAGATAAAAAAAAATGATAACAATTTTTTTAAAAGATAAAAAAGATTATATTTATCAGAAAGTAATACTTTAATAATAACATACAAATGCCTATGTAGTTAATCCACATTTACATGGTACATTTTAAAGAATGAAATTGACAACTGAAGTATATTCTGCTCTAATAAAAATAGTTTATTTTGATTAATCATGAACAATGAAATTGAAAATCAGATAACTTGGTTGTTAATTTGCTGTATTACCACTGACTTTTACCTGCAACTGCAGGCAAGGCTTCTTGTTAATATGTATAAAACAAGTCAGTTTATAAAAATCACTACTCAAATAGTATAACAGCTATTGTTGGGGAGACGGAAAATAATCTTATAATAATAATAATAACTACTGCAACTATCATTGCTAATATTATTAACATTACCACTCCTACTATTATATTATCTATATCTTCATAAAATACTCTCTCTATATATATATATATATATATATATATATATATATATATATATATATATATTGGGGAGGGGGAGAATATGTGCTTAATTGAATTGCTTAATTTTGAAAGTTAATTAATTAATAATTAATTAGGTGGGCATACCTATTTAAATGTAAGGCTAAACAAATCGAGAAAAATCAATCTCTGTATGTACATTTCGGACTATTAGGCCTCATCAGCAGAGCTATAAATATGAAGACCGCCTTGTGCGTGAATCAAAACCCGGCTGTCAAACTGAGGTGGTCTTCCTATCTATAGCTCTGCTATTTAAATAGGTATGCCCGCCTAATTAATTGATTATTAATTAATTAACTTTCAAAATTAGGTACGACTTCAATTAAGCACATATTCTCCCAAAAATTGTTGGCTAAAAAAAGCCATATCATAAACACATCGCTGTGTATTTACTTCTCATATATATATATATATATATATATATATATATATATATATATATAAATAATATAAATAAAAGGAAAGAGTGCTCAATATCATTGACAGAGTATGTATATCTAAGTTAGGGTAGCAGATACATGAAGTCAATGGCTCTTGGTAACTGACAGTTTCTTGCCTATGTGATTTTCAAACCAAGTGAAGATTCACTTGATTTGAAAATCACATAGGCGAGAAACTGTTAGTTACCAAGTACCATTGACTTTATGTCTCTGCTACCCTTTGAAAATATATATATATAATAGTAACCCAGCAAAAAAGATCATTTTAAGTTGATTCTTATAAAAATGTCAAACTTAGAGAATAAAGCAATTTCCAACTGAATGATAATTTTGTGGGATTTACATTCAAGCTGTACATTATCTTTTTGTCATCTAAATTCTTGATATAAGTGATAACTATAAAATGCTAACTAGAATCCTTCACTCCTTCCTGAATAGAAGTATCAATATAATCATGGACTGCTGTTATAACAGAATCCAAACATGTTGTCTAGTTATTACTAATGTTACTATTAGTATTATTACAATTATTATCATCATCACTGCTAATATCAGTGCATACGTGTAGAATAATTTCCATGAAGTTAACTTTGTTGTTAATCATGAGATTTTGGAATTAAGCCTATTGTGGATATCAACTGAACACCAAGGGAGTCTATCCCCTTTTCATTAGTGCTAGAACATGGAGACTGTTTGCTTAGGTGGAGCACCACATCTACCATCAGCATCCAGATGCTTTACCACACAGATCAGATTAGCCAAGCCCATGCTACTCATGCACCGACGGGCTTTGTTAAATAAAATTATATAAAAAGTTATTCTATTTCTTGTATGTAATACAACATAGCAGGTATTTAAAAATGTATTTTTAAGTTCAAAGTGATGTTATTTATATAAATTAATACTATATATGTGTATATATACTGCATTAAAATTAAAATGCTGAATAATCTTGTAAAGTTTTTTTAAAAACACAAAAAACGTTGATATCCGTACTTCTTATTCCCCAAATAATGGGTTCCAGCATAGAGATACATACAATTTGAGTGCAGAATTAGAAAGAACATACAATTTTACATAACAATACCAAGTTTTATCAAAATTGCTCAAAAAAAATAAAGAAATGGTGAAGAAATTACTGAATTTCTTGTTTTGAATTGGTCCATGATTTGACATTTTTTGAGCAAGATCATGTCCACTTTTGTACCCCCAATTTCAGGGCTTTAAATTCTCATAACTTTTGAACCACTGGGGATATTTGCATAACTCAAACAGTTTTGAACTCCATTTACACAGCTCTATATAACTAATGTGATTAAATAACAATAACCTCAAATAAAAAAAAATGGGAATGCTAGACTGAGCTAACTACCGGCCCTTAAAAAAAAAAAAGAAGAAAAAAAAGAAAAAGAGAGCGAGAAACAAACTTTATAGCCAGTAAAAGTTTGAAATCTAGCCAAATCAATGAAATCTAATCAAAAGACATCATGATATAATGCTTGTTAAAAAAAAAAACATAAGTCAATAGTTTAATATTTGTAGAAAGTAGAAGGATTATATGAGAAGTTATGCTTATAAGATTTAACAGCTAAAATTGAAGGATTTACTAGGCTTATAGGATTTTTATATTTTCACTAAAAGAATCATAAATTATTTGCTAAGGATAATCTAGTCTGGAACAAGGTCACAATAATGGAGCATCCCTCTTCAGAGATTCTGATAGGCACACGTCCTGTGTCCCTGAAACACAAAAATCTAAAAGGACGCAGTAAAATCATATCCGGTGTTTTTTTTTTCTTCCCTCACCATTTCAAGCTAACTGTAAATACATTTTCTAAGAAATGAATTACACAGGATAGGTTACAAGGTAGGAGTTAGACGGCTTTAGTTGTTTCCCCAGATCATAAATAAAAAACCTACAATCTATTAAGAAATTTTAGTTGGGACCCATAAATTTTCCCAGGGACTCATTCAAAGCAAATATGTGCGTCTTAAGACGCACTAAATCAAAAAGCTATCAGCATCACTGCCTGTGAATTGAGCTCACTACAACTAACTGGTATGAAAGACAAGCTTGCTGTCTGACGTAGTAGATACCTAAAATTTTATTACCTACTTATAAAAAAATACAATATATCTTAGTAACTGGTCCCATTAAAGAGTAATGAGAAATTCCATTGTTATGGTAACACAAGAGATTATGTTATGTACTGTTCAATGACATAGAAATAAAATTTCATCATGTGTTCAATTGGATAAATAAAATTCCATGGTGAATAGAATGTTATTTATGCAGTTTTGGAGAGGTGGAACATCTTTTACCTGAGAAACCAATATATGTATATACAAGAAATATTATTAAAGAAACCCAACTTACGATTGGTTCTGTAAATAAACTTTTAAAGTATAATATATATATATATATATATATATATATATGCAAGCACATACACTGATATTTATATGTACATACATATATATAAATCTTGATATGTACATTTGTTCTCAATTTTGGTTGAATCCAATTATGGAAACACTTGATACCATTCACCTAAATATATAAGGGTAGTGTAGACATGAAGTCAATGCTGCTTGGTTTCTCTATGAGAGAAACTGTCACTTACCAAGGGCCATTGACTTAATATTCATGCTACTCTAAATTAGATATATATGCTCTATCAATGATATTGAGCACTCTTTACTTTTTATTATATATATATATATATATATATAACTCCTCCATACGAGTAGGATGAGACACATGATCAATTTCTTAAGCAGAGTTTAACAGGTTTAAATTTAGAGTTTTCCTTCTCATAGACTGGTTACCTAACCAAAGTTAAAGAGGCCAGTCTGCCCAACTATTTAGCCCTAGCTGGAGGGATTTGAACCCACCTCGTCATGTCTATTTCCTACGATGGTAACCATTACACTATGCACCTCCACTATATATATATATATATAAACCCAAGCCATATTTAATATCATATTATAATGGAAATTGTCTGTAACCGAAACTATATTACTATTCAAGTCACAATTACCCTAATCATTATGTCACATTCTCCATGATTTTATTCAAACCTCAATTATGAATAAAAATGTTTTCCATCATTAATACTGATGGCCATATCTACATACTAATAACATGCAATTGTATTTATATATACAAAAAAATAGCGGTTTACAGTGTGAACTGGAAGGCTAATTTGCATATTGATATTAAAAATTTGATATCAATAAATATTTGCTTAGTATTATTGATTTTTAATTGTTTGGTTTTATCTTTATAGAAGGGGGGAAAAATAGAGGGGGAAAATAGATATTTGCTTCAACAAGTTCCTGCTGAGGGGGGGGGGACCAAAAAGAAGCGAGTTCACTGTCTTCTCGCAGGCCAAACTTTCTTTTGGTCAACACAGTCTTTGACCAGCAGCTGAAAATCCGTCGCCATCGTCAAAATAATATTTTCTGACTGCCGTCTCACGTAAGCCGAAAGCTTCTCTGCTTGTCGCACCAAGCTCCACTCGCTTTGGTTATTTATCGGCATATTAGCCAAACATCCAGGCACATCAGTCGAACCTCACGTCCGTCCAGTTCCTAAATCGCATTTGTTTTCGCATGTGGGAGGACGCAGGTTCGATCCCAGCAGGCAAGACAATGTCTTGCTCTTTTTCCTTTCTCGTTCACCGTCATAATCTTAATGAACATGAACAAAAATCTTGGGGGATAAATCTTAAAAGATTATCCATTAATAAGAAAAAATAACTAATTTTATTCTTTACTTTCTATCTTAACTAAATAATTAAATTAGGAAAATTTAGCAATGAAAGACAGGAGTGATGGAAGAGTAAGTTTCAGTTGTTCTATTTTGTGGTTATACCCACTCTGTTTCAAATCTTTTTATCTGCATTCTTATTTAGTTTCATTAGCTTTTCTAATCTAATCTAACATTTTATTACATTAAAACTTAAATACTTGCACCCAGAGGGTGCATATATTTGCTAGTATACCTAATAGAAAACAGTAAGAAAATTCAATACTACAGAGAGAGAAGTAGTTTTTTTTAATGTAATAAATATGCAAAAGAAAAGATGATTAAGAGCAGAAAGTATGACTATAGTCAAAAATCATTATTTGCAATTTAATAAGATTTCATTAATTTGTAGCTGAAAGGCAAAAGATCGAAAGTAATGATAGAAAATAAAAAATTATATTTCTATTTTTATTTGCAGTTTTGCACAGCTATGATTAAATTTGCATCAAGGATCAACTTTTTTTTTTCCTTTTTCAAAAAATAAATCCAAGTTAAAATATAGATTATTTTAAAGGTTAATATATATGGCAAAGATTTTTTTAGCCAACAGATGATTTTAATAGATTAAAGATAAAACTAACTCAAAAGAACATGCTTATTGGTAATCAAAATGTTATTTTTAACATTGTTAAATCATTGCCAAAAATCTTTTTTTAATGATATACTTTTAGTGGAAGAAAATAATTATTCAAAATCAGTTAAGATAACATTAAAAAATACAAGGTGTGTCAAAAAAGTATCAAGATTTTTTGTACTTTTTGTCACAAAAAATAATGTTCCATTCATTAATTTTTTCAGAATACAAGGTGTGTCAAAAAAGTACCAAGTTTAAAGCATATTTGCCAAGATAGAAATGAAGAATGAATGGAACATTATTTTTTTTTTTTCAGAATACAAAGTGTGTCAAAAAGTACAAAAAAATCTTGATACTTTTTTGACACACCTTGTATTGCTTGTATATTCAAAAATGCAGATATAGATATTATCATCAATTTTATGTCAATTTATAAGAATAATCAGTTTTACATGTTAAAGTATTAATTTATCTTTATGTGCAATTTTTAAAAAAGCAGTAAAAAGAATAAAATAAAAAAAAATGTGCCATTAAGATGAATGACTACAAATCATTTTATATTCTTTGTTCTAAACATAGTGCAATTGAAAAGTTAAAAATGACAAAGTTGAGTAGAGTAATATAAATAATACATCCTTTATATCATGCAGAATGCTGAACATTTTTCAAGTAGACAAAGGAAATCAGTCAAGAGTGAATAGTTCTTACAGCACATAATTATTTTAAATTCAAAAGAAAAAAAAAACAGCAATAATATTAATAATAATAATCATTATCATAGCTATCTTGGAAAATATCTTGACATACTTTGAAAAATAAATATTAAAAAGAAAAAAATTATTTTCAATTTTCAAGATATTATCAATTTATCTTCAAACTAACAACTGAATGAAAATATTAACCCTTTGAACTTGTAAGCCCAATATTTCAGGCAGAGTGCTATTTTACTATATACAAATTAATAAGCCTAATATTTCAGGCAGAGTACTATTTTACTATATACAATAAGCCTAATATTTCAGGCAGAGTGCTATTTTACTATATACAATAAGCCTAATATTTCAGGCAGAGTGCTATTTTACTATATACAATAAGCCTAATATTTCTGGCTGAGTGCTATTTTACTATATATACAATAAGCCTAATATTTCTGGCCGAGTGCTATTTTACTATATACAATAAGCCCAATATTTCTGGCGAGTGCTATTTTACTATATACAATAAGCCTAATATTTCAGGCAGAGTGCTATTTTACTATACACTGTAAGCTTGATAATTTAGATTCAGAGAGATCATGTCAGATACTAATGGAATAATTTTAAACAAGAATCTCTGTACCCTAGAGCAAAGTTTGAATGTGATTTGTACTCTTTTTTTGTGTGTGAATTTTGTGAGTTCAGATACAGAATATCTGAGGACCAAAGAGCTATGGGTTGAAAGGATTAAATTTAAAGAAAAAAAAAGATTAAACTAATAAGTCAATATTCTGAAAAATAAATTTATATCTAAATAGATTATTATAAAGAATTGAATACAAATATAGAAAAAAAAGAAAAAAAATTTCTAGGAATTCTTTAAAATTATCTAAGTATTTACAATTTTACAATGTAAATAAGCACAAACAAATATTAGAGAGAAAAATATGATACTAGTTTTTACCAAAGAAAAAAAAAATTACAAATATGTTTGAATTTCTACATGATGATTTATTTTTAATAAAAAAACAACAAAAAAAAACAACAAAAAAACTAAATAACAAATTTACTGATATTTACTGCATGAGTTATTTAAATACTAATTTTTGTACTGTTACATGTGCTATGACATATGTGAGTATTGCAGAAAATGCCTTATTTTACCATAACAATGGATTTTATTACTACTTAATGTAATGAAATATTTTGGTGATATATAAAAGTGTTATGCACATACAAACATAAGCACCTCATGGATGGATGGATATTTATTGTTTTATACATGCCAATACTTATAAATAAATTATTTCTATCAGTGTTTTGATTAGACTGGAAGATTAAGATATGAAATTTATGTCCATTGTAAAATGAGCATCTGAAATTTAAATAAAAATAAATAAAATATGCTATTAACACTATCTGTGTGTAAAAACAATAACCAATATGTCACCAACAAATCAGAGAAAAGAGTATTGGCTTATGGGTGTCAATATTTGAATGACTGTAATACCATTGCTCTTGTAGCTTAATGGTAAAGCAATTGGTATGGTAAGGTAGTTGATACAGAAAACCAGTCTTCCATGAGGCAAAAAGAGGAAATGAGTTCAAATCTGTTCCTTGCTGTAGAGGATAATGACCCAAGTGAGTTTTAATTAAAAAGCAACCAAAATTATGAAAAATATTAGTTCAAATTATTATTATTATTATTAATAAATAATAATAGTGAGAGTAATAATGATAATGATAATAATAGTAAGAGTAATAGCAATAATAATGATAATAGTAATAATAGTAATAGTAGTAGTAATTTTTTTTTAAATGTTTAAAATTAGAATTATATAAAAGAAATGTCATCCTGCAAACAAAAAGATAATAAACAAATTCAATAAATAAACATGTTTAAAATATAAATACATGTTGCTCAGCTTCAAAGGATTTACCTAATTACCATAAAAAAATTATTGAATAATGTCAATTTTTTTTTTAATGTCAGTTTTGCTCGACTTCTATGTTACGATATTTATATTTATTGGAATGTTTCTGATATAATTTATAGGCATGAAAACATACTTAAAGAGAAAGAGAGTAAGAGAGAGACAGAGGGGGAAGGGTGGGAGGGCCTCACGTGCACAGACACATGTGGAGTTTAAAGATAGAGGAAAAGTGCTTATGCTAAATGTAATTGAGTAGGATATTGAATGGGAATAGAGAAAGAAAGAGATGGATTATATGAAATATAGAGAGGTTTGCTGAGGAGAGCAACTATTTCTATTTAAAACAGTTTTTTGTTTTTGTTTTTTTTTGGGGGGGAGGAAGGGGGTTGCAGATGATCACAAGAAATAGGCACTTTGTTAAAAAAAAATTTAAAAATTAAAAAAATATAAAGAAATAATCAAATAAAATGAACTGATCTATAACTCCCAAATGCTTTTAAGTCTAATTTTTTTCTTTCTTTTCTACTAATTTAATTGATTGATTGTAATTCATTGTTAACAAGAGAGTTACAGAAATTATATAACCTTTTTCGCAATGTACCAGGTAGTAGACTGTTAGAAGAGTTTAGAAATTGTCTATATCTATTACCTCTAATATGTGTAAAAATAAATAAATAAAGGAGGAAGAAATGGGAGTTGTTAATAATGTCCCTAGTACAACCAATAAAAGATAAAAGACAAATACTGCTATTCAACTAGAACAAATGTTCTATAATGCTTGACATCTTTTAAAATCTAGAACTAACAGAGTGCATCAGCATTATATCAGATAGACACACACATCAAGAATGAAACATACAAGATATTTCAATTACTTGGATGTTTCAAAAGTATTGTGAAAGCATGAACTACAAAACGAAAAAGGTTACATGGCATTACCTATATTAAAATAGCTTTCAGGAACATCATTATATTGCATAAATTTATTTACAGCCAAAAAAGAAATTGAATAAAATAGATGAAACAAATGCAAGAGAAATCTTTCTGCATCTTAAAACTAAAATGAAAATTTCCATTTTATAAAAGGAAGAGAAGTAGAGAAAACAATTTTTTTTTAAATCTAATTACAAGGATTCAAAATACTAAAGAAAAAAAAGAAAAAAAAAACAAAGAAAAAAGCAAACTTCAATACCTTTAAGTTTTCATGGGAATTGAACTGGTTATTTTAAAGATCTTACTTTTTAATTTATAATCATACTCTATATCGAGATGACCCAATCCAAAAATGGCATATCATAATATGTTTGTTAGTGCAGTAGTAATAAAATACACTAACTCGTTAGTGCAGTAGTAATAAAATACACTAACATATCATTTGTTAGTAGTGCAGTAGTAATAACATACACTAACATATTAGTGCAGTAGTAATAAAATACACTAACTTATTAGTGCAGTAGTAATAAAATGCACTAACATATCATAGTGATATGTTAGTGCAGAAGTAACAAAATATACTAAATTAGAGAATAAAATTTGATAATAGTGTGGGTCAGTGTTTGCACTTACCCTGATCATTATAATTTCTTAAGGAAGATAACTATTAAATGACAATCAGAGTATATCTTATTTGTTTGCAATTATTTCAGTTAGTAGAGCATCTGCCAAGGAATCACTAGGTTCCAGGTTCAATACTGACCCTTGCCAACTCAATGCACAAGTAGTACAGCTTGGGTAATTTGACCTGTGTGGTAAGGCTTCAGAGAACTGGCAGTAAGTGTGGTGCTCCACATCAGCAAAAACAATCTTCCAGGTCTAGCGCTAACGAAAAGATGATAGACTCCCTAGGTGTTTGGCCGATACTGGTAATAGACCACTCAGCATACTATATAAGACATTTTGTAAGCAGGATAAGATTTAACTTAAACCTTAATGGTCACCAAAAGCAACCTTTAAGTATTATTAAAAAAATTTAAAAATAAAAATTTTATACTGAAAAAATCTTTATGTGAACGCTATCTTTTGTTTTGTCTGTGAACCAACCCCGAGACTGATACTTGATCCTTTTGCAATAGGGAACCAGTTTAAAGGGAAATTTGCTAGGCAAAGAGTTAATACAAACTATTCAAATTATTGAATATAATTAGGAGTTAACTCTTGATAATGTATAACAAAAGCAGAAATAATTGCAATTTATAATGAATGAAGAATGAAAGAATGAATGAATGAAATAATGAAAGCAAGAATGTGAATAAATTACCTAAAATGAACAAGCTGATATTAAATAGGACAACAGGGAACATTTCTTTATATCTAATAGATAATGTTGAAAAGCAGAATACATATAGATAATTAACAATATTATTTAGATTGCATTCTGAATATATTCATAATCTTATTGTAACAATGGAAACAAACAGGATTATTATCACACACACACAAATTCCAAGCATATCACATATTCAAATGAAAGTTTTTATATAAAAAATTCTCAAATAAATCAACAGAAAATAGGATAGAAATATTTAAAAAAGGAAAAATGAGATGCAATCCAGATGCTTGTAAATTTCAAAGTTATCTAAAGGTTAAATTTTAAATGTCTAAACTTTCAATTTAGCTTCAAAAGAGTAAACAAATCTAGAAAAGATATTAAGAGATTGTGAAAACTCTTAGAGGGGTAATAATAGATTCAATATAATCATTGCATTAATTTATCAAAGTGTAATTTGCTCAATTTAATAATGTAAAAAGATTAAAACAACTTTTTGCATCTTAATCAAAATCTTAATAGAATGAAGTAATTTATTTTATTATTATTGTTATAAGTAATTATAAATTTGACACTTGCACTGGAAATTATTCAACACATTTCAGAGGATTTAATTAAGGTTATTTTTCAGAAATAGATTAAAATGGGAACATTTTTTTCCCCAAATTATAAACCTTGAAAAGCAATATTAAATAATTCAAATTTTATTTAGAATAAAATATTCATAGTTATCTACTAAGCTTAGCTTAGATGTGGCACATGGCGAGAAGTATAGGGCACCCAAATGAGAATCAAACTCACTAACAGCAGCCTACAAATCTAGCTTGCTAATCGTTACACCACAGGAGGTACCCATAGAATATTCATATATATTCTTTAAATTTTCTCAAATATTTTCCAGGACTTAAAACTTTGATCAGTCTATCAGCCTCTATACTAATCATTTTATAGTAAGGAGGTTTTATACATTGGGGTTGCTGGCCCTGGGCCCAAATTCTGTTATTTATCCATAGCTGGGGAATCCATGCCTGGTTTTGAATTCAGTTGTCCTAGACTGGTTACCAACTAAAAGAGCCTAATCTGCCCTTCTATTTTACTCATAGCTGGAAGATTGAAGGGGAGGGGAAAGATAGGTTCATGCCTTTCCCAAGGTTGGTTGGATTTTACAGCATGTCAACTCCTGGGTCATTTTATGCCAAAAAGGTTTTTGTTTTATTCATTCTTGTTAGGTATTCAATTTTTTTTTAATTTATTTTTTTAAAAACTAATTTCTTGATCTATTTAACCCATAGATGGTATTACCACTCTGGGTCAGAGTGAACCTGGGAATAATGGCAATAAAGAGGTACTTCACACTCTCCAGAGCTTCAGAATAAGAACCTCACCACTAGATGCAGTTTAACATATCAAGGGAATTAGTTAAAAGTGAACAGGAAATTTGAACTCAGTTTGCCGATTCCAATTTCCATGTTGCTAACAGTTAAGTCATCCATAACCAAAGTAGTTTCAATGACTTAAAACTAATAATTTAAAAACATTTTTAATTTATGAAATGTATTTATAGAATTTATATCAATAGGATACATTTCCAATAAAAGCCATTTTGATTTAGCTCAGTTGGTAGAGCATCTGGCTACAAATCAAAAGGTTATGGGTACGATACCTGTCCTTGCCAATTTGGTACATAAGTAGTGTAGCTTGGGTAATCTCATCTAGGAGCTGACGGTAGGTATGTCACTCCACTCAACAAAAACAATCTCCCTGGTCTAGTGCTAGCAAAAAGGGGATAGACCCCCTCAATGTTAGGCTGATACTAACAATAGGCCACTCTGTAGATTTTTTAATGAGAAAACTGAAAGACTTTGTAAGAAATGCTAGAAGAAGAAAAAAAAAAAAACAATGGATAAAAATCCTGAAATATACTTAAAAGCTTTAAAAATGTTAGGTAATATTTCTTGCCTTTTAAGCTTTTTATAAAAGTTAGATGTGTAGAGTTGTAAAACAATATATTTATCATACGCTGTTGCTATTGAAACAGATGAAAATAGTTCAATTCACATGATGTGTAATAAAATACACTTTAAAAAGTGAGACAATAGAGTATCAAGCAAAGACTATAATTTTCCTCAAGTGATAATTAACTTCTATTCTGAACTCATGTCTCAGTACCTTTTGACTTTTATCTGATTTGTTCTAAGTTAGACCTTTTTTTTTTTTCATTATGTATTTTCTACAATGTTAAAACATTTGTATCAGTTTCTATTTTAGTTCTATAAACCATTGGAATAATTTGAGGGAAAAATTTAAAATTTGAACTTTTCATTAATAATTATCATAGAGGCCTTCTCAAAAATATTGTATACACAATTTAAGATTGGTACAAACATTTATTATATTAAATTCCATTTCATTTGTGGAACATTGGTAATATAAACACAGCAATTTTTGTAAAAGTACCATAAATGGCATTAAGGTATTTATTGGGTTAATATAATTTTCAGCCTATGGTTTCATTTTGTAAAACCACAAATTTCATCGACTTAGATCAGGGATCACCAAACTTTTTTCACGGTGGACCGGATAATTGAAAAAATAACGAGCGCGGGCCACATTATTATTGTGTTCAATACTTGCTAGCCAGAACGAAAGCTCTGAGAAAAAGATGTAAAACAAAATTTATCTTTCCATGTTATATTCATGCATGACTGGTGTAAGATGCACAAGAACAAATTTAACCAACATATTTATTTTCAAAACATTATCAAAGAATGCAATATTAACAGAAAGGTTTAGTGAGATTTGTGAAACTTTCAAGATATCGTCAATGTTTGGTTTGGAATTGCTACATCCAATCAAGAATTGCTTTCAAATGTTTAACAGTCAATTTCAATTGATGGGTTGATTTCACATATTTCAATTTTGAAAAGGCTTGCTCACATACATAAGTTGTTCCAAACACTGATGTCATACCAGCAGGCTTGATAAAATGCCTTCACAGGCTGGATCCGGCCTGCAGGCCATAGTTTGGTGATTCCTGACTTAGATGAATTGCAAGATAATGTAAGAAAAAATTTTAAATAGAGAAAATCTATCATCACATCATTCATTTAAATATCAAGTTTGTTTTCTTTGTTTAATAGCATATCAACCATCACAGGTTATCTAATGCCAAAGTCATCCTTGTAGAAAAACTATTGGTACTATATTTAACCCATAGGTGGGGGCATGAGGAGGTTCACACCTTTCCCAAGGATGTCTGAAAGTGAACATAATTGCATGACTGGAGTTTGAACTCACTATGATGTTGCAGTCCAGCATATTAACCACTACGCCATGGGGACTCCCCTATGCATTAAGTATACATCTGGACAACGTTTGTTTTGTAATTTTTTAAATTTAATTATGGAATGGAAAGTGTCATGTCCTTTCAGGCCTAGGATGTTCATGACTCTTCACAGCTTCCTTTATCAGTAAATAGAATTCTTTTTAGGAGATAGTGGAGTGATTTCTCATGACTTTTTCCAGGATTTGAATTCAGAGTTGTCCTTCTCCTAGACTGGTTCTCCACTGGCATGTCTAAAGAACCAATCAGCCCTGCCACTTTTATCCAGAATTGAGGGGGAAGAAGTGAATTCATGCATTCCCCAAGGGCATTAGTATTAAGTGAACACACACACACAGCCTCAGTTGGTGCCATTTTTCACTACAATTACCAACACCAGAGTTAATTATGTCCACTTAAAAATAATTAAATGTTTGCTTCTCATCAATATGAAAAATGACATAACTTGAAAAAAAAAATCTACTGAAGAGTTGTCTCTGAATTGAAAGAAAAGCAAAAATATTATATATCAATCAATCTTTATATTCTATTTTAATTAAAATCACTTTCATTAAATTTCTATTGTATAGATAAATTATAACTTGATAACATTGTTCAAGACATGAGAACATATGCACCATAATTTATATAGAAGTCTATTGATCACTAGGAATCAAAGTTTTAAACCAAAATATTTAGTTATTTATTACTAACAGGGGAAGGAAATATTTAATCTCATACATTTTACTTATTTTTGATAACAAAATGATTAATAAATATGAGCATAGTACCCATAAAAAATGACCAAATTATTTATTTATGAATCAGCACTTCTACTTAGGATCAGAGTGTAGTATCTCTTGAGCCTACTTAGGATCAGAGTGTAGTATCTCTTGAGCCTACTTAGGATCAGAGTGTAGTATCTCTTGAGCCTACTTAGGATCAGAGTGTAGTATCTCTTGAGCCTACTTAGGATCAGAGTGTAGTATCTCTTGAGCCTACCTAGGATTAAAATGTTGCTTTGTAACATTTTTGTCAAAGTTCTCAAAGCGTTGTATCTGTATTTTTAAAATGCCTGCAGTTCTTTCAAGAGCACAACTAAAAAAAAAAGTATCTCTCGATAAAAATGCCTTCAAACTTGTAAAAAAAAAAAAAATCTAAGAGGGGGAGAGTTCAAATATTTACATTTACTTGTTGAGAAAAGACTGGCTTTCATATCACATTAACTTTTTGGAAAAAATGCTAGAGTTCAATCGTAGCACGGGTTGGATTTTGAGCAGGCACCGCTTAGCATTTTTTTAGGGCAGGACGCATTTATGCGATATGCACCGAATTTCTCATTAATCAGTATTGAAATCACATTGCTAATACTTTACAAAAAGATTCATGTGTAAATATGTGTTTAGAAAAACTGACATACAAATGGCTAATACTGCCTCAGGTCACAAAGGAATTTCTCTTCATTATCTAGTGAGACCCATTCATATAAAATATATATATATATGAGTATGAAAAGGTGGAATGAAAACAACATACAATGCTGTTAAAGAGAAAACAATTTATAATATAATCATAGCTGATACTGATCAATATTTCGATTTTACAAAAATCATAATCAGAGCTCATTCACTCCGTGGTTGTTTGGGTCGGAGAAGAATGTCAAATCAGTTCACAAACAAAAAACCCTAATACTGCAAAAAAAAAAAAAAAAAAAAAAAGAAAGAACGAAAGTTGTTACATTATTCACCAATGTGGGCATTCGCGCCATATATATGTCGGTCATGTCGCTATGTATACCTTTTTGTCGGTAAACTATCCAAATGTAGCGGATTTTGAGATGTTGGCAACAAGATGAATCAATTTAATCGGAAGGGGATGGGTATTAAAAAATGTGATGGTTGGAATTCAAATTTTTTAATACCCATCCCCTTCCGATTAAATTGATTCGTCTTGTTGCCAACATCTCAAAATCCGCTACATTTGGATAGTTTACCGACAAAAAGGTATACATAGCGACATGACCGACATATATATGGCGCGAATGCCCACATTGGTGAATAATGTAACAACTTTCGTTTTTTTTTTTTTTTTTTTTTTTTTTTTTTGCAGTATTAGGGTTTTTTGTTTGTGAACTGATTTGACATTCTTCTCTGACCCAAACAACCACGGAGTGAATGAGCTCTGATGATGAATTTTGTAAAATCGAAATATTGATCAGTATCAGCTATGATTATATTATAAATTGTTTTCTCTTTAACAGCATTGTGTGATGTTTTCATTCCACCTTTTCATACTCATATTGTCGGATTCATTTCCTTTCTTTTAACTTTATATATATATATATATATATATATATATATATATATATATATATATATATATATATATATATATATTGTGTTTTATATACAAGTTAAATAATGATACATATTGATGGGTAAAACTGATTAAAACCTAAAATGGGGATAATTTTGTCATTAACAGATTAAAGAATAAAAGCTATTATATTGGATTTATCTTCTATTTACAGTAAAAAAGAAAAGGAAAAAAAAATGGTCTTGCAATTTATATATTTTAATATGGTGAAAGTAAAATTAATGTTGCCCTACAACTTATTACATGGCATCAACATTCTATATTTCCAAATTCTGATCAATAGTATTCAAGCTTATCACTTGAGATTAATATTATTTTGAACTTGTTTGAACTTATTAATCAATTAAGTATTTTGATTGATAAAACCAGACATTACAAAATAAAAAATAATACCACTGTCTATAGCAAGAGGCAAATCCAACTGGAACTAATTTGGTATTTTCTGAATCATTAATATTATATGAATTAATACATAAGTGGGAAGAATTCGTGTCTTTCCTCTATAGTAAAGTAGTAAAGTCAGAGTGATCTATTGTCAGTATAAGCCAGACAGTGAGGGAGTCTATCCCCTTTTCACTAGTACTAGATCAAGGAGATTGTTTTTGCTGAGGTTGAGTACTACATCTGTCAGCTCCCCACTTTTTTACCGCACAGACCAGATTATCCAAGCGGTGTAACTCTGGTGCTGAGTTGGCTAGGACTGGCATCGAACCAGGGACCTTGCACTTCCTAGGTGTATGCTCTACTAATTGAGTTAAACCGATATCTTTCCTTTATAGATGGCCAAATGGTCAGGTTCAGAGCTACCAAATTTGGTATATGTACTTATTTGACACAGAAGGTTTAAAAAAAACAAACAAAAAAAAAAACTTTTATTCCTTACAGGAAATAGCAATAACAGCTCATTTCGTAAAATCATTGGACATAAACAATTTTTCACCTCAATTGGTTCAAATCGCAATTCCTCTGGTATTTCTGATCCAATCTTAAAAATATTTATATGGTTGGAAAGAAAAGAAAACAATCTTTCTAAATATGTAATTATTATGTGTTTTTATCCATTGAATAATTTTTTACAGAGAGTTAAAATGATATTTTGCTTAAAGAAAAAAACATAAAATATGACATTTTTTTTAGATTAATTTTTACATGCTACTTTGTTTTTCAAAATCATAGTGACTAATCTTTATCAATATTCTTGAAATTTTACACTCAATTAGAAGACACCTGGAAGTACAAACAGGACTTTTTTTTGTTTCTAGGCCCTGAGGAAGCAAAAATACAATAGAGCAAATTTGAAGGCGATTTCTTCAAAAAATATAAGAGAAGCAAAAAAAAAAAAAAAAAGAAGCACTATACCAATAATAGAAGACAGACTCAGGATTATTTCCATATATAATGTGTGAAATAAAAACGATTGCATACCATCAGGGATTTTGCTCAAAGTTTTAATTTTGAAAAGAAAACCGTCAAATTTACTTGATTTTCAAATTTAAGCAATCTCTCGTAATTCTGGCCTTATCAGTTTAAAAAAGTAATTACTAGCGTATTTCAGGTCCAATTTTTTAAATATTTATATGGTTAGAAAGAAAATGAAATAATCTTTCTAAATATGTAATTTTTATGTGCTTTTATCCATTAAATTATTTTTTTACAGCGAGTTAAAATGGTATTTTGTCTTAAAAAGGACAAAAACGTGTTATACAAAATTTTTTCCACGCTCAAATTTTCTGTGTTATTTTTTTTTGTAAAATCAAAGTGGTTAATCTTTATCAATATTCTTGAAATTTTACACTTAAATAGAAGACACTTTTTTCTACAAGTAGAAACTTGTTTTTTTCTTTTCCGACCTTTGGGAGTAAAACTACAATAGACCAAAGTTAAAAGCAATTTCTTCAAAAAATATAAGATAAGCAAAAAAATAAAAAATAAAAACACTATATACCTAATAGGAGACAGCCTTAGGATTATTTTCATATATAATGTGTGAAATAAAAACGATTGTATACCTTCAGGGATTTGCTTTGAAACTTTGAATTTTGAAAAAAAATTCAAATTTACTTGACTTCGAACGTAACCAACAGACGCCGATTTTTCAGACCATACTATTTTAAATAGTAATTCATCACTTACTTCTGGTCCAATTTTTTAAATATTTATATGGTTGGAAAGAAAAGAAAATAATCTTTCTAAATATGGAACTTTTATGTGTTTTTAACCATTGAATTATTTTTTATGGCTAGTTAAAACAGTATTATTTTTAAACACAGTTGTACATGCTACATGCAGACTTTGTTAAATAAAACTATATAGAGTTATTCTATTTCTTGTATGTAATACAACATAGCAGGTATTTAAAAGGGTATTTTTAAGTCCAAAGTGATGTTATTTATATAAATTAATACTATATATGTGTATATATGCTGTATTAAAATGAAAATGTTGAATAATCTTGATATCCCTACTTTTTATTCCCAAATAATGGGTTCTAGTATGGAGATACATAAAATTCAAGTGCAGAACCAGAAAAAATATACAATTTTACATAAGAATGCAAAGTTTTATCAAAATTGTTCCAAAAATAAAGAAATGGTGAAGAAATTACTGAATTTCTTGTTTTGAATTAGTCCGTGATTTGACATATCTTTTTTAACAAAATCATGTCCACTTTTGTGCCCCCAATTTCCGGACTTTAAATTCTCATAACTTTTGAACCACTGGGGATATTTGCATAATTCAAACAGTTCTGAACTCCATTTACAAAGCTCTATATAACTAACGTGGTTAAATAACAATAACCTCAAATAAAAAAAATCAATTGGGAATGCTACAGGAAATGGAGCTCTCATTGAAAGGAGTCTAACAAATAGCCAGTGAGAAGCTATGTGGCTTCAAGACATAACTAATAGAGAATTTAAATTTCAAAACTTTGAAAGAAAAAAACCTTGAATTATTTTCCTAAAATAATTATTTTTATGACAACACCTGATCTGCACTCATGCACCTTCGTTGCACAGTGTCAATGACCCCACGTTGTAATGTCCTGTTGATCCTTTTTTTTTTTTTTTTTTTTTTTTTTTAGGCTGGAAACTGAACGTAAAAAAAAAAAAAAAAAAAAAAGTTTTCTTTGACAAGTTCATTCAGAAAAATGTGTATCTGACAATTCCTTTCTTCCTTCCTATCTTTTGTGTTTTCTTTCTTTCTGTCTTCTTCATGTGTCTGGGTTCTGTCTGTTCGCTATCCGTTTTTCTTTTTTTTTATCCCCTTTTTTTTTTTTCAAATCTGACCGTATTCTCATTTAACCATTGTGTCACAATTTGCATTTAATCAAATATTACTAATTAGTATTATTTAGATTTTTCAGACTGTTGTCCTCGTCTTTATTGTATGCACACAATGTTTCGAACAATGTGCCCTTCAGTTTTCTTCAGGTGTTTCTTGTCAAACTCAGGAGCTTTTGTATATAACAAAGATGAGAACATAAGTCTGAAACATCTAAATAATACAAATTATCAAGCCTCATCTGAAAAATTCAGGCAAATAATTACTAATTAGGTTTATAGGTTGTCCTTCAAGCTGAAGAAACAAGAAATAAAACAAAAAAACATTTTAAAATCAATCTCTTAAAAAAATTAAAAATAATAATAATAATCAGATGCAATCCAAATCTGTACCCTTTCATTAAATATATACATAATTACATCTTTAAGTGGTTATAAAATGGGAATTTGAGGAAATAATTACAATTTTAATTTTTTGAAAACATTTATTTAAATAATAGATTTATTTACTTTGATATTTGCATAGCCTTCAATTATCTACAAGATGAAA
Source organism: Doryteuthis pealeii (assembly GCA_023376005.1). NCBI lineage: Eukaryota > Metazoa > Mollusca > Cephalopoda > Myopsida > Loliginidae > Doryteuthis > Doryteuthis pealeii. The sequence continues at coordinate 72,616,566 of CM042154.1, read as the reverse complement.
TAAAATATAAATAAAAAAATGTTAAAAGAGAAAACTTTATGAATTGTTAAACAAAATCAATAACAAAATCCATAAGAAAAAAAAGAAGTATCCTAACAATGATTATCCATAAAAAAAAAGAAAGAAAAAAAAAAGAAGTATCCTAACAATGATTATCAGTACAATTATTTTTTCAATGTAATAAAATTTTTAATAATCATGTGGTAAACATGAAAAAAAAAACAACATTGATATCCCTATTTCTTATTCCCTAAATAATGGGTCCCAGCATGGAGATACATAAAATTTGAGTGCATTATCAGAAAGAACATACAATTTTACATAACAATGCCAAGTTTTATCAAAATTGTTCCAAAAATAAAGAAATGGGAAGAAATTACTGAATTTCTGGTTTTGAATCAGACTGTTATTTGATATTTTTTTAATAAAATCATGTCCACTTTTGTGCCCCCAATTTCAGGGCTTTAAATTCTCATAACTTTTGAACCACTGGGGATATTTGCATAACTCAAACAGTTTTGAACTCCATTTACACAGCTCTATTTAACTAATATGATTAAATAACAATAACTTCAAATAAAATAGACTGACCTAAACTGGCCCTTTCAAATCAATTGTAGTCCTGACTATTCTTGTTCAAGACATGCTACATGAGTAGCACCTCCACAATTAAACAAGGTTACAGGACTAATGATGATGATGAAATTATTGGGAGTAAGCCAAGAATTTTCTTTTTTTTTTCTTAAACTTAAAAGTGGGGGGAAAAAAAGAGAAAAAAAAGACTATTTTCATAAATAGCTAAAAATAGTTCAGCTGTATTTGACTGATTTCAAAAAGATTTAATTAGAAAACTCTAAAAAATAAATCAGAAAAAAATTGATTCATATACAAAAGATATTTACTTAAATTTGTCTAATAAATAAAATCACAAAAGATTTTAGTTATACTAAAAAATAGGATATTAATATAAAGAAAGTTTGTGTATCCACAAAATAATGAAGTTGGAATAATGTAAAAGTAAAAAAAGTAAAGTTGGCAAGGGAGCCTATCCCTTTTTTGCTGGCGCTAAACCAGGGAGATTCTTTGCAGAGGTGGAGCACCACACCTACCGTCAGCTCCCGACTTTACCGCACAGATCAGATTATTCAATCTGTGCTACTCATATGCTGAGTTGGACCAATATCAAACTGGGAACCTTGCGATTCTTAGACAGGTACTCTATAATGTTCAAATTTATGCCATCTATAAATATAATAAACTAAACTTGTAAACCTATTGGGTTCCCATTGTAACAGTGGTCCATGATGATAATGATGCTTCTATTTAGGAAGGAGTGAAGAATTCTAATTAGTATTTCATCTTGTTATTTCCATTACATCTACAATTTGACATTCAGCACAAATGCAGACTTCACAAAATTATCATTCAATCGCAAACTAGACTGAAAATGGCTTTATTTGCTAAGATAGAGCATTTTTAAGAATTTTGCTCTAATAAAAGTTTTTCTATCATGTTACATTTTTTGTTGGGTTATGATTACATGATATTATATAAATATAGTTATTCAACCCCTTTGCACAAGCAGGATGCAACACAAGGACAATTTTTATGAGAAGTTTAAATCTTTGCCTACTTTAAACTGCTCATAGCTGCTCTCCCACCACTTTGATCCTAATGTTAGCCACTGGCAATGGCTCTCGCACGTGTCACTTTATTACACGGAAAAATCAACAATAATAGGACTTTATTTGAATAGAATGAGTTCTGAGGTAAATAGATAGTGAACTTTGAAATATCCAATCATACAGGTAAAAAGTACCAAGAAAATTTGGTACAGCCATGGGAAAATTTGGCAAAGAGTTAACAGAGTCTTAGACCAGTTGCTATATCAAAAGAACCGAGTCTGCCCTACTATTTACCCATAGCTAAATGGAGAATCAGATTTATACCTTTGCCATGCAAACAGCCGTATCTATATATATAATGAAGAAAAACCTGGCACTGCTCAGGATAAAAATAATATACTAAAGCACTTCTTTTTTTTTTTTTTTTAAATGAAAATTAATTCTATTTACTCACTGTACAAATTAGTGCTGTCTTATTAATTTTCTTAAAAAAGAAAGTCCAAGTCCCTCTGCAAATGGGGAAGAGGGTGCTCCTCAGGATTGTAATTTTATTTGCTTTCTGGACAAATTAGATCTTCATGATCAATTTTTTTTCTTTTAAGCCTAAATGTTCTGAGCACCTCCAAGAGTAAAAGTGTGTGGATATATGTGTGCACGTGGGGGGGGGGGGCTACTGTTCTCACCCCTGCCTTGGATGTCTTTTAAAACACTTAATAAGGTCAACAGAGTTCACATGCCAATTTTCATCAAGATTTGCCCATTAACCAAGGAGTCTGTAAGTAGAAGGGTCCTTTCTGAGTAATTTTCCTACCAGAAATCCTCCACAAAACAAACAGATAAGTTTGGGGTTCTTTATTTATAAAAGCTTATAAAAATTATTATAATGTAAACATGATTATTGACCATCATTAACAAAAATATTATCTTTATTACTTAAATTACCTTTAAAGCTATATGATTAGGGTCAGATTTCTTATGCTTATTACTAAAACAACAAAAAGGTTAAAGTATATAAAGATTTTTGTTATAGCAAGAGCAATTTAATAATAGTGGAAGTCTATGTTCATAGCCACTTCAATCATATTAAAAGAGATAGCTATTAAATGTTAATCTTAAAATATTTTTTATTTGGAATTAAATAGAATTTTTATAAATGGGATATGACTTTACATTGAGCTTAAAAGCTCCCAAATGGAGTATTTAAGTGAGTTTATTCAAAACAGATTTTATCAAAATAAAAATGTGTATTACTATAATATATAAATGGTTTTAAAATCTAAGTAATGCACAACTTGTCTTGAAGGCATATTTTTAAGAATTTTTTTGGGGGGAGGGGGGGGATTGTACACTAAAGAATTGTGAAATTGATTATACTTATTTACTCACATTCATAAAATCCTCATTATGTGTGTGTGTGTATGTGTGCATGTGTGTTATAACCATAACTAAGCAAAAACGGCATATAGCAATTTTTTTTTTATCAGAGTAAGATACTTAGAATACTCTAAAGAATAAAACCATTTCCAGTCCAATTGGCAACTGAGTGATAACTTTGCGGTGGTCAGCATTTACAGTGAATGCCATTTTTAATCATCCAAAGTCTCAATATAATAAAGATAACTATGAAATGTTAATCAGAATTATTCACTTCTTCCTAAATAGAAGCATCAATATCATTGGACTTGTTACAACAGGAACTCAACAGCTTCACAAGTCATCTAGTTAAATAAGTAATTAGAAGTAATATAATGCTCTTTACACATCTTCAAGGATAAAATATAGTGAATTTCTTTTTAAGTGACAAGGTTATACTATGTTGATAATTATTAAGATATTTTCTTTGGTATTTTTGGTAATAAGATGCTGACATTGTAGGAATGTCCTAGCAATAAATAACATGATTATCTAAGATAGAATAATAATAATGATAATAATAGTGAAGAAGAAGAAGAAATTCTGTCTTTGTATCTAAAAATTTTCTTTATATAAGACAATCCTTACATCATTCTTAAAAGTTTAAATATTTGCCAAAAATTACTTAACTCGAAATATATAAGGTCTTGTCATCCCCTACATATTGTTTAAACTTTCATTATGTTTTGTTTTAATGTTCTGTAATTATTTTATCTCTTACAACATGGGGGGGGGGAAACTTGGAGATTAGAGATAAGTCAATTTTCTGGTTATAAAAGATATCTTAACTTGCAAATGACGAAGAAAAAATGAAGTCATAGTAAAACTTCTTTTTTCTTTCTTTCTTTCTTAACAATTAATCAGACAATTCAATAAACACTGTGCAAAGTACAAAAGTAAACACAGTTAACTCTTTGCAATGATGGATTGATTTTTCTTTTTTAATTTGTAAAGGAAAAAAAAAATATATAAAAAATTTTTTTTTAAGTTTTCCTTTTCTTCACTCTTTTAAAAAAATTTTTTTTAAACATGATCACTGCATATCTTTTCACAGCAGCATATCAAATTGAATTCACTACCAATTTGCCTTTTAAAATGTCATTTGAATACAGTCTTCTTTTTTTTTTTTTAATTTAAGGAGAGAGAAGAAAATCCTATTAAGGATTAAAATCTATACAAGCAGAGTTACATCATATTTATTCAGGAGAGAAAGAGAGAGTAAAGATCATAGAATATTTCAATTGGAATATTGCAGAGAAAAAAAACAGGAAGAATATACATACTAATAATCTACTTATATATACATATGTTACAGAATTTAGTCTCACTACAGAGTAATATGAAATTCCATTGTTATAGTAACATGAGACATTATTCAACAGCAAACATGATTCATATTACCATAACAAAAGAATTTCTCATTACTCAGTAGTAAAACAAAGTTGAAAATACAACGCAAAAAGCTTCTTTGACAGCTTAAAAATCAACAGAATTTGGACCAAAAGATTATTATTAATGCAGCTAATATCAAAAACAGAATAATCTTATTTCAATATTAATTTGTTTGGTTTTTGTAATATTATTATTATTAATCTTTGGTCCAATTTTAGGAAATTTGAAGCTGGACATGTTAAATTAATTATAGTTTTTTTTATTATTATTATAAATTTTTTTTTATCTTGAGGAAAAGAAGCAGACATTATACTCAGATCTCAGCTATAGGGCTGGGGAACTATGTTATGATCCTACCCAGAAGTTCTAGAAAGTGACATTTTGATCCTAAGCAGAGCACAGACACTCTGATCAAAGACAGAAATACCAATCCATGTGTAAATAATCTAATCCTGTCATTTCGATAGCAACTATGCTAGCATAGAATCATGAACAGATTTTTTTTCTGTATGTTTGTTTCTATATCTATGTCACTCATGCTAAAGCAAACAGATTTTATTTATTAACAATGTCTCTATGAAAATCTGAATTAGATTTGCCTCAAAACAGCCCATGTTATCAGTGCATTTAAAATTGTACAATGTGTTTTATATATCACTAAGAAATAAAGGTCTATATGATTATATATATATATATATTATATAAATTCAAAAGCAAAGAGGAAAAATAGTCATTTTCTTCCTAGACACATATCTTATAATGTAGATTTGGTGTCTGTAATCAAAACTACATGACTGCTTACATCCAAATACCCGCAGGAATTGTTTAAGTTATCAATTAGTATTTAATTTGTAGTCAAAATCATTAATACATAGAATAAATCTTATTAACAATGTCTCAATGAAAATCTGAGATTTACCTCCAAACAACCCAAGTTATTAGTGCATTTAAAATCCTGCAATGTGTCATAAATATCACGAAGAATAAAGGTTTATATAATATATGGTGTGGCTAATTTCTATACTGGTTTTAACAAAACCAGGTTTAATAAATAATTATTTGGTGTTAATTTTATTCTTCAACATATTAAAATCAATCCTATGAATGATTTTATGTAGAAACCAATTAATAAAATATAATTAAAATAAGTGTAATCTTCTTATATGCACTCTTATTTAATTTCATTAGTTTTTCTAATATATTTCATTACATTAAAACTTAAATACTTACACCTGTATTCTTGCTCTGATTTGAACTGCTGAGCTGAAGGTAAGCAAGTGATATATACACTATGCCAGTGTTCAGCTGTTTAAACAGCACAGTAAGATTAACTTGGAAATACTAAGTTATACAGATACCACACTGATCCAAGGCAAAGGTTCAGACAACAATACACTTAAAATGCTCTTAGAGAATAAAGCAATTTTCAGCCCAATTTGCAACAGAATTATAATTTTGTGGGATCTACATTTGTACTGAAAGTTACTTTTTATCATCCAAATTCTCAATAAAATAGGGAAAATTATTAAATACTAAGTAGATTCTTTCACCTCTTCCTAAATAGAAGTATCAGTATCATCATGGACCACGGTTACAACAGGAACTCCACAAGTTAACAGTTGTAAATTCTATAAATAGGATGCAACTGGACATAAGATTATCAGAATTAGTCTAAACTGACTTTTGTAATTCATGATAAGATTTTTTTTTCTTTATTTTTTTTAACATGAGAAATGCTTATGTTACACTCTAATCTTTTACTACTTGTGATATGATAGCAAAAGTAAGAATTATCCTAATATTCATTAATTCCGATTTTGAATAAAAATGAATTAATAAACAATCATGTACAATAAAAACATTTTTCTTACAATTGAATGTTTCCCAAGTACATTAACACTGGAATAAAAATCAATATATGAAAGCATTTAAATTCTTAATGACAGTTTTCCTATTTTAAAGTGAAGCACATTTTCCTCCTGGCATAGAAAGAAGCAATTATTGAGTTGAAGGCGCATGGTTTAATGGTTAGAGTCGTAGGAAATGGACTCATCAACCAGAGTTCAAATCCTGGACGAAGCTACTGTTCACATAGCGCTAATACCCTTAGGAAAGGTATGAATCCAACTACTCTCCCTCCAGCTATGAGTAAATAGTAGAGCAGACCGGGATCTTTAATCTTGGTTAGGCAAGCAGTCTAGGAGAAGGAAAACTCCTTGGGTGGTCACTACTAGAATAGGCTCAGTTCTAATTAGTGATCTATTTTACTAATAATTATCCCCATTTCGGCATTTTGTATTTTTGTGTGTATTGGATAATAATATTCATTTTCTGTTTAGATATAAAGGCAGGACACAAGTGATGATGATGATGATGATGATTAATAAAACTCACTGAGAGAAGTTTGTAAATTTTGAACAGATCAAATATAATGTGCACATTAGGGTAGGTTGATTTTTCACTTTTTAAAAAATATCAAATTGTCCATCTATGCAAAATTTGTGTATTAGTATACTGAATACTGATACCAAAAATTAGATCTTTTACTTGTACCATTGTCTGAGAAATAGCATCAAAGATCGTTTGCTAAAATTCACAAAAATCCTTATTTTTACAACATTTGGCCTAGAAACTGATTATAAAATTACTGTTTTTTAATATTTAAATCAGAAAATGTTATTTCATTTATCAAATGAAATGAATTAAATATTATAAAATAGAATCCAATATTGTAAACAAGGATTTTTTGTGAATTTTAGCAAACGATCTATGATACTATTTCCTCAAACAATGGTGCAAGTAAAAGATCTAATTTTGGTACCAGTATTCAGTTTTATACTAACACACAATTTCCGCATAGATGGACAATTGATATTTCTAAAAAATGAAAAAAACGACCTACCCTAATGTGCACCCCAACCGAATATGCGGATGGGTTAGTAAGAATGTTAAGTCCGATCTGGAAAGTGCTTATATCACACTTTGGCCCTTTTAGCAAGATCTGTTTTAGCATGACATGCTAATGCCTAAAAGTGAAAAGAAAAACAATTTTATTAAAACTGAAAGAAAAAGAAAATAGGATAAGCTGTTAAAAGCTATTAGTACAGTTATTCATACTTACAATTTATCATTTTGTGTGTAATCTTTTAGACTGTCAGATTTTCTTCCCTCTTTACAGCAATTAGCACATTCTCAAACAGGGGAAAATATGAAACATTCACTATATTACACATCTTTGTATAAATTCTGCTTATCTATCTAGGTAGTCATTTACAAGTTTAGTTTGGCACAAGGCCAGAAGTATGGCACCCAGTTGAGAATCAAACTTACCTAGTCTGCTAGACCTGCATTTTAACCACTATATCATACAAGGTGCCCTTATCTGTCAATAGAATGAAGAGTGTGTGATTTTTCTATTTGTTTCTTTGTGTGTTAACCTAATGTACGATAAGAAGGTATCTAAGTATATTAGAGAGAGAAAAAATATTGAATTAAAAATTAGAATATTCTTCTACAGATTTTTATCTGTATTTTTCTTTCTTTCTTTCTTATATATTTATCTTTTAAGAAGTATTCTATACTCTTCAATATAATAACTGTTTCATCTGCCACATCGTGCAGAAGACCTTCCATGAGTGATGACTGATAAGGATGGGTTGGCGAGAGTCATAGGTATCCTTGCTGCCAGCACAACCTGATTATATGATATATATATATATATATATATATATATAAGTAAGTAAAGTCTTCAGGGTGGCCCATAAGTCGTATCAGCCATTTACACTACAGCGAGGGAGTCTATCCCCTTTCACTAGCACTAGGACCAGGAGATGTGGTTGGCGTCTGTAGGCGAAATACCACACCTACCACAGCTCCTCACTTTACCGCACAAATCCCTGTGCTACTCATATGCCGACGTTGGCAAGCGCCGGTCAACCGAAATATATACATGTGTGGGTGTGTGTGTGTGTGTCGTAGTGTGTGTGAGTGAGATTTGTTTTAAAATAACCATGAGTATTTCTTTGGTTATAAATCATAAATTACTCACTGATTATAATCAAAAATGTCAATTCATACATAAATATCTTGTGTATTTTTTCTTGAACAATGTGGTTTTAAAAATATAATATCAATAAAGTACTTCTAAAAATATCCAAAATCTATTATCTCTATTATAACAGCAAATCGTAATTTATTAAAGTTGGAGAATAACATTATTTTCTTTTGATTTTTTCAATAAAAAAAAAAAAAAATCAAATGAAAATTAATGTCCAAAATCTGTTTTCAACCAGTTTTGTAAATCAAGTTATCACTAATTATGTTGTACATATAAAATGGAGAACACAATAAAATCCAATAAGATATTTTAAAATCTTTTTTTTGTTCTTAAATTCATAATAGCTTTCAATCTAGGTTTATGTTTAAAATCTTCCTAAACAAATAGAAAGAAGCAAAGCAAAAAAAAAAAAAAGAAAAAAAAAAAAAAAAAAAAAAGCAAAAAAACTTATTCTTAATGAACTCAAGAATTAACAGCCAATATTTTCTTTTATCAATAAAGTAGATAAAAAAATATGATAACTTACATAAATATAACAAGTTTTACACAAAATAGTTTTGTTTTCCCCTTTTATTTCTTTGGTTTTTAAAAATCAACAGAAGAATATTTTAAGATCCTTAGATTATGATTGAAATAGAAGCAAAAGGTTAAGGTTATGTAAATGCACTCAATAGCAGACAGCAGATTATATAGCAATCTGAAGTGTATATTTCCTCAGAATCACCACATAACATGGCTGCCCCTTAATATCACTCTCTCACATACCAAACACGAATGGCATGTCTGCGGTTAAATTACAACAAAAAGAAAAGGAAATTTTGAGCTATTGCAATTAACTCTTGACTGAAAGGGAAATTTTTAAACTAACAATTAAAAACTTTTTAAAAGATATCAAGAAAGCAATTGCCATATTTACAGTAAAAGATCAATATTATTTTGTCTACTTCATACAATTCGATACCGGATCTATTATAGTTGATTCTCTCTG
>CM042154.1:72420941-72606991 GCA_023376005.1 Doryteuthis pealeii | reverse complement strand
TGCACCTCTGAGAAGTAAAAGGGTGATATATGTTGCACGTTGGGGGGCTACTGTTCTCACCCCGCCTTGGATTCTTTAAAACACTTAATTAAGGCCAACAGAGTTCACATGCCATTTTCATCAAGATTTGCCATAACCAAGGAGTCTGGAGTAGAAGGTCCTTTCTGATAAATTTTCCTACCCAAAAATCCTCACAAAAACAAACAGATAAGTTTGGTTAACTCTTAGTTTATAAAAGCTTATAAAAATTATTATAATGTAAATGGATTATTGACCATCATTAACAAAAAATTTATCTTTATACTTAAATTACCTTGAAAGCTATATGATTAGGGTCAGATTTCTTATGCTTATTACTAAAACAACTCAAAAGTTAAAGTATATAAAGATTTTCTGTTATTAGCAAGAGCAATAATAATAGTGGAAGTTCTATGTTCATAGCCACTTCAATCATATTAAAAAGATAGCTATTAAAGTGTTAATCTTAAAATATTTTTATTTTGGAATTAAATAGGAATTTTATAAAGGGATAATGACTTTAGCATTGAGCTCTAAAAGGTCCCAAATGGAGTATTTAAGTGAGTTTATTCAAAACAGATTTATTCAAAAATAAAAATGTGTATTTCTATAATATAAATGTTTATAACTAAGTAAATGCACAACTGTCTTGAAGCGATATTTTTAAGAACTTTTTTTTTGGGGGGGGGGCATTGTACACTAAAGAATTGGAAATTATTATACTTATTTACTTCACACTTCATAAAAATCCTCATCTATTGTGTGTGTGTGTGTGTGCATGTGTCGTTATAACCACTAACTAAGCAAAAACGGCACCTATAGCAATTTTTTTTATCAGTAGTAGATACTTAGAATACTCAAAGAATAAAAACCATTCCAGTCAATTGGCAACTGATTGATAACTTTTGGTGTCAGCATTTCAGTGGAATGCCATTTCTTAATCATCAAAAGTTCCAATGTTGAATAAAGATAACTATGAAATGTTAATCAGAATTATTCATCTTCCTAATTAGAAGCATCAATATATTGAGACTTGCTACAAACAGGTAACTCAACGCTTCACAAGTCATTTAGTAAATAATAAATTAGAAATAAATAATGTCTTTACACATCTCAGATTAAAATATAGTGAATTCTTTTATAAGTGACAAGGATTAACTATGTGATATTATTAAGAAATTTTCTTTGGATCTTTGGTAAAGATGCGACATTCTAGGAGTCCTAACAATAAATAACAATGACTTATCTAAGATAGAATAATAATAATATGATAATAATAGGAAGAGAAAAGAAGAAGAATAAATTCGTCTTGTATCTAAAAAATTTTCTTTATATAAGACAATTCCTTCAACATCGATTCTTAAAAGTTTAAATATTGGCCAAGAATACTTAACTCGACAATATATAAGGTCTTGTCATCCCCCTACATATTGTTTAAAACTTTTCATTCTGTTTGTTTTAATGTTCTGTAATATTTTATCTTCTTACAACATGGGGAAACAAAACAAAACTTGAGATTAGAAAATAAGTCCAATTTTCTGGTTATAAAAAGATATCTTAACTTGCCAAATGACGAAGAAAAAAACTGAAGTCATAGTAAAACTTCTTTTTCTTTCTTATCTTCTTAACAATTAATCAGACAATTCAATAAACACTGCTGCAAAGTACCAAAAGTAAAAACACAGTTAACTCTTTGCAATGATGGATCGATTTTTCTTTTTTAATTTTAAAGGAAAAAAAAAAGTATAAAAAATTTTTTTTTAGTTTCCTTTCTTCACCCTCTTTAAAAAAAATTTATTAAACAGATCACTGCATATCTTTTCACAGCAGCAATCAAATTGGAATCACTACCAATTGCGTTTAAAATGTCATTTGAATACAGTTTTCTTTTTTTTTTTTTTAAATTTAAGGAAGAGAAGAAAATCCTATTAATGAGTAAAATCATACAAGCCAGATTACATCATATTTATCAGAGAGAAAGAGAGAGTAAAGACTCATAGAATATTTCAATTGGAATATTGCAGAGAAAAAAAAAAAACAGGAAGAATATACATTACTAAATCTACTATATTATACATAGGTTACAGAATTTAGTCTCCACTACAGAGCTAATATGAAATTTCCATTTTATAGTAACATGAGACATATATTCAACAGCCAAACATGATTCATATTACCATGAACAAAAGACATTCTCATTACTCAGTAAGTAAAACAAAGTTGAAATACAACGCAAAAAGCTTCTTTGCAGCTTAAACAATCAACAGAGATTTGACCAAAAGATATTAATGCACTAATATCAAAAACAGAATAATTATTTCAATATTAATTTGTTTGTTTTTGTAATTTATTATTTATTAATCTTTGGTCCAATTAGGAATTTGAAGCTGGACCTGTTTAATTAATTATAGTTTTTTTTATTATTATTATTAATTTTTTTTTATCTTGAGGAAAAGAAGCAGACATTACACTCAATCTCAACTTTAGGCTGGGGAACTATTTATGATCCTACCCAGAAGTTCTAAAAGTGACATTTTGATCCAAGCGAGACAGACACTCTTAATCAAAGACAGAAATACAATCCATGTGTAAATATCTAATCTTCAGTTCGATAGCAACTATGCAGATTAGTAATCATGAACAATTTTTGTTTCTGTATGTTTGTTTCTATATCTATGTCACTCATGCTAAAAGCCAAACAGATTTATTATTAACAATGTCTCTATGAAAATCTAAATGAGATTGCCTCAAACAGCGCCCATGTTATCAGTGCATTAAATTGTACAATGTGTTTTATATATCACTAAGAAAGTAAAGGTCTATATGATTATATATATATATATATATATTATATAAATTCAAGCAAAGAGGAAAAATAGTAATTTTCTCCTAGACACATATCTTATAATGTAGATTTGGTGTCTGTAATCAAAAACTAACATACTGCATTACATTCCAAATACCCGCAGAATTGTTTAAGTTATCAATTAGTTATTAATTTAGTCAAAATCAATACATTGAATAAACTTATTAACAAGTTCTCAATGAAAAATCTGAGAATTTACCTTCAACCAACCCAAGTTATTAGTAGCACTTTAAATCTGCAAGTGTCAAAAAATATCACGAAGAATAAAGTTGATATAATATATGTGTGGTTAATTTCTATACTGTTTTAACAAAACCAGGTGTTAATAAAAAATTATTTGGTGTTAATTTTATTCTTCCAACATAAATTAAAATCAATCCTATGAATTGTTTTATGTAGAAAGCCCAATTAATTAAAATATAATTAAAATAAAGTCTTAATCTTTCTTTATGCACTCTTATTTTAATTTCAGTTTTCTAATACTATTTTCATTACATTAAAACTTAAATACTTACACCTTATTCTTGCTCTGATTGAACGCTGAACTGAAGGCAAAGCAAGTATATATACACTATCAGGCTTCAGCTGTTTAAACAGCACAAGTAAGATTAACTTGAAAATCTATTTATACAGATACCACGACGATCCAAGCAAAGGTTCGACAACAATACAACTTAAAATGCTCTTAGAGAATAAAGCAATTTTCAGCCCAATTTGCACAGATTATAATTTTGTGGATCGACATTTTTACTAAAGTTACTTTTTATCAGTCCAAATTCGCAATAAAATAGGTAAAATATTAAATACTAAGTAGATCTTTTCACCTCTTCCTTAAATAGAGTATCAGTATCATCATGACCACGGTTTACACAGAAACTCCACAAGTTTAACCAGTTCGTAAATTCTATAAATAGGATGCAACTACATAAGATTACTCATAATTTAGTCTAAACTGACTTTGTAATTCATGATAAGATTTTTTTTTCTTTATTTTTTTTACACATTAGAAAGCTTATGTTGAAACCTCTAATCTTGTTACTAACTGTGTATGATAGCAAAACGGTAAGAATACATCCTAATATATTTCTATTAATTCCGATTTTTGACTAATATCGAAATGAATAATAAACAATCATGTAACTAATAAAACATTTCTTACCAATTGATGTTTCCCACAGTACATTAACACGGGAATAAAAATCAATATATGAAAGCATTTAAATTCTTAATGCACAGTTTCCATTTAAAGTGAACACATTTTCCGCCTCGCATAAAAAGAAGCCAATTATTGAGTTGAACGCATGTCTAATGGTTAAGTCGTAGGAATGGACTCACTCAACCGATCAAATCCTGACGAAGCTACTTTCACATAGAGCGCTAATACCCCTTAGGAAAAGATGAATCCTAACCACTCTCCCTCCACTAGAGTAAAAGTCAGAGCAGACCGATCTTTAATCTTCCGTTCAGGCAAGCAGTCTAGGAGAAGGAAAAACTCGCTTGAAAACTACGTAGAATTAGGCCAGTTCTAATTAGTTATCTATTTTACTAAACATTATCTCCCTATTTCGTCATTTTGTGTATTTTTGTGTGTACTTCCCGGATATACAACTTCATTTTGTTTAAGAGTATAAGAAGGCACTGACACAAGTGATGAGATGATGATGAATGATTAATAAAACTCACTGAAGAGAAGTTTGTAAACGTCTGGTGAGAGATCCAAGCAGATCAACATCACCGCAATGTGCGAGACATATGGGTAGGTTGATTTTTCACTTTTAAAAAATCAATTGTCTCTATGCAAAAATTTGTGGCTGATGTAGCGAGTCTAATATAATTAGATCTCAATCCATGCAACTCCACATATGTGTCAGTATCGCCAGAAGCATGTGCTAGCTAAGAAATAGCCACCATACTATGACATGAATAACACTAAACTAATGTGCTCCATGCAGTGAGCGTGTCAGAGCTTCCTATATTTAGCCATATATATCTACTAGTTAACTTATCCAGAACAAATCACACAAACAGCAGTAATAAATCAAGTCATTGTAAAATCATACTACCTGGGAGGTGTGGATCTGTGTGCACTCGCGAGAGCCGAGCGAGCCACCGCGAGCGTTATACAGAGAGTGCGTGTACAATATGCACACGGAATGCTACTCCTAAAAGCTCTGCAATCCTCTTCTAACCGTTGGGAGTGAGCGGCCGACGAGTGTGAGGTGAGTGTTATAACATTCAAGCACCCTTATACGTATCACTACTACTTATTGGCAACTCTGCGAGAGTGGCGGGCCCACCAAATGTTAAGTTCCGATTGGAAAAGTCGCTCCACTTGCCTCGTCCTGTTCGTCGCGTCGGCCTGCACAACCTGTGCTTACCAATGTGTCTCCCCTTGCGAGTGCGGAGAGTGCGTGAGAGAGATCAGTGAGAGAGTGTATACACCATATTTTATTAAAACTCGCAGATACCGCATCTCTATGTCGTACACACACATATGCGAGTTAACAGCACGAGAGTGTGGAGTGCGAGTAGTAGTGAGTTATGTAGAGCGTGTGTCGTACTCGGCCACATCATACTCCTGCTATTACGTCTGAGGCTATATATATATCAGCGCTACGAGCGACCTGTGTGAGTGGAGAGTCACTCCTCTTCTCCGTATTCCTTGATAGTAGTGAGTGTGGATAGCAGAGATGCGTGTATAGTCTGTGCGAGCGAGTCTATATATCCTGATGCGGCGAGTCCATAAAATTACGAGAGAGCCAATGTGTCTGCGTAGAGCGCGTGCATCTCTATTCCTCAGTCCCGCAAATCACACTTCATAAGAGTGTGAGCCATCCGTCTTAATCTTAAACCTCTCCTGATACAACAAATGAGCTACAGCCACGTTATGCTGCATAATAGAATTTATATATATATAAATTATATATATATCTACATAGTCCTCAACGCGGTATCTTCCGCTTCATTACAGTCCCATTAAGAAGTATTCTACTCTCATATAATAACTAGTTTTCATCTGCACATCGTGCAGAAGACCTGCCATGATCGATGACTGAGAAGATGCTCGTGGCGAGAGTCATAGTATCCTGCTCCAGAACACCTGATTATAATATATATAATATATATATATATATATTATATATAATATAAATTAAGTCAAAGTCGGCAGGGTGGCCTATAGTCGGTATCAGCCATACACTACACGAGAGTCTATCCCCTTTTCACTGCACTAGACCAAGGGATGTTTTGGCGTCTGAGGCGGAAATACACAACCTACCATCAGTCCCACTTTACCGCACAAAATCCCTGTGCTACTCATATGCGAGTGGCAAGGGCCGTACAAAACCCGGATATATATACATGTGTGTGTGTGTTGTGTGTGTGTGTGTTGTGTTGTATGGTGAGATTTGTTTTAAAATAACATGAGTATTTCTTTGGTTAAAATCATAAATACTTCACTGATTAAATCAAAAATGTCAATTTCATACATAAATAATCTTGTTATTTTTCTGTGAACAATGCTGGTTTATAAAAATATTTAATATCAATAAAGTACTTCTAAAATATCTTAAAATTCTATATCTCTTATATAACAGCAAACTCGTAATTATATTAAAGTTGGAGAATAACATTTTTCTTTTGATTTTTCAGATAAAAAAAAGCACAAAAAGAAAAAATAATGTCAAATCTTGTTTTCAAACCAGTTTGTAAATCAAAGTTAACTTAATTATGTTGTACATATAAATGTTGTACAATTAAAATGAGAACACCAATAAAAATCAATAAAGATATTTTAAAATCTTTTTTTGTTTCTTTAAATTCATAATAGTTTCAAGCTATTTTATGTGAAAACTCCTAAAACAAATAGAAAGGAAAGCAAAGCAAAAAAAAAAAAAAAAAAAAAAGCAAAAAACTTATTTCTTTAATGAACTCAAGATTAACAGCCAATATTTTCTTTTTTATCAATAAAGTAGATGAAAAAAAATATGTAAACTTCACATAATTATAACAAGTTTACACAAATAGTTTTTTTCCCCACTTTTATTTCTTTGGTTTAAAAAACTCAACAGTAAGGAATATTTATAGAATTCCTAGAGTGGATGATTGAAATATGAAGCAAAAAAGTTAAGGTTAATGAAATGCACTCAATAGCAGCACAGCAGATTTATATAGTCAAGCTTGAAGTGGGATATTTCCTCAGATTTTCACCACATAAATGGCTGCCCCTTTAATATCACTCTCTCATCATACCAACACGAAGGCATGTCTGCGGTTTAAATTACAACAAAAAGAAAAGGAAATTTTTGAGCTATTGCAATTAACTCTGGACTGAAAGGAAATTTTAACTAACAATTAAAACTTTTTAAAAGAACTCAAGAAAGCAATTGCCCATATTTACAGTAAAGGATTCAATATTATTTTGTCTACTTTCATTTACAAATTACAGATTACGATCTTATTATAGTGGGAGATCGTGTCTGTCGTCTAATGTAACCAAAACTAGTCACTACTGACGTCACAATACTCTCAGGAACCGTGTAAGTTGATCAATAGTATTTAATTTATAGTCAAAATCTATACATAGATAACATCTTATTTATTAACAATGTCTATTGAAATCTAGATAGATTGGCCTCCAAAACAGCTCATGTTATTAATGCGTTTAAAATCCTGCAATATTGTCTTATATAATCACTAAAAATTAAAGGTTTTCATAATATATGTATGCGTTAATTTGGATACTGTTAAAAAAAAAAACAGTTTTAATAAATAATTACTTGGTGTTATTGATCTGATATTATTGTTTTATTTTTCAACCATATTGAATCATATCTTATGAACATTTTAGATCAGACAAACAAATTCTAAAATAAAGCGTAATTCATTCCCATGTGTTCTGTGAGGAGAGTGTTCTTAGCTTCTAATTTAAATATAATTTCATTACTGAAAACTATAAATCACACATACGGAGGTTGCAATTTTTGCAAGTTATCTTAAATATCCAATTTTTGTCAATGCCATGTTAAACCAAACAACAAACAGAAATAGCAATCAGTTAGATTTTTGCTCCGCCAAATGCGCTAAATTCAAAATAAACAATCTCCAACTTCCCCAACTGAGAAGTAGCAATAATAGGGTATGTTAAAAAAATTTGGAAACCCCAAAAAAAGTTTTAATAAAAAAAAAAAAAAATTGCTGAATGTAAAGGTTTTTAAGTAAGGTTAAAATAAGTATAGTTTAGAATATATATAGCCATTTTATCCAAGTATGTCTACTTATACAAATGCTAATAAGCTATAAAGAAATTAGTTAAATTGAAATAACTGAGTAAAAAATGAACTCAAATATGGTATACCTATTTGTACACATATTTAAAGAAAGAATACTATGCAAGTGTACAAAACTATATTTTAAAGGTAACTGCAATAGCAAAACTATCTAAAAAGTGATATCCTTAAAACCCTACTATATCACATGTTGTTTATATCATGACTAATCGTCACTGTATATTTTAACAAGGTGTGTCAAAAAGTATCAGATTTTTGGTACTTTTTGACACATCTTGTTTCTGAAAAAAAAACACGTTCCATTTATTAATTTTTTTCAGAATAAACAAAGTGTCAAAAAAGTACCAAGATTTAAAGCTGTATTTACCCAAGATAGAAATGAAGAATGAAATGTTTTTGTTTTTTTTCAGAAATAACGGTGTTGTCAAAAAGTACAAAAATTTAATACTTTATTGACACACCTTGTAATCTGACTGAAAAAAATTCAAACCAGGAAATAAAGCAAATTTTAGATGATACAAAACATTGTCAATTTTGCATTGCATTGCTTAAATGAAACATTACATTTCTAGTTTACACATATTAGCCTTAGTTTTAATAAGTTATATAAAGTAGAAAACAGATTCTTGTAGCAACAAAACTATTACATTATATTTGACTACAAATTTCTATTATGCTATAAAAACAAACTTTTTGAAAATCTTATTGTATGAAACAACTCAAATTTCAGCAACAATTTAAGATAAACCTGACATTTTCTAAACATAGGAATCTAAGAGTATTCACTTTGAATATAATGTTTGTGCCAATTTGCCAGTCAAGAAATAGGGTGGAATAAATAAAAATTTTAAAACAAAGACGAATAAAAAAGAAAAAATTACAAAATCTCATATTAGAAGAATTAAAAAGAAGCGAGAGAAAGAGCCGAGAAAGGAAAGAAAGAGAACGAGAAAGAAATAAAAGAGGAAAGAAGAGAAGAAAGAAAGAAAAAGGGAAAGAAAAGAAAAGAAAGAGAGAGTGTAAAAGAAAGAAGAAGAAAAGAAAGAGAGAGTGAAAGAAAGAAGAAAAGAAAGAGAGAGTGAAAAGAAAGAAAGAAAAGAAGAGAGATGAAAAGAAAGAAGAAAAAAAGAAAGAGAGAGTGAAAAAAAGAAGAAAAAAAAGAAGAGAGAGTGAAAAAAAAGAGAAAAAAAGAAAGAGAGTAGTGAAAAGAAAGAAGATAAAAGAAAGGAGAGAGTGACAAAAGAAAGAAGAAAAAAAGAAAGAGAGAGTGAAAAGAAAGAAGAAAAAAAAGAAAGAGAGAGTGAAAGAAAGAAGAAAAAAGAAGAGAGAGTGAAAAGAAGAAGAAAAAAAGAAAGAAAGTTGAAAAGAAGAAGAAAAAAAGAAAAGAGAGTGAAAAAAAGAAAAAAAGAAAGAGGAGAGGGAAAAAAAGAAGAAAAAAAGAAAGAGAGAGTGAAAAGAAGCAAGAAAAAAAGAAAGAGAGAGTGAAAAGAAAAAGAAAAAAGAAAGAGTGAAAAGAAAAGAAGAAAAAAAGAAAGAGAGTGGAAAAAAAGAGAAAAAAAGAGAGAGAGTTGAAAAGAAAGAAGAAAAAAAGAAAAAAAAAAAAAAAATGTGAAAAGAAAGAAAAAAAAAGAAAGAGATTTGAAACAGAAAGAAAAAAAAAGAAAGAATTGAAAGAAAGAAAAAAAAAAAGGATGAAAAAGAAAGAAAAAAAAGAAAGAGATGAAAAGAAAGAAAAAAAAAGGAAAGAGATTGTAAATAGAAAGAAAAAAAGAAGATAGTAGAGAAAAAAGAAAGAGTGAAGAAAAAAAAAGAAAGAGAGTGAGAGAAAAAAAAAGAAAGAGTGAGAGAAAAAAGAAAGAAAGAGTGAGAGAAAAAAGAAGAAAGAGAGAGAGAAAAAAAAGAAAGAGAAGAGGCAAAAAAGAGAGAGAGAAAGAGAGAGAGAAGAGAAGAGAGAGAGAGAGCGAAATAAAAAAGAGAAAAGAGAGGAGAGAAGAAAAGAGAGAGAAAAAAGAGAGAGAGAAGAAAGAGAGAGAGTAGAAGAAAAAAGAGAGAGAGAGAAAGAAAAGAGAAGAGAAAAAAAAAGAGAGAGAGAAAAAAGAGAGAGAGAGAGAAAAAAGAGAGAGAGAGAGGAAAGAGGGAGAGAGAGAAGGAAGAGAGAGAGAGATGAGAGAAAAAGACGTGCAGAAGAGACGAGAGTTCAGAGAGCGAATGATTACTAGTACAATCAACAGCCTGCGAGTGAGAGCACTCTATCATGACGAGTACAATTGTGATAGAGAGAAGAGAGACTAAGGATGTATACAGCAAACGTAGAGCAACGATAAATCGAGGAGGGGCGAGCGCCTCGTCCTCAATAAGCTAACATCTCAATCACGCGTGTGCGTGAGAGTGTGTTGCGTATATAACCTGCCTTATCCACTCTCTTATCATCCCTACGCGGTCGTGATCGTGAATCGCGTGAGTGGTGCGAGTGTGTGCACGAGTATTTGACCAAATCTAATGAGTTCGACTAGTTCCATTTTGATTTATCCTTAGATCATCACTTGATTGCGCATTGGCGTATCTGTCCTCAGTCGTAGAGAGTGCGTGAAGATGAGTGATCTCTTGGAAAACTCTTCTCTATCTCTTATGCTGGTGAGTGTGTCGTGGCGTGTGATCACTAAGAGGTATATACTAATGCCCTCCTTATCCGCTATAAGTGTGAGAGTGCGAGTCGAACTTCTCGAGCTTCGAGCGACATCCAATCCTGCCACATGACTCTGACAACACACAAGAGTAAGGAGCGTTAATTAATGCCATATGAGCTCAATTAGAGTCTATATTATTTATTATAAAGTGAGTAATAATCTCCAATTCCCACTCTATATCGTAGCTAATGAATGTAGTGAGAGCGTGGAGAGAACTACTCTTGCTAGACGCGCAGCGTATGTGAGAGGCAGTCAACTATCGCACATCGCACACACCTACTTACAATGAGAGAGATGAGTAGAGAGTGTGAGTATGAGCTGAACTATAATATGCTGACTCATTGTGCGCATACATATCCTCTCATCAACTCTGCGGAGCTAAAAGCAACAAATGCTATCTTCTACCTACCTCTACCTTTCCTTAATCTAGCGAGCGAGATGCTAGGCTGATCTGATAAATGCCTACTTATACGAGCGAGCGATGTAGCGAGAGCAGTGGCGAGTAGAAGCCCCTCATCAATAGATACATTTATAACTCAGTGACAGACCTTTTGATCAGAAAACCCACATCTCATGTTTTGTGATATGTGTGATGACTTATTATCACAACTCAAACAAAAATATCTATAATTTTACTAGGTGTCTTGTGCATCATATATATATATAATAATATATATATATAATATACATACAATATAAACATTACATACACACAACACGAGAGTAGCACACATATACAACATACACCACACACATATACACACATATACATACATACACACACACATACACATATACATACAACACACACACATATACACACATATACACTACATACATAGCATATACACACATAACACATACATACATACATACACAATATACACAGACATACATACACACACACATATACATTACATACACATACATACATACAACACACACAGTATACATACATACACGGCACGCACGCACACAATACATATACACACAACAGACATATACATATACACACACACATACATATACATATACACACACACACAATACATATACACACACACACATTATACATACATACACGTCACGCACACATAACATATACCACACACACGATACATATAACACACACACACATACACGCACCACACATACATACAACATACACACACACACTATACAACAACATACTACACACACACACATATACAATTGATTTTTAAAAGTTCAATTAAATATTTAGATATCCAATATTGTTTATTAGGGGGGGAACTGTTTGTAAGCCTGTTAATAACACATAAATTAATAAATATCATGGCTTAAATATATTTGTAAATAAATCAATTTAAGCAGAGAATATAATAAACAAGTTTGTATAGACTTTTTCTTCTCTTTGATGCTTATCTTAAATAAAAATGATTCATATTCATAATAGTTTATAAAAAAGCTTAGGACTTTGTATTCTTTGTCATCTGGCAATGATAGTATAACAAGCAGTATTTTTATGTTCATATGTGCAATTTGATTACAGGAATATTTTGTATTGATGTCTGAATTTTCATTAGCTCTCCAGTTGCGTCCCAAATGAGCATCTTTTTCATTGACAAGTGAGCATGCCACACCCATAGAGAATCAATCTTCCACTACAGTTCATCAAAATTCCTTATAATCAGTGAGCACAAAGGAAAGCTGCTAGCATTCTCTAATCAGAGCACTGCAGATTTCAAGAGAACAGACACAACTCCAAAAGCAGGAAGCATTCAGCACAGTAAAAAAACAGAAATGGATTTGAAAAAAAAAAAAAAAAAAAAAATGGCTGAAAATTAAAAGACAGACAGAAAAAAAAATTAAATAAATTAATATCAGCTGCATGAATAGAGCAGAAAGTAAAATGGTTATTACATTGTAATATAATGAATATAAGTATTTCATTTTTTTTTAAGTAATTAATGGTATCATTGCATTGAAACAAAAACAAAAAAATTGGAATATTCCAATATACATTTAATATTAATAAAAAGTCAAAGAGTTACGAGCGTGTGAGAGAGATGAGTGTAAGAGTGAGAGCTAGTGAGAGAAATACAAAGCTATATACAAAAAATGTACTTGATTACTTAAATTGATCTGAAAAATTCTTTTTTCTTTTTTTTTTTAAACTCTGTTTAAAGACAAAGACATTTCTTGAGAATTATCAGTCAGACCATGTATATATGTGTGGTTGACTAATATTGAGATTTAAGAATCTAATAGTTATACTTTTGCGTGTATAATACAGTTTTTTTAAAATGCCATATATATTTTTTATCTAACCTAAAAAATAAATAACACCATAAAATTTATTTATATATTTCGGTTTATTCTTTCATCTGTATAAAAAGTGCCAAATAAAAAAAAATTTTCTTTCCCATAATCAAAATGTTATGCAATGTCTTAGTTAGAATAAAACCAGGACAAATGTTGATAACAAACTTCAAGATTTTGGCATTAAGTTATTACATTAATTTTTTTAACAAAATATTGTACAAAATAAAAAAATAAAGAACGAAAAAAAACTGCTATGAAAAAGTCTACATTCAATATTACAGAACTATCAGCTTATCAGAATAACAATTCAATTCTGGTCAGATTTTATTTTTTATTATAAATTACATCACTTTTAATCACTCACAAAAATTAAAAATGAGACTAAATATTATTTTTTCCTTTAAAACAAAATAGAGCAAATTTGTCAGCAAAGTGAGAACATGCTCTAAATATCTTCTAACTACAAAACTATGTCTCAGTAATTCAGAATATTAAAACATGCTAGTGCATTTTGAAACTTCACTGAAGCAGACACCAAAAAATGTAATTGAATTCATTAAAGTGATTCACTCTAGACAATTATAAGAACAGTGATCAAGTAAAGAAAAGCAAAATAATTTCTACCATGTTCTGGCAAATCTATAACTTTATTTGTTATCAAACTAGATTTTTCAAAAAGTTTATCCAAAAATTTGCATGAATAAGCATTTTTCCGCATCTATCTGTATAAGGAAGAAGTGACATTTGGTGGATTTCTTGTAAACACTATACCAATGGAGTGTAGTCTTTGTCCTCTACTTGGCATTTTCTGCCAAGACTCAGAGTGTAGTACTGTACCCTGTGAAATCTAAATTACTACCTTTTTCCATAATAGTTGACATTTGCATATAAATTTCATACACAATTGTAAAAACTATTATGAAACAGAAGAATTAATAAATTTAAAGTTAAGCATTGATATATTTGTCATTGTTCTTTATTTTGTATTTCTTTTTGTGGAAGTTATTAAATCCTATACTTTCAAAATAAGCATTCATCTGTATCTTCATATATTATAGTTTTTAAAATAATCATGCCTTTTTCATAGATTACAGATACTACACTCTGATCCTAGGAAAAAGTACCAAAACCATATATACAATAAATCCTGCCATTTTCTTTTACCAGAACCATGTTAGCTGATTAATGAATTAGTTTTGTCACCTTACTTTTACATTTTATCCTGCCTCAAAATCATTCTCTTAATTGTTACTAGCACAAATATGCAAAATAAAGAGATAAGGTCTTCTTTTCATACAGGTGTTTTAAATATAGATTTGTTATAGCTTAAAATGCATTTTTACAAGCTAATTAAATATTATTTAAAATATTGTATGAAAATAGAGCCATTATCCCTCTTTATTTTGCATTCCTTTGTGCTAATACAATTAAAGAATGATTTGGAGCAGAATAAATGTACAAAAAGTGACAAAACTAATTCATTATCAGACTACATGGTTCTGGTAAAAGAAAATGCAGATTTATTTATATTATGTTTGTTACTTTTTCCATAGGATCAGAGTGTAGTATCTTATCTATGAAAAAGCATGATTATTTAAAAACTATAATATATAAGAAGATACAGATGAAAATGCTTATATAACTTTTGAAAAGTATAGATTTAATACTTCCACAAAAAATAAATACAAAAAATAAAAAAACAAATGAAATAATAAATGCTTACTTTAAATTTAATTAATATACTTCTGTTTCATAATGTTTTTACATTGTGTATGAAATTTATATGCAAATGTAACAACTATATGGACAAAGGTTAGTATTTAGATTTCCAACAGGTACAGATAACTACACTCTGACAGTCTTGGCAAGAAATCCAAGTAGAGGACAAAGATCTTACACTCTTCATTGGTATTAGTGTGTACAAGAAAACCAACAATGTCACTTTCTTCTTATACAGATAGATGCGGAAAAAAATGCTTATTCATGCAACATTTTGGGAAATAAACCTTTTTGAAAAAATCTAGTTTGATAACAAATAAAAGGTAAGAATTTGCCAGAAACATTGTAGAAATTATTTTCTTTCTTTACTTGATCACCTGCTTCTTATAATGTCTTAGAGTTGATATCACTTTAATGGATTCTAATGAATTTTTGGTGTCTGCTTTCAGTGAAGTTTCAAAATGAAACTAGCATGTTTAATATTCTGAAATTTACTGGGAAATAGTTTGTAGTTAGAAGTATTTAGAAAGCTTTATCACTTTCTGACAAAAATTGCTCTTATTTGTTTAAAAGGAAAAATAATATTTAGTTTCTATCATCTTTTTAATTTTGTAAGTGATAAAAGTGAATGTAATTTATAAATAAAAAATAAATCTGACAGAATTGATTTTTATTCTGATAAGGCTGATAGTTCTGTAATATGATGTAGACATTTTTCATAGCAGTTTTTTTTTCCTTTATTTTTTTATTTTGACATATTTTGTTAAAAAATTAATGTATAACTTAAGCCCAAAATCTTGAAGTTTTATCACATTTTACTGGTTTTTAACTAACTAAGAACATTGCATAACATTTGATTAGAAAGAATAATTTTTTTTATTGCACTTTTTTATAAAGATGAAAGAATAAACGAATATATAAAATAAATTTATGTGTTATTTATTTTTTAGGTTAGATTATAAAAATATTATCATGGCATTTTAAAAAAAAAATGATTACAACTGCAAAAGTATAAACATAAATTAGATTCTTTAAATCTCAAATATTAGTCACACACACACATATATACAATGGTCTGACATGATAATTCTCAAGAAATGTCTTTGTCTTTCAAAAAGAGTTGAAAAAAAAAGAAAAAGAATTTTTCAGATCCAATTTAATAATCAAAGTACATTTTTGTATATAGCTTTGTATTTTATAGCTTATTTTTCAACTATTCTTACAGTGTAACTCTTGACTTTTATTAATATCTCAAATGTATATTGGAATATTCCAAATCTTTTTCTGTTTTGTTTCAATGCAATGATACCATTATTACTTAAAAAAAATGATAATACTTATATTAAATTATATTACAAATGTAATACCATTATTACTTCTCTGCTCTATTCATGCAGCTGATATTAATTTATTTAATTTTTTTTCTGTCTGTCTTTAAATTATCAGCCATTTTTTTTTTTTTTTTTTTTCAAAATCCATTTCTGTTTTTTTTACTGTGCTGAATGCTTCCTGCTTTTGAGTCTTGTGTCTGTTCCTCTTGTAAATCTGCAGTGCTCTGATTAGAGAAATGGCTAGCAGCTTCCTTTGTGCTTCACTGATTATAATGAGAACTTTTGATGAAGCTGTAGTGGAAGATTGATTCTCTATGGGTGTGCATGCCTCACTTGTCAAATGAAAAAAGATGCTCATTTGGGACCCAACTGAGAGAGCTAAATGAAATTCAGACATCAATACAAAATTATTCCTGTAATCAAATTGCACATATGAACTATAAAAATACTGATTGTTATACATATCATTGCCAGATGACAACAGATTACAAAGTCTAAGCTTTTTATAAACTATTATGAATATGAATCAATTTTATTTAAGATAAGCATCAAAGAAGAGAAAAAGTCTATAAAACTTGATTTATTATATTCTCTGCATTAATTGATTTATTTACAAAATATATTTAAGCATGATATTTATTAATTATGTGTTATTAACAGCTTACACAGTTCTATAAACAATATTGGATATCTAAATATTTATTGAACTTTTAAAAATCAATTGTATATGTGTGTGTGTGTATATGTGTGTGTGTGTATATGTGTGTGTGTGTATATGTGTGCGTGTATGTATGTGTGCGTGCGTGTATGTGTGTGTGTGTATATGTATGTGTGTGTGTATATGTATATGTTGCGTGCGTGTATGTATGTATATGTGTGTGTGTGTATATGTATATGTGGTGTGTGTATATGTATATGTATGTGTTGTATATGTATATGTATGTGTGTGTATATGTATATGTGTGCGTGCGTGCGTGTATGTATGTATATGTGTGTGTGTATGTATGTATGTGTATGTATGTATATGTGTGTGTGTATGTATGTATGTGTATATGTGTGTATATGTATGTATGTATGTGTATATGTTGTGTATATTATGTATGTATGTTGTATGTGTGTTATATGTGTGTGTATGTATGTATATGTGTATGTGTGTGTGTATGTATGTATATGTGTGTATATGTGTGTGTGTATGTATGTATATGTGTGTATATGTGTGTGTGTATGTATGTATTTATATGTATGTATATATATATATATATATATATATATATATATATATGCATGCACAAGACCACCTAGTAAGAAATTATAGATATTTTGTTGAGTTGTGATAATAATCATCACACAATATCAAAACATAGAGATGTGGGTTTTCTGATCAAAAGGTCTGTAACTGAGTTATAAATGTATCTATTATCACCGGTTTATGCATGTATGTAATAGTGATACATTGTTTACCAATATTTTTATTAGCTCATTAGTGTTAAACTGCTCTAAAACAATTCCAATTCAATAATATAGTAAGTCTGCCATTTGTGTCACCCTAATCTTTATAATTTTCAAGGCAAATAATTATTAAATGCTGATTATAGAGTGCTTCTCATTTACTTATTTACAATTGGTTTATATTTTTTTAATCGCCTGTTTCACAGCCTCACCCCCTTCAAATAAATTTAGTTTAAATGGTTCACTTATAAACAAATAAGTTTATCTCTCATATAATTAAATAACTACATTTCATATAAAAATATTAAATTTATAATAAATAATATGGACTCTACATTGAGCTCAATGGCCATTAAAAAGCCATCCTTAAAACAACTTTTGTTACAGTTAACTGTAAATATTTATAATGTCTTATGACTTAATTCCTATTTAATATATTTATAATTATATTATTATATATTTATAATTCTTATGAAATAAAATGGTGAAAAACTTGCATTAGTTCCTTTTACCCATCAGCATGTTGACCACCTAAACCAATGCCAATCAAAGTGAGATCTAACAAAAATACAAACATTAACCCTCATGATATATATAGTTTAAAACAAATCAATGTACCAAAAATGAAATAAGGTTTTGGAGGGTCATGTAATAGTGATAAGATATATCATGAATTGGTAACATGGCCACATTAAAATTTACATTTGGAAGAGAATGTCAACAATTAGAAAAGGTTTGATATGTTATATTAAACAAATCAGACCAAAAATACTGTCCCCCCTCTCTTTCTTTCTCTTTTTTCTCTCTCTCTCTCTCTTTTCTCTCTCTCTCTTCTCTCTCTCTCTTTTTTCTCTCTCTCTCTCCTTTTCCTCTCTCTCCACTCTTTTCTCTCTTCTCTCTCTCTTTTCTCTCTCTCTCTCTCTTTTCTCTCTCTCTCTCTCTTTTCTCTCTCTCTCTCTTTTTCTCTCTCTCTCTCTTTTTTTCTCTCTCTTTTTTTTCTCTCTCTCTCTTTCTTCCTCTCTCTCTCTTTTCTCTCTCTCTCTCTTTCTCTCTCTTTCTCTCTCTTTTTCTCTCTCTCTCTCTTTCTCTTTTTTTCTCTCTCTCTCTTCTCTCTCTTCTCTCTCTTTTCTCCTCTTTTCCCTCCCTCTTTCTTTTTTCTCTCTCACTCTTTCTTCTTTCTCTCTCACTCTTTCTTTCTTTTTCTCTCTTCTCTCTCACTCTTTCTTTTTTTTCTTTTCTCTTCACTCTCTTTCTTTTTTTCTTTCTCTCACTCTCTTCTTTTTTTCTCTCACTCTCTTTCTTTTTTTTTTCTTCTTCAATCTCTCTTTCTTCTTTCTTTTTTCTTCTTCTTCTCTTTTTCTTCTTTCTTTTTTTCTTTCTTTTCACTTTCTTTTCTTTTTTCTTCTTTCTTTTCATCTCTCTTCTTTTTTTCTTCTTTCTTTCACTCTCTTCTTTCTTTTTTCTTCTTTCTTTTCACTCTCTCTTTCTTTTTTCTTCTTTCTTTCACTCTCTCTTCTTTTTCTTCTTTCTTTTCTCTCTTTCTTTTTTTCTTTCTTTTCACTCTCTCTTCTTTTTTTCTCTTTCTTTTCACTCTCTCTTTCTCTTCTTCTTTTTTCTTTTCTTTTCTTCTTTCTTTTCACTCTCTCTTTCTTTTTTTTTTCTTCTTTTCACTCTCTCTTTCTTTTTCTTCTTTCTTTTCCTCTTCTTTCTTTTTTCTTCTTTTTTCACTCTCTCTTTCTTTTTTCTTCTTTCTTTTCACTCTCTCTTTCTTTTCTTCTTCTTTCTTTTCACTCTCTCTTTCTTTTCTTCTTCTTTCTTTTCACTCTCTCTTTCTTTTCTTCTTCTTTCTTTCACTCTCTCTTTCTTTTCTTTTCTTTCCCTTTTCTTTCTTTTCTTTCCCTCTTTCTTTCCCTCTTTCTTTTCTTTTCTCGTTCTCTTTCTTTTCTTTTCTCGCTCTTTCTCTCGCTTTCTTTTCTTAATTCCTTCTAATATGAAGATTTTGTAATTTTTTCTTTTATTCTCTTTGTTTTAAAATTCTTTATTTATTCCACCCTCATTTCTTGACTGGCAATTGGCACCAAACCATTATATTTCAAAGTGAATACTCTTAGATTCCTTTGTTAGAAAATGTTCAGGTTTATCTTAAATGTTGGCTGAAATTTGAGTTGTTTCATAAAATAAGATTTTCAAAGTTTGTTTTTATACATAATAGAAATTTGTAGTCAAATATAATGGTAATAGTTTTGTTGCTACAAGAATCTGTTTTCTAATTTATATAAACTTATTAAGAACTAAGGCAATATGTGTAACTAGAAATGTAATGTTTAACATTTAAGCAATGCAAATGCAAATTGACAATGTTATTTGTATCATCTAAAACTTTGCTTTATTTCCCTGGTTGAATTTTTTTCAGTCAGATATACAAGGTGTGTCAATAAAGTATTAACATTTTTTGTACTTTTTGACACACCTTATATTCTGAAAAAAAAACAAAAAAACATTTCATTCTTCATTTCTATCTTGGTAAATACAGCTTTAAACTTGGTACTTTTTTGACACTTTGTATTCTGAAAAAAATTAATAAATGGAACGTGTTTTTTTTTCCAGAACACAAGATGTGTCAAAAAGTACAAAAAATCTTGATACTTTTTTGACACACCTTGTTAAAATATACAGTGACATTATCATATATAAACATCGTGATATAGCTATGGTTTTAAGGATATCACTTTTAGATAGTATATTGCTAATTGCAGTTCACCTTTAAAATATAGTTTATGTAAACTTGCATAGTATTCTTCTCTTTAAAATATGTGTACAAAATAGGTATACACATATTTGAGTTCATTTTTTACTCAGTTTATTTCAATTTACTAATTTCTTTAATAGCTTATAGCCATTTGTATAAGTAGACATACTTGGATAAAAATGGCTATAATATATTACTAAACTTATACTTATTTATAACCTACTTAAAAACTACATTCAGCATTTATTAAACTTTGTCAATTTACATCCTATTTTTTTTATTGTTATTATTAAGAATCAGTCAATTGAATTGGAGATTGTTTATTTTGTAATTTAGCGCATTTGAGCTAGCAAAAATCTAACTGACTTGCTATTTCTGTTTGTGTTATGTTAACATGCATACAAAAATTGGATCATTATAATAACTAGCAAGAAAATGCACCCTCCGTAAGTATTTAAGTTTTCATGTAATGAAATATATTAAATTAGAAAGACTAACGAAATTAAATAAGAACACATATAAAAAGATTACACTTATTTTAATAATTTGTTTTCTATCTAAAATCATTCATAGGTTTGATTCTAATATGTTGAAAAATAAAACAATAATATCAGATCAATAACACCAAGTAATTATTTATTAAAACTGTTTTTTTTTTTAAACCAGTATCCAAATTAACCATACCATATATTATGAAAACCTTTATTTCTTAGTGATATATAAGACATATTGCAGGATTTTAAACGCATTAATAACATGAGCTGTTTTGAGGCAAATCTAACTCAGATTTTCATAGACATTGTTAATAAATAAGATGTATTCTATGTATAAAAGATTTTGACTATAAATTAAATACTCATTGATAAACTTACACGGTTCCTGAGAGTATTGTGACGTAAGTAGTGACCTAGTTTTGGTTACATAGACAGACAGACACCGAATCTCCACTATAATAAGATCGTAATCTGTAATTGTATGAAAGTAGACAAAATAATATTGAATCCTTTACTGTAAAATATGGGCAATTGCTTTTCTTGATTCTTTTAAAAAGTTTTAATTGTTAGTTTAAATTTTCCTTTCAGTCCAGAGTTAATTGCAATAGCTCAAAATTTCCTTTTCTTTTTGTTGTAATTTAAACCGCAGACATGCCATTCGTGTTGGTATGTGAGAGAGTGATATTAAAGGGGCAGCCATGTTATGTGGTGATCTGAGGAAATATCCCACTTCAGACTTGACTATATAATCTGCTGTGCTGCTATTGAGTGCATTTACATAACCTTAACCTTTTGCTTCATATTTCAATCATACACTCTAGGAATCTATAAAATATTCTTACTGTTGATTTTTAAACCAAAGAAATAAAAGGGGGAAAACAAAACTATTTGTGTAAACTTGTTATATTTATGTAGAAGTTATACATATATTTTTTATCTACTTTATTGATAAAAAGAAAATATTGGCTGTTAAATCTTGAGTTCATTAAAGAAATAAGTTTTTTGCTTTTTTTTTTTTTTGCTTTGCTTTCCTTTCTATTTGGTTTAGGAAGATTTTCAACAAAACTAGATTGAAAACTATTATGAATTTAAAGAAACAAAAAAAAGATTTTAAAATATCTTTATTGGATTTTTATTGTGTTCTCATTTTATATGTACAACATTTTATATGTACAACATAATTAGTATAACTTTGATTTACAAAACTGGTTTGAAAACAAGATTTTGACATTATTTTTCTTTTGATTTTTTTTTATCTGAAAAAATCAAAAGAAAAATGTTATTCTCCAACTTTAATATAATTACGAGTTTGCTGTTATATAGAGATAATAGATTTTAGATATTTTAGAAGTACTTTATTGATATTAAATATTTTTAAAACCAGCATTGTTCACAGAAAAAATAACAAGATTATTTATGTATGAATTGACATTTTTGATTATAATCAGTGAGTATTTATGATTTATAACCAAAGAAATACTCATGGTTATTTTAAAAACAAAATCTCACTCACACACACACACACACACACACACACACACACACACACACATGTATATATATTCCGGGTTTGATACCGGCCCTTGCCAACTCGCATATGAGTAGCACAGGGATTTGTGCGGTAAAGTGAGGAGCTGATGGTAGGTGTGGTATTTCGCCTCAGACGCCAAAACAATCTCCTTGGTCTAGTGCTAGTGAAAAGGGGATAGACTCCCTCGCTGTAGTGTATGGCTGATACCGACTATAGGGCCACCCTGACGACTTACTTACTATATATATATATATATATATATATATATATATATATATATATATATAATCAGGTTGTGCTGGCAGCAAGGATACCTATGACTCTCGCCACCCATCCTTATCAGTCATCACTCATGGCAGGTCTTCTGCACGATGTGCAGATGAAAACAGTTATTATATTGAAGAGTATAGAATACTTCTTAAAAGATAAATATATAAGAAAGAAAGAAAGAAAAAATACAGATAAAAATATGTAGAAGAATATTCTAATTTTTAATTCAATATTTTTTCTCTCTCTAATATACTTAGATACCTTCTTATCGTACATTAGGTTACACACAAAGAAACAAATAGAAAAACACTCACACACTCTTCATTCTATTGACAGATAAGGGCACCTTGTATGATATAGTGGTTAAAATGCAGGTCTAGCAGACTAGGTAGTTTGATTCTCACTGGGTGCCCCATACTTCTGGCCTTGTGCCAAACTAAGCTTGATAAATGACTACCTAGATAGATAAGCAGAATTTATACAAAGATGTGTAATATAGTGAATGTTTCATATTTTCCCCTGTTGAGAATGTGCTAATTGCTGTAAAGAGGAAGAAAATCTGACAGTCTAAAAGATTACACAAAAATGATAAATTGTAAGTATGAATAACTGTACTAATAGCTGTTAACAGCTTATCCTATTTTCTTTTTCTTTTCAGTTTTAATAAAATTGTTTTTCTTTTCACTTTTAGGCATTAGCATGTCATGCTAAAACAGATCTTGCTAAAAAGGCCAAAGTGTGATATAAGCACTTTTCCAGATCGGACTTAACATTACTAACCCATCCGCATATGGGGTGCACATTAGGGTATTTTTCATTTTTAGAAATCAAATTGTCCATCAGTATACTGAATACTGGTACCAAAATTAGATCTTTTACTTCCAACCGTATCATCATAGATCGTTTGCTAAAATTCACAAAAAATCCTTGTTTTACAATATTGGATTCTATTTATAATATTTAATTCATTTCATTTTGATAAAATGAAATAACATTTTCTGATTTAAATATTAAAACAGTAAATTTATAATCAGTTTCTAGGCCAAATATTGTAAAAATAAGGATTTTTTGTGAATTTTAGCAAACGAATGCTATTTCCTCATACAATGGTACAAGTAAAAGATCTAATTTTTGGTATCAGTATTCAGTATACTAACACACAAAATTTTGCATAGATGGACAATTTGATATTTTTTAAAAGTGAAAAATCAACCTACCCTAATGTGCACATTATATTTGATCTGTTCAAAATTTACAAACTTCTCTTCAGTGAGTTTTATTAATCATCATCATCATCATCATCACTTGTGTCCTGCCTTCTTTATATCTAAACAGAAAATGAATATTATTATCCAATACACACAAAAATACAAAATGCCGAAATAGGGATAATTATTAGTAAAATAGATCACTAATTAGAACTGAGCCTATTCTAGTAGTTTTCAAGCGGAGTTTTCCTTCTCCTAGACTGCTTGCCTAACCAAGATTAAAGATCCCGGTCTGCTCTACTATTTACTCATAGCTGGAGGGAGAGTAGTTGGATTCATACCTTTCCTAAGGGTATTAGCGCTATGTGAACAGTAGCTTCGTCCAGGATTTGAACTCTGGTTGATGAGTCCATTTCCTACGACTCTAACCATTAGACCATGCGCCTTCAACTCAATAATTGCTTCTTTCTATGCCAGGAGGAAAATGTGCTTCACTTTAAAATAGGAAAACTGTCATTAAGAATTTAAATGCTTTCATATATTGATTTTTATTCCAGTGTTAATGTACTTGGGAAACATTCAATTGTAAGAAAAATTTTTTATTGTACATGATTGTTTATTAATTCATTTTTATTCAAAATCGGAATTAATGAATATTAGGATAATTCTTACTTTTGCTATCATATCACAAGTAGTAAAAGATTAGAGTTTAACATAAGCATTTCTCATGTTAAAAAAAATAAAGAAAAAAAAATCTTATCATGAATTACAAAAGTCAGTTTAGACTAATTCTGATAATCTTATGTCCAGTTGCATCCTATTTATAGA
Organism: Doryteuthis pealeii; assembly: GCA_023376005.1. Lineage (NCBI taxonomy): Eukaryota > Metazoa > Mollusca > Cephalopoda > Myopsida > Loliginidae > Doryteuthis > Doryteuthis pealeii. The sequence continues at coordinate 72,582,249 of CM042154.1, read as the reverse complement.
ATTTACAACTGTTAACTTGTGGAGTTCCTGTTGTAACCGTGGTCCATGATGATACTGATACTTCTATTTAGGAAGAGGTGAAAGAATCTACTTAGTATTTAATAATTTTCCCTATTTATTGAGAATTTGGATGATAAAAAGTAACTTTCAGTACAAATGTAGATCCCACAAAATTATAATTCTGTTGCAAATTGGGCTGAAAATTGCTTTATTCTCTAAGAGCATTTTAAGTGTATTGTTGTCTGAACCTTTGCCTTGGATCAGTGTGGTATCTGTATAACTTAGTATTTCCAAGTTAATCTTACTGTGCTGTTTAAACAGCTGAACACTGGCATAGTGTATATATCACTTGCTTACCTTCAGCTCAGCAGTTCAAATCAGAGCAAGAATACAGGTGTAAGTATTTAAGTTTTAATGTAATGAAATATATTAGAAAAACTGAAATTAAATAAGAGTGCATATAAGAAGATTACACTTATTTTAATTATATTTATTAATTGGTTTCTACATAAAATCATTCATAGGATTGATTTTAATATGTTGAAGAATAAAATTAACACCAAATAATTATTTATTAAACCTGGTTTGTTAAAACCAGTATAGAAATTAACACACCATATATTATATAAACCTTTATTCTTCGTGATATTTATGACACATTGCAGGATTTTAAATGCACTAATAACTTGGTTGTTGGAGGTAAATCTCAGATTTTCATTGAGACATTGTTAATAAGATTTATTCTATGTATTAATGATTTTGACTACAAATTAAATACTAATTGATAACTTAAACAATTCCTGCGGGTATTTGGATGTAAGCAGTCATGTAGTTTTGATTACAGACACCAAATCTACATTATAAGATATGTGTCTAGGAAGAAAATTACTATTTTTCCTCTTTGCTTTTGAATTTATATAATATATATATATATATATATAATCATATAGACCTTTATTTCTTAGTGATATATAAAACACATTGTACAATTTTAAATGCACTGATAACATGGGCTGTTTTGAGGCAAATCTAATTCAGATTTTCATAGAGACATTGTTAATAAATAAAATCTGTTTGCTTTAGCATGAGTGACATAGATATAGAAAACAAACATACAGAAACAAAAAATCTGTTCATGATTCTATGCTAGCATAGTTGCTATCGAAATGACAGGATTAGATTATTTACACATGGATTGGTATTTCTGTCTTTGATCAGAGTGTCTGTGCTCTGCTTTAGGATCAAAAATGTCACTTTCTAGAACTTCTGGGTAGGATCATAACATAGTTCCCCAGCCCTAAAGCTGAGATCTGAGTGTAATGTCTGCTTCTTTTCCTCAAGATAAAAAAAAAAATTATAATAATAATAAAAAAAACTATAATTAATTTAACATGTCCAGCTTCAAATTTCCTAAAATTGGACCAAAGATTAATAATAATAATATTACAAAAACCAAACAAATAATATTGAAATAAGATTATTCTGTTTTTGATATTAGCTGCATTAATAATCTTTGGTCCAAATTCTGTTGATTTTTAAGCTGTCAAAGAAGCTTTTTGCGTTGTATTTTCAACTTTGTTTACTACTGAGTAATGAGAAATTCTTTTGTTATGGTAATATGAATCATGTTTGCTGTTGAATAATGTCTCATGTTACTATAACAATGGAATTTCATATTACTCTGTAGTGAGACTAAATTCTGTAACATATGTATATATAAGTAGATTATTAGTATGTATATTCTTCCTGTTTTTTTTTTCTCTGCAATATTCCAATTGAAATATTCTATGATCTTTACTCTCTCTTTCTCTCCTGAATAAATATGATGTAACTCTGCTTGTATAGATTTTAATCCTTAATAGGATTTTCTTCTCTCTCCTTAAATTAAAAAAAAAAAAAGAAACTGTATTCAAATGACATTTTAAAAGGCAAATTGGTAGTGAATTCAATTTGATATGCTGCTGTGAAAAGATATGCAGTGATCATGTTTAAAAAATTTTTTTTAAAGAGGGTGAAGAAAAGGAAAACTTAAAAAAAAATTTTTTATATATTTTTTTTTTCCTTTACAAATTAAAAAAGAAAAATCGATCCATCATTGCAAAGAGTTAACTGTGTTTACTTTTGTACTTTGCACAGTGTTTATTGAATTGTCTGATTAATTGTTAAGAAAGAAAGAAAGAAAAAAGAAGTTTTACTATGACTTCATTTTTTCTTCGTCATTTGCAAGTTAAGATATCTTTTATAACCAGAAAATTGACTTATTTCTAATCTCCAAGTTTGTTTTTTTCCCCCATGTTGTAAGAGATAAAATAATTACAGAACATTAAAACAAAACATAATGAAAGTTTAAACAATATGTAGGGGATGACAAGACCTTATATATTTCGAGTTAAGTAATTTTTGGCAAATATTTAAACTTTTAAGAATGATGTAAGGATTGTCTTATATAAAGAAAATTTTTAGATACAAAGACAGAATTTCTTCTTCTTCTTCTTCTTCTTCACTATTATTATCATCATTATTATTATTCTATCTTAGATAATCATGTTATTTATTGCTAGGACATTCCTACAATGTCAGCATCTTATTACCAAAAATACCAAAGAAAATTTCTTAATAATTATCAACATAGTATAACCTTGTCACTTAAAAAGAAATTCACTATATTTTATCCTTGAAGATGTGTAAAGAGCATTATATTATTTCTAATTACTTATTTAACTAGATGACTTGTGAAGCTGTTGAGTTCCTGTTGTAACAAGTCCAATGATATTGATGCTTCTATTTAGGAAGAAGTGAATAATTCTGATTAACATTTCATAGTTATCTTTATTACATTGAGACTTTGGATGATTAAAAATGGCATTCACTGTAAATGCTGACCACCACAAAGTTATCACTCAGTTGCCAATTGGACTGGAAATGGTTTTATTCTTTAGAGTATTCTAAGTATCTTACTCTGATAAAAAAAAAATTGCTATATGCCGTTTTTGCTTAGTTATGGTTATAACACACATGCACACACACACACACACACATAATGAGGATTTTATGAATGTGAGTAAATAAGTATAATCAATTTCACAATTCTTTAGTGTACAATCCCCCCCCCCCAAAAAAAAAAGTTCTTAAAAATATGCCTTCAAGACAAGTTGTGCATTACTTAGATTTTAAAACCATTTATATTATAGAAATACACATTTTTATTTTTGATAAAATCTGTTTTGAATAAACTCACTTAAATACTCCATTTGGGAGCTTTTAAGCTCAATGTAAAGTCATATCCCATTTATAAAAATTCTATTTAATTCCAAATAAAAAATATTTTAAGATTAACATTTAATAGCTATCTCTTTTAATATGATTGAAGTGGCTATGAACATAGACTTCCACTATTATTAAATTGCTCTTGCTATAACAAAAATCTTTATATACTTTAACCTTTTTGTTGTTTTAGTAATAAGCATAAGAAATCTGACCCTAATCATATAGCTTTAAAGGTAATTTAAGTAATAAAGATAATATTTTTGTTAATGATGGTCAATAATCATGTTTACATTATAATAATTTTTATAAGCTTTTATAAATAAAGAACCCCAAACTTATCTGTTTGTTTGTGGAGGATTCTGGTAGGAAAATTACTCAGAAAGGACCCTTCTACTTACAGACTCCTTGGTTAATGGGCAAATCTTGATGAAAATTGGCATGTGAACTCTGTTGACCTTATTAAGTGTTTTAAAAGACATCCAAGGCAGGGTGAGAACAGTAGCCCCCCCCCCCCAACGTGCACACATATATCCACACACTTTTACTCTCAGAGGTGCTCAGAACATTTAGGCTTAAAAGAAAAAAATTGATCATGAAGATCTAATTTGTCCAGAAAGCAAATAAAATTACAATCCTGAGGAGCACCCTCTTCCCCATTTGCAGAGGCACTTGGACTTTCTTTTTTAAGAAAATTAATAAGACAGCACTAATTTGTACAGTGAGTAAATAGAATTAATTTTCATTTAAAAAAAAAAAAAGAAGTGCTTTAGTATATTATTTTTATCCTGAGCAGTGCCAGGTTTTTCTTCATTATATATATAGATATATATATATATATATATATACACGGCTGTTTGCATTTCACATAGCGCTAATAACCATGGCAAAGGTATAAATCTGATTCTCCATTTAGCTATGGGTAAATAGGGCAGACTTGGTTCTTTAGCCTTGATATAGCAACTGGTCTAAGAGAAGAAAACTCTGTTAACTCTTTGCCAAATTTTCCCCATGGCTGTACCAAATTTTCTTGGTACTTTTTATCTGTATGATTGGATATTTCAAAGTTCACTATCTATTTACTTCAGAACTCATTCTATTCAAATAAAGTCCTATTGTTGATTTTTCCGTGTAAAAAAAGTGACACGTGCGAGAGCCATTGCCAGTGGCTAACATTAGGATCAAAGTGGTGGGAGAGCAGCTGTGAGCAGCTTAAAGTAGGCAAAGATTTAAACTTCTCATAAAAATTGACCTTGTGTCGCATCCTGCTTGTGCAAAGGGGTTGAATAACTATATTTATATAATATCATGTAATCATAACCCAACAAAAAATGTAACATAGAAAAAACTTTTATTAGAGCAAAATTCTTAAAAATGCTCTATCTTAGCAAATAAAGCCATTTTCAGTCTAGTTTGCGATTGAATGATAATTTTGTGAAGTCTGCATTTGTGCTGAATGTCAAAATTGTAGATGTAATGGAAATAACAAGATGAAATACTAATTAGAATTCTTCACTCCTTCCTAAATAGAAGCATCATTATCATCATGGACCACTGTTACAATGGGAACCCAATAGGTTTACAAGTTTTAGTTTATTATATTTATAGATGGCATAAATTTGAACATTATAGAGTACCTGTCTAAGAATCGCAAGGTTCCCAGTTTGATACTGGTCCAACTCAGCATATGAGTAGCACAGATTGAATAATCTGATCTGTGCGGTAAAGTGGGGAGCTGACGGTAGGTGGTGCTCCACCTCTGCAAAGAATCTCCCTGGTTAAGCGCCAGCAAAAAAGGGATAGGCTCCCTTGCCAACTTTACTTTTTTACTTTTACATTATTCCAACTTCATTATTTGTGCATACACAAACTTTCTTTATATTAATATCCTATTTTTAGTATAACTAAAATCTTTGTGATTTTTTTATTAGACAAATTTAAGTAAATATCTTTTGTATATGAATCAATTTTTTTCTGATTATTTTTTAGAGTTTTCTAATTAAATCTTTTTGAAATCAGTCAAATACAGCTGAAGTATTTTAGCTATTTATGAAAATAGTCTTTTTTTTCTCTTTTTTTCCCCCCACTTTTAAGTTTAAGAAAAAAAAAAGAAAATTCTTGGCTTACTCCCAATAATTTCATCATCATCATTAGTCCTGTAACCTTGTTTTAATTGTGGAGGTGCTACTCATGTAGCATGTCTTGAACAAGAATAGTCAGGACTACAATTGATTTGAAAGGGCCAGTTTAGGTCAGTCTATTTTATTTGAAGTTATTGTTATTTAATCATATTAGTTAAATAGAGCTGTGTAAATGGAGTTCAAAACTTTTGAGTTATGCAAATATCCCCAGTGGTTCAAAAGTTATGAGAATTAAAGCCCTGAAATTGGGCACAAAAGTGGACATGATTTATTAAAAAAATATCGAATAACAGTCTGATTCAAAACCAGAAATTCAGTAATTTCTTTCCCATTTCTTTATTTTTGGAACAATTTTGATAAAACTTGCATTGTTATGTAAAATTGTATGTTCTTTCTGATAATGCACTCAAATTTTATGTATCTCCATGCTGGGACCCATTATTTAGGGAATAAGAAATAGGGATATCAATGTTGTTTTTTTTTTTCATGTTTACCACATGATTATTAAAAATTTTATTTACATTGAAAAAATAATTGTACTGATAATCATTGTTAGGATACTTCTTTTTTTTTTTCTTTCTTTTTTTTTATGGATAATCATTGTTAGGATACTTCTTTTTTTTCTTATGGATTTTGTTATTGATTTGTTTAACAATTCATAAAGTTTCTCTTTTAACATTTTTTATTTTATATTTTATTTCATCTTGTAGATAATGAAGGCTATGCAAATATCAAAGTAAATAAATCTATTATTTAAATAAATGTTTTCAAAAATTAAAATTGTAATTATTTCCTCAAATTCCCATTTTATAACCACTTAAAGATTAATTATGTATATATTTAATGAAAGGTACAGATTTGGATTGCATCTGATTATTATTATTATTTTAATTTTTTAAGAGATTGATTTTAAAATGTTTTTTTGTTTTATTTCTTGTTTCTCAGCTTGAAGACAAACCTATAAACCTAATTAGTAATTATTTGCCTGAATTTTTCAGATGAGGCTTGATAATTTGTATTATTTAGATGTTTCAGACTTATGTTCTCATCTTTGTTTATATACAAAAGCTCCTGAGTTTGACAAGAAACACCTGAGAAAAAACTGAAGGGCACATGTTCGAAACATTGTGTGCATACAATAAAGACGAGGACAACAGTCTGAAAAATCTAAATAATACTAATTAGTAATATTGATTAAATGCAAATTGTGACACAATGGTTAAATGAGAATACGGTCAGATTTGAAAAAAAAAAAGGGATAAAAAAAAAGAAAAACGGATAGCGAACAGACAGAACCCAGACACATGAAGAAGACAGAAAGAAGAAAACACAAAAGATAGGAAGGAAGAAAGGAATTGTCAGATACACATTTTTCTGAATGAACTTGTCAAAGAAAACTTTTTTTTTTTTTTTTTTTTTTTACGTTCAGTTTCCAGCCTAAAAAAAAAAAAAAAAAAAAAAAAAAGGATCAACAGGACATTACAACGGGGTCATTGACACTGTGCAACGAAGGTGCATGAGTGCAGATCAGGTGTTGTCATAAAATAATTATTTTAGGAAAATAATTCAAGGTTTTTTCTTTCAAAGTTTGAAATTAAATTCTCTATTTAGTTATGTCTTGAAGCCACATAGCTTCTCACTGGCTATTTGTTAGACTCCTTTCAATGAGAGCTCCATTTCCTAGCATTCCCAATTGATTTTTTTTATTTGAGGTTATTGTTATTTAACCACGTTAGTTATATAGAGCTTTGTAAATGGAGTTCAGAACTGTTTGAATTATGCCAAATATCCCCAGTGCTTCAAAAAGTTATGAGAATTTAAAGTCCGGAAATTGGGGCACAAAAAAGTGGACATGATTTTGTTAAAAAAATATGTCAAATCACGGACTAATTCAAACAGAAATTCAGTAATTCTTCACCATTTCTTTATTTTGGAACAATTTTGATAAAACTTTGCATTCTATGTTAAAATTGTATATTTTTTTCTGGTTCTGCACTTGAATTTTATGTATCTCCATACTAGAACCCATTATTTGGGAATAAAAGTAGGGATATCAAGATTATTCAACATTTTCATTTTAATACAGCATATATTACACATATATAGTATTAATTTATATAAATAACATCACTTTGGACTTAAAAAATACCCTTTTAAATACCTGCCTATGTTGTATTACATACAAGAAATAGAATAACTCTATATAGTTTTATTTAACAAAGTCTGCATGTAGCATGCTACAACTGTGTTTAAAAATAATACTGTTTTAACTAGCCATAAAAAAATAATTCAATGGTTAAAAAACACATAAAAGTTCCATATTTAGAAAGATTATTTTTCTTTTCTTCCAACCATATAAATATTTAAAAAAATTGGACCAGAAGTAAGTGATGAATTACTATTTAAAATAGTATGGTCTGAAAAATCGGCGTCTTGTTGGTTACGTTCGAAGTCAAGTAAATTTGAATTTTTTTTCAAAATTCAAAGTTTCAAAGCAAAATCCCTGAAGGTATACAATCGTTTTTATTTCACCACATTATATATGAAAATAATTCCTAAGGATTTTGCTTTGAAACTTTGAATTTTGAAAAAAAATTCAAATTTACTTGACTTCGAACGTAACCAACAGACGCCGATTTTTCAGACCATAACTATTTTAAATAGTAATTCATCACTTACTTCTGTCCAATTTTTTAAATATTTATATGGTTGAAAGAAAAGAAAATAATCTTTCTAAATATGGAACTTTTATGTGTTTTAACCATTGAATTATTTTTTATGGCTAGTTAAAACAGTATATTTTTAAACACAGTTGTACATGCTACATGCAGACTTTGTTAAATAAAACTATATAGAGTTATTCTATTTCTTGTATGCTAATACAACATAGCAGGTATTTAAAAGGGTATTTTTAAGTCCAAAGTGATGTTATTTATATAAATTAATACTATATATGTGTATATATGCTGTATTAAAATGAAAATGTTGAATAATCTTGATATCCCTACTTTATTCCCAAAATAATGGGTTCTAGTATGGAGATACATAAAATTCAAGTGCAGAACCAGAAAAAAATATACAATTTACATAAGAATGCAAAGTTTTATCAAAAATTGTTCCAAAAATAAAGAATGGTGAAGAAATTACTGAATTTCTTGTTTTGAATTAGTCCGTGATTGACATATCTTTTTAACAAAATCATGTCCACTTTTGTGCCCCCAATTTCCGGACTTTAAATTCTCATAACTTTTGAACCACTGGGGATATTTGCATAATTCAAACAGTTCTGAACTCCATTTACAAAGCTCTATATAACTAACGTGGTTAAATAACAATAACCTCAAAATAAAAAAATCAATTGGGAATGCTACAGGAAAGGGAGCTCTCATTGAAAGGAGTCTAACAAATAGCCAGTGAGAAGCTATGTGCTTCAAGACATAACTAATAGAGAATTTAAATTTCAAAACTTTGAAAGAAAAAAACCTTGAATTATTTTCCTAAAATAATTATTTTATGACAACACCTGATCTGCACTCATGCACCTTCGTTGCACATGTCAATGACCCCACGTTGTAATGTCCTTTGATCCTTTTTTTTTTTTTTTTTTTTTTTAGGCTGGAAACTGAACGTAAAAAAAAAAAAAAAAAAAAAAAGTTTTCTTTGACAAGTTCATTCAGAAAAATGTGTATCTGACAATTCCTTTCTTCCTTCCTATCTTTTGTGTTTTCTTTCTTTCTGTCTTCTTCATGTGTCTGGGTTCGTCTGTTCGCTATCCGTTTTTCTTTTTTTTTATCCCCCTTTTTTTTTCAAATCTGACCGTATTCTCATTTAACCATTGTGTCACAATTTGCATTTAATCAAATATTACTAATTAGTATTATTTAGATTTTTCAGACTGTTGTCCTCGTCTTTATTGTATGCCACACAATGTTTCGAACAATGTGCCCTTCAGTTTCTTCAGGTGTTTCTTGTCAAACTCAGGAGCTTTTGTATATAACAAAGATGAGAACATAAGTCTGAAACATCTAAATAATACAAAATTATCAAGCCTCATCTGAAAAATTCAGGCAAATAATTACTAATTAGGTTTATAGGTTGTCCTTCAAGCTGAAGAAACAAGAAATAAAACAAAAAAAACATTTTAAAATCAATCTCTTAAAAAAATTAAAAATAATAATAATAATCAGATGCAATCCAAATCTGTACCCTTTCATTAAATATATACATAATTACATCTTTAAGTGGTTATAAAATGGGAATTTGAGGAAATAATTACAATTTTAATTTTTTGAAAACATTTATTTAAATAATAGATTTATTTACTTTGATATTTGCATAGCCTTCAATTATCTACAAGATGAAATAAAATATAAAATAAAAAATGTTAAAAGAGAAAACTTTATGAATTGTTAAACAAAATCAATAACAAAATCCATAAGAAAAAAAAAGAAGTATCCTAACAATGATTATCCATAAAAAAAAAAGAAAGAAAAAAAAAAGAAGTATCCTAACAATGATTATCAGTACAATTATTTTTTCAATGTAATAAAATTTTTAATAATCATGTGGTAAACATGAAAAAAAAAACAACATTGATATCCCTATTTCTTATTCCCTAAATAATGGGTCCCAGCATGGAGATACATAAAATTTGAGTGCATTATCAGAAAGAACATACAATTTTACATAACAATGCCAAGTTTTATCAAAATTGCTTCCAAAAATAAAAGAAATGGGAAGAAATTACTGAATTTCTGGTTTTGAATCAGACTGTATTTGATATTTTTTTAATAAAATCATGTCCACTTTTGTGCCCCCAATTTCAGGCTTTAAATTCTCATAAACTTTTGAACCACTGGGGAATTTGCATAACTCCAAACAGTTTTGAACTCCATTTACACAGCTCTATTTAACTAATATGATTAAATAACAATAACTTCAAATAAAATAGACTGACCTAAACTGGCCCTTTCAAATCAATTGTAGTCCTGACTATTCTTGTTCAAGACATGCTACATGAGTAGCACCTCCACAATTAAACAAGGTTACAGGACTAATGATGATGATGAAATTATTGGAGTAAGCCAAGAATTTTCTTTTTTTTTCTTAAACTTAAAAGTGGGGGGAAAAAAAGAGAAAAAAAAGACTATTTTCATAAATAGCTAAAAATAGTTCAGCTGTATTTGACTGAAAAAAAGATTTAATTAGAAAACTCTAAAAAAATAAAATCAGAAAAAAATTGATTCATATACAAAAGATATTTACTTAAATTTGTCTAATAAATAAAATCACAAAAGATTTTAGTTTTATACTAAAAAATAGGATATTAAATATAAAGAAAGTTTGTGTATCCACAAAATAATGAAGTTGGAATAATGTAAAAGTAAAAAAAAGTAAAGTTGGCAAGGAGCCTATCCCTTTTTGCTGGCCGCTAAACCAGGGAGATTCTTTGCAGAGGTGGAGCACCACACCTACCGTCAGCTCCCGACTTTACCGCACAGATCAGATTATTCAATCTGTGCTACTCATATGCTGAGTTGGACCAATATCAAACTGGGAACCTTGCGATTCTTAGACAGGTACTCTATATTTCAAATTTATGCCATCTATAAATATAATAAACTAAACTTGTAAACCTATTGGGTTCCCATTGTAACAGTGGTCCATGATGATAATGATGCTTCTATTTAGGAAGGAGTGAAGAATTCTAATTAGTATTTCATCTTGTTATTTCCATTACATCTACAATTGACATTCAGCACAAATGCAGACTTCACAAAATTATCATTCAATCGCAAACTAGACTGAAAATGGCTTTATTTGCTAAGATAGAGCATTTTTAAGAATTTTGCTCTAATAAAAGTTTTTCTATCATGTTACATTTTTGTTGGGTTATGATACATGATATTATATAAATATAGTTATTCAAACCCCTTTGCACAAGCAGGATGCAACACAAGGACAATTTTTATGAGAAGTTTAAATCTTTGCCTACTTTAAACTGCTCATAGCTGCTCTCCCACCACTTTGATCCTAATGTTAGCCACTGGCAATGGCTCTCGCACGTGTCACTTTATTACACGGAAAAATCAACAATAATAGGACTTTATTTGAATAGAATGAGTTCTGAGGTAAATAGATAGTGAACTTTGAAATATCCAATCATACAGGTAAAAAGTACCAAGAAAATTTGGTACAGCCATGGGGAAAATTTGGCAAAGAGTTAACAGAGTTTTCCTTCTCTTAGACCAGTTGCTATATCAAGGCTAAAGAACCGAGTCTGCCCTACTATTTACCCATAGCTAAATGGAGAATCAGATTTATACCTTTGCCATGCAAACAGCCGTATCTATATATATAATGAAGAAAAACCTGGCACTGCTCAGGATAAAAAATAAATATACTAAAGCACTTCTTTTTTTTTTTTTTAAATGAAAATTAATTCTATTTACTCACTGTACAAATTAGTGCTGTCTTATTAATTTTCTTAAAAAAGAAAGTCCAAGTCCCTCTGCAAATGGGGAAGAGGGTGCTCCTCAGGATTGTAATTTTATTTGCTTTCTGGACAAATTAGATCTTCATGATCAATTTTTTTCTTTTAAGCCTAAATGTTCTGAGCACCTCCAAAAAGTAAAAGTGTGTGATATATGTGTGCACGTGGGGGGGGGGGCTACTGTTCTCACCCCTGCCTTGGATGTCTTTTTAAAACACTTAATAAGGTCAACAGAGTTCACATGCCAATTTTCATCAAGATTTGCCCATTAACCAAGGAGTCTGTAAGTAGAAGGGTCCTTTCTGAGTAATTTTCCTACCAGAAAATCCTCCACAAAACAAACAGATAAGTTGGGGTTCTTTATTTATAAAAGCTTATAAAAATTATTATAATGTAAACATGATTATTGACCATCATTAACAAAAATATTATCTTTATTACTTAAATTACCTTTAAAGCTATATGATTAGGGTCAGATTTCTTATGCTTATTACTAAAAACAACAAAAAGGTTAAAGTATATAAAGATTTTTGTTATAGCAAGAGCAATTTAATAATAGTGGAAGTCTATGTTCATAGCCACTTCAATCATATTAAAAGAGATAGCTATTAAATGTTAATCTTAAAATATTTTTTATTTGGAATTAAATAGAATTTTTATAAATGGGATATGACTTTACATTGAGCTTAAAAGCTCCCAAATGGAGTATTTAAGTGAGTTTATTCAAAACAGATTTTATCAAAATAAAAATGTGTATTACTATAATATAAATGGTTTTAAAATCTAAGTAATGCACAACTTGTCTTGAAGGCATATTTTTAAGAATTTTTTTTGGGGGGGGGGATTGTACACTAAAGAATTGTGAAATTGATTATACTTATTTACTCACATTCATAAAATCCTCATTATGTGTGTGTGTGTATGTGTGCATGTTGTTATAACCATAACTAAGCAAAAACGGCATATAGCAATTTTTTTTTTATCAGAGTAAGATACTTAGAATACTCTAAAGAATAAAACCATTTCCAGTCCAATTGGCAACTGAGTGATAACTTTGCGGTGGTCAGCATTTACAGTGAATGCCATTTTTAATCATCCAAAGTCTCAATATAATAAAGATAACTATGAAATGTTAATCAGAATTATTCACTTCTTCCTAAATAGAAGCATCAATATCATTGGACTTGTTACAACAGGAACTCAACAGCTCACAAGTCATCTAGTTAAATAAGTAATTAGAAGTAATATAATGCTCTTTACACATCTTCAAGGATAAAATATAGTGAATTTCTTTTTAAGTGACAAGGTTTATACTATGTTGATAATTATTATTAAGATATTTTCTTTGGTATTTTTGGTAATAAGATGCTGACATTGTAGGAATGTCCTAGCAATAAATAACATGATTATCTAAGATAGAATAATAATAATGATAATAATAGTGAAGAAGAAGAAGAAATTCTGTCTTTGTATCTAAAAATTTCTTTATATAAGACAATCCTTACATCATTCTTAAAAGTTTAAATATTTGCCAAAAATTACTTAACTCGAAATATATATAAGGTCTTGTCATCCCCTACATATTGTTTAAACTTTCATTATGTTTTTTTAATGTTCTGTAATTATTTTATCTCTTACAACATGGGGGGGGAAACTTGGAGATTAGAGATAAGTCAATTTTCTGGTTATAAAAGATATCTTAACTTGCAAATGACGAAGAAAAAATGAAGTCATAGTAAAACTTCTTTTTCTTTCTTTCTTTCTTAACAATTAATCAGACAATTCAATAAACACTGTGCAAAGTACAAAAGTAAACACAGTTAACTCTTTGCAATGATGGATTGATTTTCTTTTTTAATTTGTAAAGGAAAAAAAAAAAATATAAAAAATTTTTTTTAAGTTTTCCTTTTCTTCACTCTTTAAAAAAAATTTTTTTTAAACATGATCACTGCATATCTTTTCACAGCAGCATATCAAATTGAATTCACTACCAATTTGCCTTTTAAAATGTCATTTGAATACAGTCTTCTTTTTTTTTTTTTTAATTTAAGGAGAGAGAAGAAAATCCTATTAAGGATTAAAATCTATACAAGCAGAGTTACATCATATTTATTCAGGAGAGAAAGAGAGAGTAAAGATCATTAGAATATTTCAATTGGAATATTGCAGAGAAAAAAAACAGGAAGAATATACATACTAATAATCTACTTATATATACATATGTTACAGAATTTAGTCTCACTACAGATAATATGAAATTCCATTGTTATAGTAACATGAGACATTATTCAACAGCAAACATGATTCATATTACCATAACAAAAGAATTTCTCATTACTCAGTAGTAAAACAAAGTTGAAAAATACAACGCAAAAAGCTTCTTTGACAGCTTAAAAATCAACAGAATTTGGACCAAAAGATTATTATTAATGCAGCTAATATCAAAAACAGAATAATCTTATTTCAATATTAATTTGTTTGGTTTTTGTAATATTATTATTATTAATCTTTGGTCCAATTTTAGGAAATTTGAAGCTGGACATGTTAAATTAATTATAGTTTTTTTTATTATTATTATAATTTTTTTTTATCTTGAGGAAAAGAAGCAGACATTATACTCAGATCTCAGCTATAGGCTGGGGAACTATGTTATGATCCTACCCAGAAGTTCTAGAAAGTGACATTTTGATCCTAAGCAGAGCACAGACACTCTGATCAAAGACAGAAATACCAATCCATGTGTAAATAATCTAATCCTGTCATTTCGATAGCAACTATGCTAGCATAGAATCATGAACAGATTTTTTTTTGTATGTTTGTTTTCTATATCTATGTCACTCATGCTAAAGCAAACAGATTTTATTTATTAACAATGTCTCTATGAAAATCTGAATTAGATTTGCCTCAAAACAGCCCATGTTATCAGTGCATTTAAAATTGTACAATGTGTTTTATATATCACTAAGAAATAAAGGTCTATATGATTATATATATATATATATTATATAAATTCAAAAGCAAAGAGGAAAAATAGTCATTTTTCTTCCTAGACACATATCTTATAATGTAGATTTGGTGTCTGTAATCAAAACTACATGACTGCTTACATCCAAATACCCGCAGGAATTGTTTAAGTTATCAATTAGTATTTAATTTGTAGTCAAAATCATTAATACATAGAATAAATCTTATTAACAATGTCTCAATGAAAATCTGAGATTTACCTCCAAACAACCCAAGTTATTAGTGCATTTAAAATCCTGCAATGTGTCATAAATATCACGAAGAATAAAGGTTTATATAATATATGGTGTGGCTAATTTCTATACTGGTTTTAACAAAACCAGGTTTAATAAATAATTATTTGGTGTTAATTTTATTCTTCAAACATATTAAAATCAATCCTATGAATGATTTTATGTAGAAACCAATTAATAAAATATAATTAAAATAAGTGTAATCTTCTTATATGCACTCTCTTATTTAATTTCATTAGTTTTCTAATATATTTCATTACATTAAAACTTAAATACTTACACCTGTATTCTTGCTCTGATTTGAACTGCTGAGCTGAAGGTAAGCAAGTGATATATACACTATGCCAGTGTTCAGCTGTTTAAACAGCACAGTAAGATTAACTTGGAAATACTAAGTTATACAGATACCACACTGATCCAAGGCAAAGGTTCAGACAACAATACACTTAAAATGCTCTTAGAGAATAAAGCAATTTTCAGCCCAATTTGCAACAGAATTATAATTTTGTGGGATCTACATTTGTACTGAAAGTTACTTTTTATCATCCAAATTCTCAATAAAATAGGAAAATTATTAAATACTAAGTAGATTCTTTCACCTCTTCCTAAATAGAAGTATCAGTATCATCATGGACCACGGTTACAACAGGAACTCCACAAGTTAACAGTTGTAAATTCTATAAATAGGATGCAACTGGACATAAGATTATCAGAATTAGTCTAAACTGACTTTGTAATTCATGATAAGATTTTTTTTCTTTATTTTTTTTAACATGAGAAATGCTTATGTTACACTCTAATCTTTTACTACTTGTGATATGATAGCAAAAGTAAGAATTATCCTAATATTCATTAATTCCGATTTTGAATAAAAATGAATTAATAAACAATCATGTACAATAAAAAACATTTTTCTTACAATTGAATGTTTCCCAAGTACATTAACACTGGAATAAAAATCAATATATGAAAGCATTTAAATTCTTAATGACAGTTTTCCTATTTTAAAGTGAAGCACATTTTCCTCCTGGCATAGAAAGAAGCAATTATTGAGTTGAAGGCGCATGGTTTAATGGTTAGAGTCGTAGGAAATGGACTCATCAACCAGAGTTCAAATCCTGGACGAAGCTACTGTTCACATAGCGCTAATACCCTTAGGAAAGGTATGAATCCAACTACTCTCCCTCCAGCTATGAGTAAATAGTAGAGCAGACCGGGATCTTTAATCTTGGTTAGGCAAGCAGTCTAGGAGAAGGAAAACTCCGCTTGGGGTGGTCACTACTAGAATAGGCTCAGTTCTAATTAGTGATCTATTTTACTAATAATTATCCCCATTTCGGCATTTTGTATTTTTGTGTGTATTGGATAATAATATTCATTTTCTGTTTAGATATAAAGAAGGCAGGACACAAGTGATGATGATGATGATGATGATTAATAAAACTCACTGAAGAGAAGTTTGTAAATTTTGAACAGATCAAATATAATGTGCACATTAGGGTAGGTTGATTTTTCACTTTTAAAAAATATCAAATTGTCCATCTATGCAAAATTTGTGTATTAGTATACTGAATACTGATACCAAAAATTAGATCTTTTACTTGTACCATTGTCTGAGGAAATAGCATCAAAGATCGTTTGCTAAAATTCACAAAAAATCCTTATTTTTACAACATTTGGCCTAGAAACTGATTATAAATTTACTGTTTTTAATATTTAAATCAGAAAATGTTATTTCATTTTATCAAAATGAAATGAATTAAATATTATAAATAGAATCCAATATTGTAAAACAAGGATTTTTTGTGAATTTTAGCAAACGATCTATGATACTATTTCCTCAAACAATGGTGCAAGTAAAAGATCTAATTTTTCGGTACCAGTATTCAGTATACTAACACACAATTTCCGCATAGATGGACAATTTGATATTTCTAAAAAATGAAAAAACGACCTACCCTAATGTGCACCCCAACCGATATGCGGATGGGTTAGTAAGAATGTTAAGTCCGATCTGGAAAAGTGCTTATATCACACTTTGGCCTTTTTAGCAAGATCTGTTTTAGCATGACATGCTAATGCCTAAAAGTGAAAAGAAAAACAATTTTATTAAAACTGAAAAGAAAAAGAAAATAGGATAAGCTGTTAACAGCTATTAGTACAGTTATTCATACTTACAATTTATCATTTTTGTGTAATCTTTTAGACTGTCAGATTTTCTTCCCTCTTTACAGCAATTAGCACATTCTCAACAGGGGAAAATATGAAACATTCACTATATTACACATCTTTGTATAAATTCTGCTTATCTATCTAGGTAGTCATTTATCAAGTTTAGTTTGGCACAAGGCCAGAAGTATGGGGCACCCAGTGAGAATCAAACTACCTAGTCTGCTAGACCTGCATTTTAACCACTATATCATACAAGGTGCCCTTATCTGTCAATAGAATGAAGAGTGTGTGAGTGTTTTTCTATTTGTTTCTTTGTGTGTAACCTAATGTACGATAAGAAGGTATCTAAGTATATTAGAGAGAGAAAAAATATTGAATTAAAAATTAGAATATTCTTCTACATATTTTTATCTGTATTTTTTCTTTCTTTCTTTTTATATATTTATCTTTTAAGAGTATTCTATACTCTTCAATATAATAACTGTTTTCATCTGCACATCGTGCAGAAGACCTGCCATGAGTGATGACTGATAAGGATGGGTGGCGAGAGTCATAGGTATCCTTGCTGCCAGCACACAACCTGATTATATATATATATATAATATATATATATATATATATAAGTAAGTAAAGTCGTCAGGGTGGCCCTATAGTCGGTATCAGCCATACACTACAGCGAGGGAGTCTATCCCCTTTTCACTAGCACTAGACCAAGGAGATTGTTTTGGCGTCTGAGGCGAAATACCACACCTACCATCAGCTCCTCACTTTACCGCACAAATCCCTGTGCTACTCATATGCCGAGTTGGCAAGGGCCGGTATCAAACCCGGAATATATATACATGTGTGTGTGTGTGTGTGTGTGTGTGTGTGTGTGTGAGTGAGATTTTGTTTTTAAAATAACCATGAGTATTTCTTTGGTTATAAATCATAAATACTCACTGATTATAATCAAAAATGTCAATTCATACATAAATAATCTTGTTATTTTTTCTGTGAACAATGCTGGTTTTAAAAATATTTAATATCAATAAAGTACTTCTAAAATATCCAAAATCTATTATCTCTATATAACAGCAAACTCGTAATTATATTAAAGTTGGAGAATAACATTATTTTTCTTTTGATTTTTTCAGATAAAAAAAAAAAAAATCAAAAGAAAAATAATGTCAAAATCTTGTTTTCAAACCAGTTTTGTAAATCAAAGTTATACTAATTATGTTGTACATATAAAATGAGAACACAATAAAAATCCAATAAAGATATTTTTTTTAAATCTTTTTTTTGTTTCTTTAAATTCATAATAGTTTTCAATCTAGTTTTATGTTGAAAATCTTCCTAAAACAAATAGAAAGGAAAGCAAAGCAAAAAAAAAAAAAAAAAAAAAAAAAAAAAAAAAAAAAAAGCAAAAAACTTATTCTTTAATGAACTCAAGATTTAACAGCCAATATTTTCTTTTATCAATAAAGTAGATAAAAATATATATGTATAACTTCTACATAAATATAACAAGTTTACACAAATAGTTTTGTTTTCCCCCTTTTATTTCTTTGGTTTAAAAATCAACAGTTAAGAATATTTTTATAGATTCCTAGAGTGTATGATTGAAATATGAAGCAAAAAGGTTAAGGTTATGTAAATGCACTCAATAGCAGCACAGCAGATATTATATAGTCAAGTCTGAAGTGGGGATATTTCCTCAGATCACCACATAACATGGCTGCCCCTTAATACACTCTCTCACATACCAACACGAATGGCATGTCTGCGGTTAAATTACAACAAAAAGAAAAAGGAAATTTTGAGCTATTGCAATTAACTCTGGACTGAAAGGGAAAATTTAAACTAACAATTTTAAAACTTTTTTAAAAGAAATCAAGAAAAGCAATTGCCCATATTTTACAGTAAAGGATTCAATATTATTTTGTCTACTTTTCATACAATTACAGATTACGATCTTATATTTATGGAGATTTGGTGTCTGTCTGTCTGTGTAACCAAAACTAGGTCACTACTTTACGTCACAATACTCTCAGGAACCGTGTAAGTTTATCAATGAGTATTTAATTTATAGTCAAAATCTTTATACATAGAATACATCTTATATTAACAATGTCTATTGAAAATCTGAGTTAGATTTGCCTCAAAACAGCTCATGTTATTAATGCGTTTTTTTAAAATCCTGCAATATGTCTTATATATCACTAAGAAATAAAGGTTTTCAATATATGGTATGGTTAATTTGGATACTGGTTTTAAAAAAAAAAAACAGTTTTAATAATAATATTGGTGTTATTGATCTGATATTATTGTTTTTATTTTTCAAAACATATTAGAATCAAACCTATGAATGATTTTAGATAGAAAACTTATAAAATAAGTGTAATCTTTTTATATGTGTTCTTATTTAATTTTCGTTAGTCTTTCTAATTTAATATATTTCATTACATGAAAACTTAAATACTTACGGAGGGTACTACATTTCTTGCTAGTTATTAAAATGATCCAATTTTTTGTATGCATGTTAACATAACACAAACAGAAATAGCAAGTCAGTTAGATTTTTGCTAGCTCAAATGCTCTTAAATTACAAAAATAAACAATCTCTCCAATTCAATTGACTGATTCTTAAATAATAACAATAAAAAAAAAATAGGATGTAAATTGACAAAGTTTAATAAATGCTGAATGTAGTTTTTTTTAAGTAGGTTTATAAATAGTATATAAGTTTAGTAATATATTATAGCCATTTTTATCCAAGTATGTCTACTTATACAAAATGGCTATAAGCTATTAAAATTAGTAGTAAATTGAAATAACTGAGTAAAAAAAATGAACTCAAATATGTGTATACCTATTTTGTACACATATTTTAAAGAAGAAGAATACTATTGCAAGTTTACATAAACTATATTTTTAAAGGTGAACTGCAATTAGCAATATACTATCTAAAAGTGATATCCTTAAAAACCATAGCTATATCACAAGGTGTGTCAAAAAAGTATCAAGATTTTTGTATGTACTTTTGACACATCTTGTGTTCGGAAAAAAAAACACGTTCCATTTATTAATTTTTTTTTCAGAAGGGAATACAAAGTGTCAAAAAAGTACCAAGTTTAAAGCTGTATTTACCAAGATAAGAAATGAAGAATTGAAATGTTTTTTTTTTTTTTTTTTTTTTTTCAGAATATAAGGTGTGTTCAAAAAGTACAAAAAATGTTAATACTTTATTGACACACCTTGTTATATCTGACTGAAAAAAATTCAACCAGGGGAAAATAAAAAGCAGTTTTTAGAATTGATACAAATACATTTTGTCCATTTGCCATTTGCATTGCTTAAATGTTTAAACATTACATTTCTAGTACACATATTGCCCTTAGTTCTTAATAAGTTTATATAAATAGAAAACAGATTCTTCTAGCAACAAAACTATTACCATTATATTTGGACTACAAATTTCTCTATTATGTATAAAACAAACTTTGAAAATCTTATTTTATGAAACAACTCTCAAATTCAGCCAACATTAAGATAAAACCTGAACATTTTTCTACAAAGGAAATCTAAGAGTATTCCAACTTTGAAATATAATGGTTTGGTGCCAATGCCAGTTTCAAGAAATGAGGGTGGAAATAAATAAAGAATTTTTTAAAAACAATTATTAAAGAGAATCAAAAAGAAAAAATTACAATCTTCATATAGAAGGAAATTAAGGAAGAGAAAAGAGGCGAGAAAAGAAAAGAAAGACGAGCGAAAAAGAAAGAGAGTGAAGAAAAATAAGATAAGAGAGTAGAAAAGAAAAGAAAGAGAGTGAGAAAGAAAAGGGAAAGAAAGAAAAAGAAAGAAAGGAGAGTGAAAGACAAAAAGACTAAAAAAAGGAAAGAGAGAGTGAAAAGAAAGACGAAGAAGAAAAGAGAAAAAGAGAGAGTTGAAAAGGGAAAGACGAAAAGAAAAGAAAGAAGACAGAAGTGGAAAAGGAAAAGACGAGAAAAGAAAAGAGAGAGTGAAATTGAAAAGACGACGAAAGAAAAAGAGAAGAGGAGAGTGAAAAGAAAGACGAAGAAAGAAAGAGAGAGTGAAAGAAACGAATGAAAAGAAAAGGAGAGAGTGGAAAAGAAAGATGAGAAGTGAAAAGAAAGGAGAAGAAAAGAAGAGAGAGTGAAAAGAAAGACGAAGAAAAAGAAAGATAGAACGGAAAAGGAAAGAGAGAGTGAAAAGAAGAAGAAGAAAAAAAAGAGAGAGTGAAAAAGAAGGTAAGAAGAAGAAAGAAAAAAGAGGAGAGTGAAAAAGAAAGAAAGCAAGGAAACAAGGAAAGAGAAAGATGAGAGTGGTAAAAAGAAAAGATAAGAAAGAAAAGAAAGAGAGAGTGAAAAAGAAAGAAGAGAAAAGAAAGAGAGAGATCATTGTGAAAGTTGAAAAAGAGAAGAAGAAGAAAAAGAAAGAGGAGTGAAAAGAGAAAGAAGAAGAAAAGAAAAGAGAGTGAAGAAAGAAAGAAAAAAGAAGAGAGATGTGAAAAGGAAGAAGAAAGAAGAAAAAAAGAAGAAAAGAGAAAAGAAAGAAGAAAAAAAAAAGAAAAGAGAGTGAAAAGAAAGAAAAGACAGAAGAAAAAAAGAAAGAAGAAAAAAAGAAAAAGAGGAGAGCGAAAAAGGAAAGAAAAAAGAAGAAGAATCAAGAGAGCGGAAAAGAAAGAAAAGGAAAAAGAAAGAAGAGAAGAAAGAGAGAGCAAAGAAAAAGAAGAAAAAAAAGAATAAGAAGTGAGTGAAAAAGAAATGGAAAAAAAAAAAAAAATAAAAGAGTGGAAAAAAGGGAAAGAAAAATAAAAAAAAAAAAAAGAAAAAGATCTCTGAGAGATGAAAAGAAAGAAAAAAAAATTAAAGAGTGAGAGAGAAAAAATAAAGAGTGAGAGAAAAGAGAGAGGAGGAGAGAGATAGAAAAGAGAGAGACGAGAGGAAAAAGAGGGAGAGAAGGAGGAGGAAGAGACAGGAGCGCGGAGGATGGAGGAGGGAGGAGGAGGGAGGGGAGACGGGGTGGGGAAGAGAGTGCAGGAGAGAGGAGAGAGAGAAAAGAGAGAGAAAAGAGAGAGAAAAGACCTGAGAGAAAAGAGGAGGGAAGAAAAGAGGAGAAAAAGAGAGAGAGAGAGAGAACCGAGAAAAAGAGAAGAAAGAGAGAGGAGAAAAAAGAGAGGAGAGAAAAAGAGGAAGAAGAAAAGAGAAGAAAGAGGAGGAGGAGGTCTGAAAGGAGGAGAGAGCAGGAGAGCGAAAAAAAAAAAAAAAGAGATGAGAGGAGAGAGCAAAAAAAAAAGAAGAGAGTCAGTTGCTGATGGTTGAGAGCGAAAAAAAAAAAAAAAAGGAAAGAGGGGGGGAGACTGAGAGACGAGAAAAAAAAAAAAAACAAAGAGAGAGGAGATGAGAGAAAAAACTGGAGAGGAGAGAAAGGACTGAGAGACGCGAAAAAAAAAAAAAAAGAATGGGAGTGAGAGGAGAAGAAGAGACGGGAGCGGGAAAAAAAAAAAAAAAGAGGAGGAGAGAGAGAGAGCGAAAAAAAAAAAAAAAAAGAGGAGAGAGACGACGAAGGCGAAAAAAAGAGAGAGAGTAGCAAAAAAAAAAAAAAAAAAAGAGGGAGAGCGAGGAGAAGGAGAGCAAAAAAAAAAGAGGGGAGAGGAGACGAGATCGAGACGAGAGCAAAAAAAAAAAAAAAAAAAAAAAAGGAGGGAGGGGAGAGAGAGGAGAGCAAAAAAAAAAAAAAAAAAAAAAGACGGAGGAGAGAGAGAGGCGAAAAAAAGAGAGGAGAGCGAACGCGAAAAAAAAAAAAAAAAAAAAAAAAGGAGGAGAGACGAAAAAACGAGTAGAGAGCGAAAAAAAAAAAAAAAGAGAGAGAGAGAGAGAGGCCAAAAAAAAAACGAGAGAGAGAGAGAGCAAAAAAAAGAAAACGAGAGAGCGAGAGAGCCAAAGCAAAGAGAAAAGATTGGATGAGAGAAAGAGGAAAAAAAAACGCCCCCCGAGAGAAAGAGGAGTGGAATCGGAAGAAAGAAGAGAAAGGAAAGAAGAGAGAGGAAAGAGGGAAAGAGGAGAAAAAAAGAGAGAGGGCGAGAGAGAAGAGAAAAGAGAGAGAGGAAAAGAGGAAACGAGGATGGAGAAAGGAGGAAGGAAAGGTGGAAGAGAAAGGGGAAGAGGAGGAAGGGTAGAGGGGGCGGGGAAAAAAGAGAAGAAGGGAAAAGAGGGAAGAACGATAAGAGGAGAAGGGGATAGACAAAGAGGAAAGGAAATGAAAAAATAAAAAGAAAAGAAAGAAAGGAGAAAGAGGAAAGAAAGGGAAAGGAGGGAAAAGAAAGAGAAGGGAAGGAGGAAATGAAAGGGGAAAAAAGGGAACGCGAGAGACAAAAGAGAAAAAAAGCAAAAGAGTAGAGGAGGGAAGAGAGGGAGAAAAAGAGAGAAAAAGACGAGAGAAAGAAGAAAGAAAAGAAAAAAAAAAAAAGGGGAAAAGAGAGAAAGGAAGAAGAGAAGAAAAAAGAAAAAAAAAAAAAGAGGAAAAAAGGAAAGGAAAGAGAAGAAAGAAGAAAAGGAAGGAAGGAAAAAGGACAGGAAAGGGAAAAAAGAAAGGAGGAAAGGGGGACGGGAAAGTAATGGAGAGACGATGAAAGAGAGAGAGAGCGGAGAGAAGAGAGGGAGAGAGAGAAAAAAGCGAGACGAGAAGAAAACGAGATGAAGGAGAGATAAAATGAGAAAGAAGAAAGGAGAGAGGAAGAGAAAGAGGTGGGAAGAGGAGGAAGAGAGAGAGGAAAGAGAGCAGAGAAGGAAAGAAAGAGAGAGAGAGAAAAAGAGGATGAGAGAAAATGGAGTGAGAGAAAGGAGACGAGAGAAGGAAAAAAGAGAGAGAGAAAGGAGAGTAAGTGCGAGAGAGAGAGAAAATAAAGAGAGAGAAGAAGAAAGACGGAGGAGAGCGAAAGTGGCAGAGAGAGAGAGGCGAAGAAAGAAAGGAAAAGAAGACCTGACCGGACGTGCCAGAGAGAGAGTGGCAAAAAAAAGGAGAGAGAGAAAAGAGGCGAGATAGAGAAAAGAGATTAGAGACCCAGACGGAGAGAACAAAAAAAAAAAAAAAAAAGAGAAAGAGAGAGAGAAAAGAGAGAGAGGAAACGAGGGAGAGAGAGAAAAAGAGGAAGAGAGAGAGAAGAGAGAGAGAAAAGAGACGAGAGGAAGACGAGAGAAAGAGAGAGACGACGGAGAGAGAGGACGAGAGAGAAGGAGAGAGAGAGAGAAGAGGAGAAGGAAAAGGAAGAGGGAGAGAAGAGAGGAGAGAGAGGGGGGGGGACAATATTTTTTTAGTCTGATTTGTTTAATATAACATATCAAACCTTTTCTAATTGTTGACATTCTCTTCCAAATGTAAATTTTAATGTGGCCATGTTACCAATTCATGATATATCTTATCACTATTACATGACCCTCCAAAACCTTATTTCATTTTTGGTACATTGATTTGTTTTAAACTATATATATCATGAGGGTTAATGTTTGTATTTTTGTTAGATCTCACTTGATTGGCATTGGTTTAGGTGTCAACATGCTGATGGGTAAAAGGAACTAATGCAAGTTTTTCACCATTTTATTTCATAAGAAATTATAAATATATATAAATATAATTATAAATATATATAAATAGAGAATTTTAAGTCATAAGACATTATAAATATTTACAGTTAACTGTAACAACAAGTTGTTTAAGGATGGCTTTTAATGGCCATTGAGCTCAATGTAGAGTCCTATATTATTTATTATAAATTTATATTTTTTATATGAAATGTAGTTATTTAATTATATGAGAGATAAACTTATTTGTTTATAAGTGAAACCCATTATAACTAAATTTATTTGAACAGGGGGTGAGGCTGTGAAACAGGCGATTCCATTTTGAAAAATATAACCAATTGTAAATAAGTAAATGAAAGCACTCTATAATCAGCATTTAATAATTATTTGCCTTGAAAAATTATAAAGATTAGGGTGAACACAAATGCAGACTTACTATATTATTGAATTGGAAATTGTTTTAGAGCAGTTTAACACTAATGAGCTAATAAAAATATTGGTACAATGTATCACTATTACATACATGCATAAACCGGTGATAATAGATACATTTATAACTCAGTTACAGACCTTTTGATCAGAAAACCCACATCTCTAGGTTTTGATATTGTGTCATGATTATTATCACAACTCAACAAAATATCTATAATTTCTTACTAGGTGGTCTTATGATGCATGCATATATTATATATATATATATATATATATATATACATATGTGCATGCATATATATATATATATGCATGCATGCATGCATGCATATACATATATATATATATATATGCATGCATGCCTGCATATATATATATATATATATGCATGCATGCATATTATATATATATATATATATATATTATTATATATATTATATATATTATACATACATAAAATACATACATGCACACACACACACACACACACACACACACATATACATATAATACACATATGCATACACACACACACATACATACACACACACACACACACACACATATATATACAATTGATTTTTAAAAGTTCAATAAATATTTAGGTATCCAATATTGTTTATAGAACTGTGTAAGCCGTTAATAACACATAATTAATAAATATCATGCTTAAATATATTTTGTAAATAAATCAATTAATGCAGAGAAAATAATAAATCAAGTTTTATAGACTTTTTCTCTTCTTTGATGCTTATCTTAAATAAAATTGATTCATATTCATAATAGTTTATAAAAAGCTTAGACTTTGTAATCTGTTGTCATCTGGCAATGATATGTATAACAATCAGTATTTTTATAGTTCATATGTGCAATTTGATTACAGGAATAATTTTGTATTGATGTCTGAATTTCATTTAGCTCTCTCAGTTGGGTCCCACATGAGCATCTTTTTCCATTTGACAAGTGAGGCATGCACACCCATAGAGAATCAATCTTCCACTACAGCTTCATCAAAAGTTCTCATTATAATCAGTGAAGCACAAAGGAAGCTGCTAGCCATTTCTCTAATCAGAGCACTGCAGATTTACAAGAGGAACAGACACAAGACTCAAAAGCAGGAAGCATTCAGCACAGTAAAAAAAACAGAAATGGATTTTGAAAAAAAAAAAAAAAAAAAAAAAAAAATGGCTGATAATTTAAAGACAGACAGAAAAAAAATTAAATAAATTAATATCAGCTGCATGAATAGAGCAGAGAAGTAATAATGGTATTACATTTGTAATATAATTTAATATAAGTATTATCATTTTTTTTAAGTAATAATGGTATCATTGCATTGAAACAAAAACAGAAAAAGATTTGGAATATTCCAATATACATTTGAGATATTAATAAAAAGTCAAGAGTTACACTGTAAGAATAGTTGAAAAATAAGCTATAAAAATACAAAGCTATATACAAAAAATGTACTTTGATTATTAAATTGGATCTGAAAAATTCTTTTTCTTTTTTTTTTAACTCTTTTTGAAAGACAAAGACATTTCTTGAGAATTATCATGTCAGACCATTGTATATATGTGTGTGTGTGACTAATATTTGAGATTTAAAGAATCTAATTTATGTTATACTTTTGCAGTTGTATAAGACATTTTTTTTTAAAAATGCCATGATATATTTTTATAATCTATCCTTAAAAAATAAATAACACCATAAAATTTATTTTATATATTCGTTTATTTTTTCATCTTTATAAAAAAGTGCAAATAAAAAAAATTATTCTTTCATAATCAAAATGTTATGCAATGTTCTTAGTTTAGATTAAAACCAGTACAAATGTGATAACAACCTTCAAGATTTTGGGCATTAAGTTATTACATTAATTTTTTTAACAAAATTTGTACAAAATAAAAAAATAAAGGAAAAAAAAACTGCTATGAAAAATGTCTACATCATATTACAGAACTATCAGCCTTATCAGAATAAAAATTCAATTCTGGTCAGATTTATTTTTTTATTTATAAATTACATTCACTTTTATCACTTCACAAAAATTAAAAGATGAGACTAAATATTATTTTTTCCTTTAAAAACAAAATAAGAGCAAATTTTTGTCAGCAAAGTGATAACATGCTTCTAAATATCTTCTAACTACAAAACTATGTCTCCAGTAATTTGAGAATATTAAAACATGCTAGTTCATTTTGAAACTTCAACTGAAAGCAGACACCAAAAATTAATTAGAATCCATTAAAGTGATATCACTCTAAGACAATTATAAGAACAGGTGATCAAGTAAAGAAAAGCAAAATAATTTCTACCATGTTCTGGCAAATTCTTAACTTTATTTTGTTATCAAACTAGATTTTTCAAAAAGGTTTATTTCCAAAAATGTTGCATGAATAAGCCATTTTTTCCGCATCTATCTGTATAAGGAAGAAAGTGACATTTGGTTGGTTTCTTTGTAACACTATACCAATGAGAGTGTAAGATCTTTGTCCTCTACTTGGCATTTCTGCCAAGACTCAGAGTGTAGTATCTGTACCTGTGGAAATCTAAATACTACCTTTGTCCCATAATAGTTGTTATATTTGCATATAAATTTCATACACAAATTGTAAAAACTATTATGAAACAGAAGTATATTAATTAAAATTTAAAGTAAGCATTTATATATTTGTCATTTGTTTTCTTATTTTTGTATTTATTTTTGTGGAAGTATTAAATCCTATACTTTTCAAAATAAGCATTTTCATCTGTATCTTCTATATATTATAGTTTTTAAAATAATCATGCCTTTTTCATAGATACAGATACTACACTCTGATCCTAGAAAAAGTACCAAACCATATATAAATAAATCCTGCCATTTTCTTTTACCAGAACCATGTTAGTCTGATAATGAATTAGTTTTGTCACCTTATTTGTACATTTTATCCTGCTCAAAATCATTCTTTAATTGTATAGCACAAAGGAATGCAAAATAAAGAGGATAATGGCTCTATTTTTCATACAATATTTTAATAATATTTAAAATTAGCTTGTAAAAATGCATTTAAGCTATAACAAAATCTTATATTTAAAACACCTGTATGAAAAGAAATATCAGTGTAAATAGAAGGCCAATCTTGGAGGTTAAGAATCTTGTCAAACTTATTTCACCTAAATTTTTGAAAAATTCAAACCAGAAATGAGAAGAGAGAGAGAGAAAAAAAAAAAAAAAAAAGGCAAAGCATGAAATTGAACTATGATGTAAAAGTCTTAAACCTTTCACCCCCACTGAGACACTGTCATTCCCAGTTGAATTTCATTTTAACCCTTAAAACTCAACTCTATATTCAACAAAGCATAATTTAGCATATCCAAAATTTTTAAAAAAAAACAAACTTGGTAGTGAAAGGGTTAAAGATGGAGGTTATCTGTAAAAGACTCACAGCATGAAGATTTTTTTAATAAATAAATCATTACTTATTTCTATCTAACCTGGTTGATGTGCTTTGTTTATCATTAAATAAAAATATACATTCTCCTGAAATAAACTTTTCATAAAATTATCCTGAGTTTTAATATCTAAAAAGGTCAATATCTTTGTCAGCCTTAGGACTTAATGCAATATTATTATTGAACTAATAATATGAGGATTAGTCAAAAGGTAATGCCATTTTGTTTAGGACAGGTATAATTACCAACACAGAAACATGTATCATACATCAAAATGAAGCTGGTCCTCTGGGGATCACATCTTTACTTCTCCACATAATCACAGTTTCTCTCAATAGCCATGTGGAGAAGTAGGGATGTGATCCACAGAGGACCAGCTTCATCTTGATGTATTATACATGTTCCTGTGTTGGTAATTATACCTGTCCTAAACAAA
Organism: Doryteuthis pealeii; assembly: GCA_023376005.1. Lineage (NCBI taxonomy): Eukaryota > Metazoa > Mollusca > Cephalopoda > Myopsida > Loliginidae > Doryteuthis > Doryteuthis pealeii. The sequence goes on along the minus strand of CM042154.1, from coordinate 72,553,027 downwards.
ATGACATTACTTTTTGACTCACCCTTATATTAAGGTATCGTAAGCTTCATTTACATTGCTAAGAAATAAAACAAAAAAATTCTTAAATATTTCTCATGACAGAAACAACAGAAAACACTCTAAAGGCATTTTAAAAACAGAATTACAGTGGTCAGAGCTGAAACCTGTCACTATTGATCTCATTTTGATTCCTCTACATACACTATTATCCCTGCCTACAGCCAACATTAACAGCTGTGTCTGTTATTTTTTATGGGTTCCACTCCAAAGAATACATCACAAAATAGCCATGATGTAATAGGATACTCTAAGCCTTTGTATATACTGACTGGTCATTGCCACATTGGAAATGATTTATTTCTAAATTTGTTACAAAGGAAAATTGCAAATACTGACACTTCATTTCTATTCTGAAGTAAAGGCATTAAATGAGGAAGGAACAGACAATGTGCAGTAAATCTGAACAATGGTAGCCAGAAGTCTGCAAAAAAACATGCACGTACACACAAAACAGGGTTCTTGAATTCCAGACATGTTAAGTACCTTACTTGAATGTCAAACAGAATATGACAAAACTTTTAGCATTGCTATACAAACCATTTTAACCTATCAGCAGAAAAAAAAAGAAAAACAAAATGGCACCAAGTATCAAGAACTGTTCAGAAAGTAATTCATCAAATGGAGTTCTCAAATGCACAATAATCCCAAAATGAGTTATTGAGAGGACAAAGATTTTTGGTGCATATACAATAAGAACATTTTTCTTTAGTCTCAACAGGTGTTCTAAGGAGATTTTTAGAGAAATATGTATTTTTAGGCATTAAAAACCATTACTACTTCTGTCCCATAATAGTTGTTACTATTTCATGTAAATACTATTTCACTATTACTGTTTCAAGTAAATACTAAAATGTAACTATTATGATACTATTTCAAGTAAATACTAAAATGTAACTATTATGATACTATTTCAAGTAAATACTAATTTACTGTTACTATTTGATGTAAATACTATTTCCCTATGTAAATACTAATTTACTGTTATGATTTGATGTAAATACTATTTCACTATGTAAATACTAATTTACTGTAACAGCTCAGTCGGTAGAGTGTTCGGCTAGTAACCACAAGGTTCCTAGTTCGATACCGGTCCCCGCCAACTCAGCGTATGAGTAGCACAGGGATCTGTGCGGTAAAGTAAGGAGCTGATGGTAGATGTGGCGCTCCACCTCAGATGCTAAAACAATCTCCTTGGTCTAGCGCTATTGAAAAGGGGATAGACTCCCTCGCTGACTGGCTGATACCGACTTTAGGCCGCCCCGTTGACTTTACTTTATTTGATGTAAATACTATTTCACTATGTAAATACTAAGTTACTGTTACTATTTCATGTAAATACTATTTCACTATGTAAATACTAATTCACTATGCAAATACTAATTTACTGTTACTATTTCATGTAAATACTAAAATGTAACTATTATGGTTATGTTGGGTTTCTTTGTTTAATGGTAAATCAACTTTCATGAGCTATTTAATGCCAAAGCCACCTTTGTAGAAGAATAGTAGTGGTGGTACTATTTAACCAATAGCTGGAAACTATTATGGGACAAAAGTATTAAAAATAATACTCTTTCAAACATATTTGAATATTGTCTTCAACTTTGGTTCCTCACCCCCTCGAAAAAAAAAAGGATTTTTTGTGTTTTTTAATGGAATATACACTTGACATGGACAGAAGAATGCTAACAACATTAAATATATGAAGAAAAGGTTCAATTGTCTGAGCACTATTTGGAATATCAAGTCAGCTTTAAATAATTTAATATTCTTACAAAGAATTAGAAGGTTGAAAAAAATGAAAGCACTATTTTCTTAGTATCACAAATAGGAAATGAAATCAAAAAGCAATTTTTCATTATACTTGGAAATTTGTACAAGTGAACACACAAGGAAATACACTGAAAACATTTCCTTGAAAACAGGATAAATATCAGTCAATATGTGAAAGGGGGAAATTTTTAAATATGTAATGGCTGTTGTTTAAACTTTATATCACTGCCATTTCAGAATTGTAGGATTAATTTTGATTATTAGATGTTTTTTAAGATTTTGACATTAATAAATTTTATTATGAATTTATTATGAATTTTGATAACATTAGGTTAAGAAATAGCTTGGAACTTTTGATATCTATTACAAAATACCTATTTTGTGTTATATTATATACCTTTTGATACCCATTATTTTGATATCTTTTGTATTATATATTTTTAATTATATATTTTCTTTTGATACCTATTTTGTGTTATATTATATACCTTTTGATACCTATTATAAAATACAATATTTTGATAACTTTGATATTATGATTATTATTTTTTTAATATTATAATTATTTTTGATATCTATTTTTAACATTTTTAAAGGTTTTAAATTAGGATTTAGAGTTTTTTAAGGACTGAACTAATTTATTCAAGTCTGGGCAGAGATTTGTATAGTTTATCTATCTTCATAAAAATTGGCATTTAACTTTTTTTTTTACTCTCTCTTCACACACACACACACACACACACACAAAAAAAAAAGAATTGATAAAACTGAATTCTGAATATCTAGCAAAATATACTTAACTTTAAAAATTGTTAGATGTTTTTTGAATAAATATTATTGTTTGATAAGAGAACATGCAGTTTAAAAAGATTTATATAAAGTTAAGTGAAAGAAAAACAAGAATTCGTGAATCAAAAGTACTTATTCTCAGAGAGATTAGTCAGTTTTCCTCAGGAAGTTGAAAATACAACCAATCATGACTTCAAGTGCGTAATTTTTCTGATTCATTTTTTTTTTTTAAATGAGGATTGACAAAATAATTCATACAATTTTTATTTAGAGACAAAAAAAATCTGTAACTGCATGCTTACAGTTTATTGTTTATTATTGACAAAAGGTCAATATTTTGTCTTAACTGTCAAACAGAAAGAATTGCATAAACATTAAGGTCACAGACAATTATTAATTCTTACAAAACGCGTGCACATTTATTTGAATATGAAAAAGACGGGGTGATGCATTTTAACAGTCTATTTAAATTCCTTACACGTTTCAAATAACATTTATTTATTATCAGTAGTACAAGTATTTTAATCATTAATATATGTTGTAAAACTGATACACTGTGTTTTATGCATGATGAAGGGAGGAGCCTGAAACTAAGAAGATGAGGACAAAAGATGGAGAAAAAGGCTTTTCTCTCTTCCCCTACCCTCAAAATTTAAGATCATCATCATCATCATCATCGTCATACGTAATCAATGTACAAAGGAAAAACGCAGGAAAACCACGCAAGTGGGTGGGACATAACTAAATAAATAGAGCAGGGCAGGGTTTTTTTTTATGTGTGTAAGAGATAAGAAAAGTGCACGTTAATAACACAAGATCTTTTAATTCATTTTTTTACAATAACTAATCAAGTCCATATAAGAATACGAATACACTAATACAGACACGTTCAATACAAAAGAAAAGTAAGGTATCTTCGTGTGGTTACAAAATGAGGGCCCAGTTTATTGTTTACTGTCCACACATTGCTAACGTTGTCTTCTTATGACCACGTTACTGAGAGAAATGGATAGTACGGTTTGAAGTAAAATAAAAATTTAAAAAAAATTTTTTTTTCAAAGTTTGACTGCTATATAAGCAAATCAAATACAGGAATTATTTTCTTAAAAACATAATCATGTCTGAATAAAGAGATCTAAACATGTGGTTTTAGCCAAAATAAATAAAATGCAGAAATAATATTTACGCTTCCGTTATTGCTACACACGTACACCATATTAAAAAAAAAGACAAGGACTTCTACTCCTGGTAGGAATTTCTACTTTAAATATATATATATATATATATATATATATATATATATAATATATACACACACACACACACACACACACACAATATCATGTGTATTTAAGACCAACCTTAATAAAACATGTCACCCTATTGAAACAATGATCTAATAATTTTGATGAAACTTATTCAGTCTCCAGATTTAATTCTAAAAACATTTTTTCAATTAAATTTTTTTAAATACCATCTATTTCTTCAATATCATATCACTGAAGTATAAACACCTGTGTAACATTAAAACTTAAAACACCAAAGTTGTAAATGGACAAATTTTCAAAGCCAGTACTTTTACTTTATCAACTGATTTTTTTTAAAATTGTACTAGATGTTACTAACATGGTGATCTTTATTTATTCTTGAGATTTAAAAAAATTATCAAGTCCAATCTATTTAAGAATTTAGATGAATTTTTTTCTTCTTTATAAAATCCGGAATTTTTATACACAAAGACCAAAATTAAATTCAATACATGTTATTATTATTATCAGAAAGATATAATACTAGCATCTTTTTGTTTTGATTTTGTTTTTAAATCATGAAATATTTTTTTTTTTTGTTGATTTTTTAATGTTTAAATCAGAAGATAAAAAGGACGATGTCGTTAAATAAGTTTGAATTTATAAAATCAAAATGAAAACATTTCTCCTCTCTCATCGTCTTACCTGACTAATAATTAATCATTCAGTATTTCTTTAAATTATAATGATGATAATAATAATAATAAGTTACAGGAAAATTACAGCAATTTATTTTGTTTAATAGTAAGTACACACGAAGAAAATCTAAAAACACGCTATACAAAAAAATAAACAAAAAAAAAAAACATTTATTTACTTATTTATTCTAAATATATTAGTCGAAGTTTCCATTTATTTAGGGATGATTTTATTAAGATTTTAATAAGCAAGCTGTTTTTTTTTAAATCAATGTTTTCAAACTCCTTAAACGAAGTATTTTTTTCTTTTCCATTTTTTTTTTTTTACACTAACGACATTTTTCTTATTTAATCAAAGTCAACATTGACGTGCAATGAATAAATAAATAAATAAATATTATGATTGATATCTTTATCTTCTTGTGACAGTTCTTTTCTTCCACGTATTCATTAGAATATTTTTACATCATTTTTATTTCATTTTACTTAACACTTGTGAAACCCTCAATAATAAAACGTGAAACAAAAATTAAGTAAAATTATTTTAAAAGACATAAAGAAAGCAAGCATGGTCCATGAAGAAGAAAAAAAATGAAAGAAGTTACGTTATGAACTTTATGATGAATAAAAACCGATTTATCCGAAATTTAAATTGAAAATTGAAGAAATACTATTTCATAAACAAAAAAACGTGGTTTAAAGTTAAATAAAAAATATACACTTTTTTTTAGAAATAAAATAATCAATTGTTTAAAAAAATAAATAAAACATTGAATAAAGAAAGAAAATATGATACGTATATAATATGAAAAGAAATAACACTTACGATCGAACTTTTAAATCCAGATGAAATTTTTGAACGAGAATTTGTTTTGCTCACAAGGAAATATCGTACAAGAAATCAAGTCAAGTTATAGAAAAACTATAAAACTGCCTGACAATTTCAGATAAGCACCAAGCAGGCCGCCATCTTCGTATTTAGTTGAGGCCAATCGGTAGGCTTGCTAAGTTCATATCAACTGATTCATGGAGGGGCGACAGGTATGTTCAGAGGTAAATGGAATTATTTAAAAGGGGGCTAAATCCGATCCATAAATATCTAAGATCAAAGAAAGATCTTTGATAAAAGTTTCAAAAAAAAGATTAAATGTTTTTCAGGTCTTTGAGATGAAAAGTAATTATTAACATTAAATAACAACACATTACACCCCCTGCTTTGTGTTCATTGTGTCTAGTCTTCTGTTCATCTATCACTCTTTTTAATCCCTTGTCTAAAATATAAATACACGCTCTCAACTCGGATGCAACGCTTAGTGCTGCCATGTATAGAAATATGTTTTTAATCTATAGCTCATATTGCAAATAAGTTGTTGAAAACTTTTATAGCATAATATTTTTTTAGGGGGAGTAAAAAAAGGCTACGCAGGGATAAAACAGAAAATAATTTATAGGACATGGGGTTCAGCACGAGGGTCTAAAAAGTTTTTAAAGTATATATACTTTAAAAGTGGTCATATTATATGACCACTTATTTAAAAGTACTACCGTACTAAAGACAAATTTGATATTTCTTAAAATCTTCTTTTTTTTTCTATTGCTGTTTTATTGGATTTGCAGGACATTAAGATTTATAAATTAATTCAGGGGAAAAATTTAAGGTGGTAAAACCAACACCAGGAACCTGTCTTTCATGGACGTTGGCTTACCTGTTTCAGTCATGGAAGCTAATGATCACTGTGTAATTATGTGTCTATGTGATGATTACACAGACACAAATCAAGTAATACTAGACATTTTGCCATTCATTTAATGTTATAATGGAGATTCGGTGTCTGTCTGTAACCGAAATTACGTCACAATACCATCAGGAAATGCGTAAATTTATCAATGAGTACTTATAGTCAGAATTGTAGGATAATCAGATATATAAATTTTACTCATTAACGAAGTCTCTATGAAAACCTGCGTTAGATTTGCCTTTGTGCATTTAAAAATCATGCAATGTGTGTTATAAGAAATAAAGGTTTACATAATATATGGTGTGGTTAATTTGCATACTGGTTTTAACAAAACCGGTTTAATAAATAATTACTTGGTGTTATTGATCTCTAATATCATTGTTCTCCAACGTATTAAAATCGGCCCTATGCATGATTTTATATAGCAATTAATTAAAATAAGTAATCTTTTTATGTGTTCTTATTTAATTTCATTATTCTTTCTAATTTAATACATTTCATTACATTAAAACTTAAATACTTAAAACCAGAGGGCGCATATTCTTGTTAGTTTTTGTTTTTTTAAAGATTCTTCTTACTTTATGTCGTTAGAATAAAACTACTACTGAGTAATTAGTATTTTTTAACTTATTTAAAAATAAAATAAATTAGATGAAACATTTTTGGTAGATTGTGAATTGAGCGTCGTAAATTTTTATCATAGTCCATTGAGCAGATGTTAGTGGAATATGAAATGAAGTCCAATGTTTATATTTTTAATTTCTGAACTGGGATTAATACTTTTAATAAAAATGAAACTCTAAGGAAAATACGTTAATTCATTAATAAATTTTAAAAATAATATATATAAACGACAGCATTAATTGATGTTGTATAGATTTAAAGTTGTTGCATAGTGATTCAGTTATACACTTCTCTTTCTTTTTCTTTCTTTTTTTTTTTTTTTTTTTTTTTTTTTTTTTTACCTCAGCGTTGTTATTTTAAGGAAATTGAAATTATAAACTTATAAACTCCTATACTGAAATAAACTGAAAATTACGATTCGATGGTAAATTTTGTCAAGTATTTAACGATATCTCTGTTTCAGAGCAACAATAAAATAAAATAAAAAATTTTAATTATTTAAATCTTAAAATAGTTTTGCAGTTCTGAGGTAGAATATGGTAAAAATTTACGCCGCTGAATTCACAGTTTACCGAGGAAATGTACTTCATGTTCACAAAGTTTACTTCAGCTAGAACTTGCTTCATTCATCACAGAGACACGTCTTTCATAGCCGCCGATTTAACCACTTCGGCTACCTTCTTTCTATACTGTAGAATGTGTGCTCGACACAGATTATTGTGATAAAAATTAAAGCAATATTAAAATAGGGAGAAAAAAAAACTGATAATTAAAGATAATTGCGATAATGAAATTGAAAGTGCTTTATTGACTTTTAGGATTGTTGGCTGAAAAGTTCATAGGCTGACTAAGATACTCTGAAATGAGGTTTATTTTTCAACATAGTCCTGTTTATGGTCCTTACTCTTCTTCCATCGGTGTTGCAGTGTTTAGATACCACTGGTAAAAAGAAGGTCATCGCCAGCAGATATGACGCCATCATATGAATTTTTCAGCCTATAAACTTTTCAGACCATCCTATGTATATATATATATATATATATATATATATATATATATATATATATATATATATATATATATATATATATATATATATAGCTCAGTCAATTCAAATCCAATCAATCAAGACGGCAGCTGAACATTAAAGACAGGCCGAGAAATCAACATCCCTGACACATAAAAACACCAGCAACCACTGTAGCCAGTCAGTCTAAAAAAATCTTGTAAAAGAATGGTCATTCCTTCGAAATATTGGAACGAAATACAATGGAACTTAGTACATAACATCCAACACAATTTTCCATTTATTTCACACATCACTCATGCTTCGCACTAAATCTCCCCAAAATATATTATAGACATACATATCATATATACATATAATATATACACTTAAAATTAGACTCACACACACACACACACACACACACACACACACACATATATATATATATATATATATATATATATATATATATATATATATGATGATGATGATGATGATGATTGTGTGATTCACATAAAACTTCAATTTACAGACTTTAAAATTTCTTAAATTGAATATTTTATGTAAAGTGCTCAATTCTACTATGACAAAGCAGGTTTGTACCTGCTCTGTCATAGCATAATAGAGCACTTTTTATGTACTTTTCTTATATATATATATAGAGAGGAGAGAGATGTGTGTGTGTGTGTGTGTGTGTGTGTGTGTGTGTGTGTGTGTGTGTGTGTGTGTTAGACTGTGAATTCAGGGGTGTACATTTTTTATCACAGTCAAAATGATAGACGTTAGTGGAATATGAAATGAAGTCCAATATATACATTTTTAATTTCTGAACTGGGATTAATACTTTTAATAAAAATGAAAATTCTAAGGAAAACATAACTTAATACGTTAATTCATTTATAATTTTTTTTTGTTTTTTTTAATTGAAGGCCAACATTAATTGACGTTGTATCATTTAAGATTGTTGCGTAGTGATTTACTTATACACTCTTTTTTTTCTTTTTTTACCTCAGAACTGAAAAAGTGGACTGTTTTAATTTATTTTATTGTTACTCTGGAATAGAAATATCATTAGTTCAGAAATTAAAGATATTAGACTTCATTTCATATTCCAACAACATATGTCCGGTAGATTATGGTAAAAATGTATGCCCATATATTACAATTGTGCATTGGAACACTACATAAACCTTTATGTCATAAACTAATTTCCATATTTTCCATCTATGCGTTCGTTGTCCATATTCATGTGTATACGTACGTGAGCTTTAGCCGTAAATAAATATAAAAGATAAAATAAAAAAAAAAAAAATGAAACAAAACAAGAATAAAAATGGGTATCGCTATTTCTTATTCAAAAAATGAAATATATTTCATTAAATTCAAACAAAACTTTTATTTATTTATAAAAATGATTTTTATGTTCACAAAAATTTCTTCTTTTGATATATATTCGAAAGAAGAAATTGTGAACATAAGAATGTAAATAGATAAAAGTTTTGTTTGAGTTTATTAGTTAATTAATGTGCATAGATTACAGGGTGGGTCAGTCATTTACTCTTTAATGTTAATTGACTGCCCAGTAATTTCGGCTCCACTTTCGTATTTCGTTTTGTTTGCTTGAACTTGTGTCACAATACTGTGTACAGTTTTATATATTAATTATTCTATTTGTGTATTTAAAATCGTACGTGTTAAGTTTTCCTTTAAAAAATAAGAAAAAGTAAAAGAAAAAAAAACTTTTAATAAAAAAAATTATTCTGTTAATATTGTGAAGTTAAAACTATACTAAAAGACACATCCTTTATTTAAAATTGGTTTACTAGCTTCCACTTTGGTACAAGAGTCTCGAAAATGGATCACACAGTGAGGACTGAACTCAGTGTACTCTAGCGAGGGATACCCAAAATGAAGCTAAACTGCGTTTTTGACAAAATAATTTAATCAGGGAATTATCGGATTTTAATGAAATTTTCAGTGTTTTTTTTTTTTATCAATGAATGATTTTTATAATTCATTATTTATTTTATTTCAAATCTTTCTCATTTTTTTTCAGGTCACTTAATTTTGACCCCCCCCCCATGTTGGGGGCGTAACATTTTGTTTGAGTTGGTTTTATAGTTTTCTAATTACAGTAGAAATAAAGAGATAAAAGACCGAAGTTATGAATAGAAACAAAAAGAAAATTTTACGGTGGCTTTTCTATGAGAAAATAAGTACCGAAAATCGAAAAATAAAATGTAAAAAAATAATAAATAATTAATTTTTTGGAGATTTCTTTTTTACTCATTTCGATAATTATCTAATTGGCTATTATCTTATAAAAGAAAAAAATTATACATCGATATTTTTTCTGCTTAAAAATGGGGGGTACATTTTCAATCGAGTTTTTCTTCAAAAAGTATACTTTGATGTAATAAAATAAGGTTTGCATTAGATAGATATTTATCTTTAGAATCTAAGAATATAACATTTTAAACTTAATATCAGGCTTTTCATATTTTAAATGAATTTAATATTTCATAGCAAAAATACTAAATTAAAGTTTTGAAATAAAATAACTGATGCATTATAAAATTCATTAATTGATAAATCAATACTGAAAATTTCATTAAAATCGGATAATTACCTGATTTTTTTTTTCAATCGCGAATGTTACATTCAAGTTGTAAACAAGCGCTTTAAAACCCTTAAAAAATAGTGTTAATGGCGGATCGCGTCGAAATTGACCAAAACAAATCGTTTTAAATCTATTAAAAATAAACTGCATATGTAATGATATTTTTCTTTTTTTAATGATGGTCATTATGTTACTACTTATCATTTTAGACAAAAGGTTTGACCTTAAATAATATATTTAATTATTTTTAATTCGTTTTAAAAAACCTAGCAGACGAGAAAATTGGGTATCCCTAACTCTAGGTCAATGGCCTGTGACATACCCTCTTAAAATGGACAAGACAAGAATACTATCTCTCCACCACTCATCGCACACTTTTACCCGGTAATCTGATTGTTATTAAAACTGATTTCTCCGTTTAGATATTATTTGTTAAGAAAAACTAGATAAATTACACTGTTTAATTTAATTTAATCTTCGTTTAACGTCAGATGGTCGTGGTTGTGGTGGTGGTGGTGGTAGAATTGTTTTGTTGAACAGAACATAATACTATCATCATCATCATCATCATCACACCTAGTTAGCGGCTGAAGAGGGCAGGGTATCGCACATGGTATTTATTACACGTTGTATGATGAAAATTATTATTATTATTACTAGTTTTTCACACCAGCATTAGCTGATGGTATTTCCCTGGAGTCTGAGTGACAACAAGTCTCCTCAGGTCTCCAAGACTCTTCTGAGTATTCTGGCAGATTGCAGCAGTGTAGTATTTTGGATGGTCTCAATTCTTCCTTTTTATTTATTTATTTATTTATTTATTATTTACTCCTTTTGATTTTTCACATCAGTATTAGCTGATGGTCTTTCACTGGAGTCTGAGTGACAGCAAGTCTCATCGGGTCTCCAGGACTCTTCTGAGTATTCTGGCAGATTGCAGCAGTGCAGTGTTCTGAATAGTTTCAATCCTTCCTCTGATTTCCAGACTTTCCAAACCCTTTTCCAATCCTTTTGGGACCGTTCCAAATGCACCAACTACAATTGGTATCACTTTGACTTTCATATTCCATAACTTTTTCAGTTATCTGGCAAGGTCCAGATATTTATTATTATTATTATTATTATTATTATTATTATTATTATTATTATTTGTTAAGAAAAACTAGATAAATTACACTGTTTAATTTAATTTAATCTTCGTTTAACGTCAGATGGTCGTGGTTGTGGTTGTGGTGGTGGTAGAATTGTTTTGTTGAACAGAACATAATACTAAAAGACCACACCACATTAGCGATAATGGTGCGGTTTCAGTAGCAAGTATATTATTTTACGTGGTGGAGTTGCTAAGTCACACGCCTCCCAGTTTTGAATTCAAAAACCGATTTCCTTACCCACGAGGCTAGAGAGCCCAGTTTACTCTCCTTAGTATTTACCCATGGCTGTGACAAGATAAGTTGGATTCATGCATTTCTCAAAAGTATTCAGCATGAAGTAAAAAAAAAAAAAAAAAAAAAAATTATTTTAAATTGGTTCATCGAGCCCATAAACCATTTATACCATCTTACTAATGTCAAACATGTTTTTTTTTTTAATTAAATAAAGATTATCATTATTATTCTTTTTTTTTCACATCAGTGTTAGCTGATGGTATTTCACTGGAGTCTGAGTGACAACAAGTCTCCTCAGGTCTCCAGGACTCTTCTGAGTATTCTGGAAGATTGCAGCAGTGCAGTAGTCTGGATGATCTCAATTCTCCCTCTGATATCTAGATCCTTCAGTCTTTTTTCCAAGTTTTATCATCATCATCATCATCATCATCATCACACCTAGTTAGCGGCTGATGAGGGCAGGGTATCGCACGTGGTATTTATTACACGTTGTATGATGAAAATTATTATTATTATTACTAGTTTTTCACACCAGCATTAGCTGATGGTATTTCCCTGGAGTCTGAGTGACAACAAGTCTCCTCAGGTCTCCAAGACTCTTCTGAGTATTCTAGCAGATTGCAGCAGTGTAGTATTTTGGATGGTCTCAATTCTTCCTTTTTATTTATTTATTTATTATTATTTACTCCTTTTGAGTTTTCACATCAGCATTAGCTGATGGTCTTTCACTGGAGTCTGAGTGACAGCAAGTCTCATCGGGTCTCCAGGACTCTTCTGAGTATTCTGGCAGATTGCAGCAGTGCAGTGTTCTGAATAGTTTCAATCCTTCCTCTGATTTCCAGACTTTCCAAACCCTTTCCAATCCTTTTGGGACCGTTCCAAGTGCACCAACTACAATTGGTATCACTTTGACTTTCATATTCCATAACTTTTTCAGTTCTCTGGCAAGGTCCAGATAATTATTATTATTATTATTATTATTATCATTATTTACTCTTTTTGAGTTTTCACATCAGTGTTAGCTGATGGTCTTTCACTGGAGTCTGAGTGACAGCAAGTCTCCTCAGGTCTCCAGGACTCTTCTGAGTATTCTGGCAGATTGTAGCAGTGCAGTGTTCTGAATGTTTGTTTTTTTTTTTTTTCTCTTTATTATTATTATTATTATTATTATTATTATTGTTTTTTTATCAATTTGTTTTCTCTTTTTCTTTTCGTTTGTTTTTATTCCTCAATCAGCTGAGTAAACTTCAACTAATGAATGAACAAACTTAAACAAGTTAGAATAAGTTATTCACGTTTTTAAAAGTAATTTGGTAGGTAAATAATGCCTCTTGAAGTCCTTTTTAAAATAATATCCAACTTCACCATATGTCATTTGTACGTATCATTGGTGTTGAAGTAATTTTCTCTGAAATTTTATGATTAATTATTATATATTAGCTTAGTTAGGCTTGTTAATTAGTTGGTTCAAGTTTGTTGTTTAAAAGTCTGAGGATTAGGTTTCTAAAATAGCATGGGAATATTGGCAAAGTATGGGTAAAATCTGTAGTAGAGTTTGTATAAAAATATAAAAATAAGATTATGCATAAATTTACTTTTTTTTCTTTAAATCATATTCAAATTTACTTTTCGTTGTGAGTAAAATTTTAGGATTTTCTTTTAGTTTATTGAAAATTTTAGGATTTTTTTTGTTCGTTCCGTCGTTCATTGAATTTTTTTGTTTGTTTATTGACATTTTTTTTTATTCATTGAAAAAATAACTTTAGAAAAATTTTGTCTAGACAATTTTCCTTTTATTTGTAATTTGCGATTCATCAATATAAAAAAACAAAACAAAAACCAAACAAAAAAACAAGTTTTACAAAACTTTGGCAGCGTGTGTAATCTTTTCCAGGTCATATAAAACAAATATTGAAGAAATAGAGTTTTCTATGAATGCTAATAGTATTTAGCATTCATAGTAATACTAACAAGGTAAACTATAGTATTTTTTACTAGGTAAAAAATACTATGGTTTACTGAGTAAACCATTGTATTTTTTACCCAGTAAAACATAGTATTTTTAAAGAGGGTCGTGTGCATAATTTTTTAATTCTGTTTAAAGAAAAGTTCAGGAAGTTTTTTTTTTCGTTTTATATTGAAAAAAAAAAATAAAATAAATGAATAAATAAAAAATAAATAAATAAATATATACAAAATAAAATTTTAAAATGTTGGAGAAAAAAAATCAAAATGAAACTACTTTAATTTTTCTTTCTTTTAGTCTGGACTATATGTAACCAAAACGCACATATTTGAACGCTAATTAATTGTTTTTATGATCAGAAATAGTTGTAAATTGATTTCTTAATAATATCCTACCATGATCTCGGAAATAATTTTAATGATTTGAAAATAAAGCGTAATTGCAATATTAGGCATAGTAAAAAAAGAAGTTATAAAAAATGTTAATGTTTTGTCATTCACGCAGGTGAAAAAAAAAATGAAATGAAAAAGAAAAAAAGAATCCAGCCAATGCAATACGAAACCAGTCTGGGACAACTCCATTCTCACATAGCCTAAAGGAATATTTAAAGAAAGAAGAGATGTCTGTGAGAGCTGAGAATGATGTGAATGAAAACTCATCTTCATTGTCCTTATTATACCAGACACCTCAACCATTTTTTCTTCTTTTCCATCATTAAAGAAAAATCATGGCAGATGTAGGGAATTTAAATTACCTCTGTATCATTGATAGAATTTTCTTTTAACTATCACATTTCTAAGTTTTAAAAAAAAAATAAGGGAAGTGAGTGAAGTAATAATATTTTTTATCAGAATAAATAAATGAATAAATTTACCCCCGTTATTGATTATTGTTATGTGATATTGATGATTTGTAAATAAGATATAAAATAAAATAGAAATGTATTTTTACAACTACGTAAAGTTGATAATTAGTTGTTTTTTTGTTTGTTGTTGTTGGGGTTTTTTTTGTTGTTTTTTTTTTTTAAGGCTAAGCGATTATTTCTGAGAATAAACTTGTTAAACAAATTACTTCGTTCAACTGATAAAATGCTTTTTACATAATGCTAAATTTGATAAATAAAAAGAAAGAAAATGTATTTTAAGAATTTTTCCCTTAGAATTAAAATACCTAAAAAAAAAGAAATTATCCTGAAGAAAAAATATACCAGTTTTTTAAGACGTTAAATTAGTTTTTTTTTTAGTTTTTTTATTAATTTTTTTATTAAGTAAACGTGAAAATAAACGCCCTACAACTCGCCCCAATACCTCAGTTCACAACTGCTCAATAGATTTCTCAAAGTCTTAAGAGTTTATTCTTAAATGTTTTCCATTAATATCAATTGGTTACTTATTCCTTGGTGGCATTATTCATCTTTATTTATTTTTTATGACGTTTTGATGCTCATGCTAAAAAAATGATCACCGTTTTTTTTTTCTCCAAATACCGGGGCTATGCCATAGGGTTAATGGAGTTTATTTAGTCATTTAATTATTCATACTATTTGCTTTTTCAATTTTCATGTTCAATGCCAGCAAGACATATTTCAGGGACTAAGTCTTCTTAAACTGGCCAGGTCGTCGAACAGAAGATCTTGATCAACCCCTGCTTTACAAACCCCTGCCCTTCACCTGCTATTCAGTCAGCACACACACACACACACACACACACACTACACGACACATACACACACACACTACACCACACACACAACGCACACACATACACATACACACACACACACACACACACACACATGCTGGCATGTGTGCGCGCATACACTCACTGACGGACAGGCGGACACATGCACCTGCCTTCCAGTACTGGTTGATGGAACCCCCCAGTGTCCTTCGACGAAGTAGGATAGGGAATAAATTAAAAAGTAAATTGTCTTTTCTCACTTTTCCGATTATTGGAGTCTTCCATTTGATTTGGGCAGCGTCTCTTGGCGATTGACTCTCTCACACAAAATGGCAGTTGCGTTTTTGTGAAGGCTCTCAAGTTCCTTGCCTAACAATTATTTTTTTTCGGTGGACAAAATAAAATTTGTCCTTCTTCGGTTTCTTTACGACCGACCACCCACTTCATTTATTTATTGTATGGCCTTTATTTTCTCTTCTATTCCTTTTTCTACTCACTTTAAAAAAACTTCTCCACCCTGTTCTTCTTCTTCTTCTTCTTCTTCTTCTTCTTCTTCTTCTTCTTCTTCTTTCTACGTATATCTTTTCTTCCTAAACGAAATCTATATTTCCTTCTTTTATCCCCACTACCATTTAATACCCTTTTTCTTCTTCTTCTTTCTTTCTTCTTTCTTTTTCCTTCTTCTTTTTTTCTTTTTCTTTCTTTCTTTCATTCTTTTCTTCCTTATTACTTTCAATGTATACCTTTTCTTCCTAAACGAAATCCATCTTTCTTTTTCCATTACCATTTATTTAATATCTTTTTCCTCTTCTTCCTCCTCTCTCTCTCTTCTTCTTCTTCTTTTCTTCTTTCTTTTTTCCGTTCTTTTTCTTTCTTTCTTTTCTTTTTCTTTTTCCCCTTTTTCTTTCTTTTTTCTTTTCTTTTTCCCTTCTTTTTCTTTCTTTTTTCTTTTTCTTTTTTCCCTTCTTTTTCTTTCTTTCTTTCTTTCTTTCAACGTATACCTTTTCTTCCTAAACGAAATCCATCTTTCCTTCTTTTTTCCACTACCATTTAATCCCTTTTTCCTTTTATCTTTTTCCTGTTCTTCTTCTTCCTTCTTTCTTTCTCTTTCTTTCTTTCTTTCTTTCAACGTATACCTATTCTTCCTAAACGAAATCTATCTTTCTTTCTTTTTTCCATTACCATTTAATATCTTTTTCCTCTTCTTCCTCCTCTCTCTCTCTTCTTCTTTCTTTCTTTCTTTTTTCCGTTCTTTTTCTTTCTTTTTTCTTTTCTTTTTCTTTTCCCCCTTTTTCTTTCTTTTTTCTTTTCTTTTTCCCCTTCATTTTCTTTCTTTCTTTCTTTTTTCTTTTCTTTTTTTCCCTTCTTTTTCTTTCTTTCTTTATTTCTTTCAACATATACCTTTTCTTCCTAAACGAAATCCATCTTTCCTTCTTTTTTCCACTACCATTTAATCCCTTTTTCCTTTTATCTTTTTCCTGTCCTTCTTCTTCCTTCTTTCTTTCTCTTTCTTTCTTTCTCTTTCTTTCTTTCTTTCTTTCAACGTATACCTATTCTTCCTAAACGAAATCTATCTTTCTTTCTTTTTTCCATTACCATTTAATATCTTTTTCCTCTTCTTCCTCCTCCCTCTCTTCTTCTTCTTCTTCTTCTTCTTTATACCAATAACTGCTATTCATTCTCAATTTTCTGCATTTGAAGGATATCTTTTGCTTTTCTTGTATCTTATCAATTATTATAATTATTCATTAGTTTGTGGCCAATTTCTCAGCTTACTTGTTTAATCTGTAAGAAGGAAGGTGGACATCTTGAGCTGTAACCTGAGACTGCTGCTAATTTACTCAGAAGCTCTCCAATACTTTTTCACTTTACAATACTTTGCTCCTTGCCTCAAAAAATGCAGTTTGAAATTATTCTGAAGAAAAAAAAAATCAATTTAATATTTAAAAAAAAAAATTAGCTGGAGTGGTGGAGAGAAGGGTGGCTATCTTAACCCCCCGGGCCCTTAATTAAGGAGCCCGCACTCCTACCCAAGCCTTATAAATAGTAGTTCACCTACTGCATTTTTACTGACGTTATGCAATAACAAATCTCACTAAATGTTAGGAGGGGCTCCTCAAGGAACCGAGTAAAGCCCTCCCCCATACCCAGTCCCCAGATCTCCAGCTATGACCCTGATTCAAAAACATTCTTGCTTGTGTTCACAAAATTCTGTTTACATTTTACCCCTTTTCAAAGGGTTTCGAGGGAGGCACATGGTGTACTGGTTAGAGTCATAGGAAATGAACTTGTCAACCCGAGTTCAAATCGTGGATGAAGCCACAGTTCACATAGTGCTAATACCCTTGGG
This sequence comes from Doryteuthis pealeii, assembly GCA_023376005.1. Taxonomy (NCBI): domain Eukaryota; kingdom Metazoa; phylum Mollusca; class Cephalopoda; order Myopsida; family Loliginidae; genus Doryteuthis; species Doryteuthis pealeii. Next base: position 72,535,084 of record CM042154.1, on the reverse strand, counting down.
AAAGGTATCAATCTAACTATTTTCCCTCCAGCTATGGGTAAATATTAGGGCAGACTGGGCTCTTTAACCTTGGTTAGGCAACCGGTCTAGGAGAAGGAAAACTCTGAATTGAAACCTCTTAAATCTCCACTTGTGGTGATCACTACTACAATAGGCTCAGTCCTACTTAGTGATCTATTTCAATTTAATTTTATTTAAAAAATTAATTTTATTTAAATTTCAAAGGATCAATAGATGAATTATTTTCCAAGTAGACAGGTGATAAAAAAAGTTTGTCTTGCAGATCCATTATTACTAATCACGAGTTGAATCCTCACTGGCTGTCCCATAAAAATCCCCACATAAAAAAGACCTGGTGGGACATCAGGAATTCTTTTCCCAAATATAAACAAAATCTTCATTATTTCTGCACAAAAAGCAATTTCTGGTGATAGTGAATGTGTATATATATTTAATCTATTGTTAATTGTTTTATTTTCGTAGTTTCCTCCAGACATACATACATACACACAATTGCCCTTTATTATATATATATATATATATATATATATATATATATATAGAGAGAGAGAGAGAGAGAGAGAGAGAGAGAGAAGAGAGAGAGATAGATTGATATGAATTTTGTGTGTGTGTGTGTGTGTGTGTGTTTATTTACACCCTTGTGCAAATCTGTGCAATCTCTCTAAAGCTTGCCAGTGTGTTTGTGCAGCGTTACAATCTTTTGTACGCTTCCTTGCAGTAATATTCATTGCAGACAATGGACATAGGACAACTAATTGATAGTTGAGACAATAGTGTATGTGCATGATAAAAATCTGATGCAATCAGTGATAATATTTTTCAAGGCCAAACAAATTTCATCATACACCCAGAAAATAGATTCACATTACTGCACACCACTGCAAATGACTTAATCTAAAGAAAAAAATAGAAATCGATTACACCCTTACACTTCAGTGGGTCTAAAACTGACCGTATAGTGAAAAAAAAGGGAACTAAAGTTGTTGTTTCAATTAATTTGCACAAGGGTGTATTTACTAGCAGGTATTTGTAGGGCCGGTTTAGCTCAGTTGGTAGAGCACCCATCTAGGAATTGCAAGGTTCTGGGTTCGATACCAGTCCTCACCAACTCAGCGCATGAGTAGCACAGATTGGGTAATCTGATCTGTGCAGTAAAGTGGAGAGCTGACGGTAGGTGTAGTGCTCCAACTCAGCAAAAATCTCCCTGGTATAGTGCTAGTGAAAAGGGATAGACTCCCTTACTCTCTGGCTGATACCAACAATAGGCCACTCGACCAACTTTACTTTTTACTTACTTATTAGTTGGGCACCTCGAGTGGTGTAATAGTCAGTAAAGCTAAGATAACAGATCATTATTAGTGAGTTAATTTCTCACTGGGTGCCTCATACTTCTGGTTTGGTTTGGGTTAGTTTCTTTGTTTAAGAGCATATCAACCATCATGGGTTTTAATGCCTAAATCATCCTTGAAGTAATTTAGAAGTGGTCCACTCTGGCCGGAGTGGTAGTACATTTTTAATGCCTAAGTCTAGAAGAACAGTTATGATACTGTCCACTCTTACCTGTTAGGGTCCAATGCCTAAGTCATCCATCCCAAGTCTGGTTAGGGAGTCATTCTTGAAGTAATTTAGAAGAACAGTTATGATACTATTGCTCCCAGGTCCACTCTTAGTACCTGTTAGGGTCCATTTTTAATGCCTAAGTCATCCTTGAAGTAATTTCAGTGATACTATTGATCCAGTCCACTCTCTGTTAGGGTCATTTTTTAATGCCTAAGTCATTCTTGAAGTAATTTAGAAGAACAGTTATGATACTATTGCTCCAAGTCCACTCTGACCGGAGTGTAGTACCTGTTAGGGTCCATTTTTAATACCTAAGTCATTCTTGAAGTAATTTAGAAGAACAGTTATGATACTATTGCTCCAGGTCACTCTGGCCCGGAGTGGTAGTACCTGTTAGGGTCCATTTTTTACTAAGTCATCTTGAAGTAATTTAGAAGAACAGTTATGATACTCAGGTCCACTCTGGCCCGGAGTGGTAGTACCTGTTAGGGTCCATTTTTTAACTAAGTCATTCTTGAAGTAATTTAGAAGAACAGTTATGATACTATTGCTCCAAGTCCACTCTGACCCGGAGTGGTAGTACCTGTTAGGGTCCATTTTTTAATACCTAAGTCATTCTTGAAGTAATTTAGAAGAACAGTTATGATACTATTGCTCCCAGTCCACTCTGGCCCTACCTGTTAGGGTCCATTTTTAATACCTAAGTCATTCTTGAAGTAATTAGAAGAACAGTTATGATACTATTGCTCCCAGGTCCACTCTGGCCCACCTGTTAGGGTCCATTTTTTAATGCCTAAGTCTTCTTGAAGTAATTTAGAAGAACAGTTATGATACTATTGCTCCCAGGTCCAATAATGCCCCCAGTTATGGGGTTCCCTCCCAAGTCCACTCTGACCCGGAGTGTAGTACCTGTTAGGGGTCCATTTTTTAATACCTAAGTCATTCTTGAAGTAATTAGAAGAACAGTTATGATACTATTGCTCCCAGTCACTCTGGCCGGAGTGGTAGACCTTAGGGTCCATTTTTTAATGCCTAAGTCATCCTTGAAGTAATTTAGAAGAACAGTTATGATACTATTGATCCCAGGTCCACTCTGGCCCGGAGTGGTAGTACCTGTTAGGGTCCATTTTTTAATGCCTAAGTCATTCTTGAAGTAATTTAGAAGAACAGTTATGATACTATTGCTCCCAAGTCCACTCTGGACCCGAGTGGTAGTACCTGTTAGGGTCCATTTTTTAATGCCTAAGTCATCCTTGAAGTAATTTAGAAGAACAGTTATGATACTATTGCTCCCAGGTCCACTCTGGCCCGGAGTGGTAGTACCTGTTAGGGTCCATTTTTTAATGCCTAAGTCATTCTTGAAGTAATTTAGAAGAACAGTTATGATACTATTGCTCCCAGGTCCACTCTGGCCCGGAGTGGTAGTACCTGTTAGGGTCCATTTTTTAATGCCTAAGTCATCTTGAAGTAATTTAGAAGAACAGTTATGATACTATTGCCCAGGTCCACTCTGGCCCGGAGTGGTAGTACCTGTTAGGGTCCATTTTTTAATGCCTAAGTCATCCTTGAAGTAATTTAGAAGAACAGTTATGATACTATTGCACCCAGGTCCACTCTGGCCCGAAGTGGTAGTACCTGTTAGGGTCCCATCTATAGGTTAAATAGAAAAAAATGTGTTTGAAACAAATTGAGTAACCATCAAGAATGAATAAAACAAAAACTTCTTTGGTATAAAATAACCCAACAAGGGTTGACATGCTATAAAAACCCTACCAACCAACCAACCAACCAAACCCACCAACAACCAAATGGTATTAGTCCGAAAATGAATGTCATAGCATGACTGGAGTTCAAACTCAATACAATTTTGCAGTCTAGCACACTAGCCACTATGTCATGGGAACTCTCCCTCATAATTCTGGCCCTTGTGCCAAACTAAGTTAAGCTTAGTAAATAACTATTGACTTTTGCACTTGTTAAGTCCTCTACATGGCATCCGGTGTCTGTACAGAGCTGATGAATGTAAGTTTTTGCTCATTGGCCAACATTGGTGTGTCCATGTGTAGGAGTCCATAGGAGAACGTTGTTTATGAGTTTATCCTTACTTTTCCAGCAGTGCTCAGCATATCTTGCTCATTTTTCTTGGATAGTTTGTGAGATGGGAGGTAAATGGTAAAGCTGATGTTTTGTATGGTGCTGCTTCCAAGATTTGTTTAAAACACACAGCATTGTGTAGTTCCCATTTTGTTCTTTTTCCAAGCGTTTTGTTAGGGTCCAAGTAATGCAGCCATACAGTAGCACTGATATGGCTACAGCTTGGAAGAATTCTTGTTTTGTTTGATCAGAGAGATCAGATTTCCATATTGATGATAACCTGTCAATTCCAGGTGTTTCTTGTCAAACTTTGGAACCCTTTCTTTGAACTCAGGAACAATTTTGTCAAACTTAGGAAACTTCCTGTCATAATTGGGAGCCTATACAGAACTTTGAAACGAACCCTTTATTCATTCCCCGGGGTCAGACTGTTCTCTCATTCCTTTAACCATGATCGAGTACAAGTGTTGTTATGTTTAGTATTCTATGTTATTATTGACCTTGGCCAGGATTGAAACTGCAACTTAAAGATGATTGTCACTTAGAACTGTATTAACTCAACACTTATATCCATAAACTCCTTCCTGTGTATAGAGTCAAGTCTGAGAGACTTACCGGTGTGAGGGAGAGGATAGCTGGTATCTTCTGAATTAGTGATTTCTTGTGGAGAATTTCTGGTCAGCGTTCCGCCAGGAGCTGGTCTGTATCTGCTGATTTTTTGGTATTTTGCGCTAAAACTTCTGGGTTTATCATGTGATTGGTATGTCCAATCACAGAAAGCCTCTCCCTCACTTACCACCCCACACACAGGAATTAACATTTTACTGACCCCAAAACACTATCTCCATTATAATAAGATATGTGTTCAGAAATCTTTCCTTTTACTTTTGGATTAAAAAAACAAACAAAAATTAATACTTAATTCTTCTGAGTTTATTTTTCAAGGGTTTTTTTATTGTCAGTGTAATCCAACCATTTAATGCTTTGAGGTTTACTGAACAGAAAAGAAAGGGGTGAAAAAAAAAGAAGGCATGTAGATATTTTCTTTTGTTGTGGTTTATTCATTTTTATTTGAGAAAGGAAGAAAGATCACAGAAAAGAAAGTAAAAAAGAAAGAAAAGAAAAAAAATGCTGAAGAAAACCAAAAGGAAAAAATAAAATAATAAGGAAGATTAGAAAATGAAAAATCTTATGAAATGGCAAAATAGAAATGAATGAAAAAATAGAATGAAAAACAAAATAGAATGAATGAAAGACAAAATAGAATGAAAGACAAATAGAATGAATGAAAAAATAGAATGAATGAAAAAATAGAATGAAAGAAAAAAATAGAATGAAAGAAAAAAATAGAATGAATGAAAAAATAGAATGAATGAAAAATAGAACGAAAGACAAAATAGAATGAATGAAAAAATAGAATGAAAGAAAAAGATTCAGGAGAAAAGAGAGGAAAAATACAAAAAAAAAACATTAGAATTAGCAGAAAATAAGATGTTGGTCGGTTATTTTGTTTAATGACATAGCAATCCTTGTGGGTTATTTAATACCATATCTTGTTTTGTTTTTTTGTAAATATGATTTCTAAGCAAATAATTTGTAGATAGATATTTTGTTTGGTTTGGTTTTATAAACAGGTAGAAATAATTTTCATTAACTTCATATGTATTAATAAATTGGTAGAATTAATAAACTGGTGGTTGACTCTCAGCCACTGCCTTCTAGCACCTATACACTAAAATGGGTTGGGTGTTTGCCATAAGAGTGATTTAAAGAATACTGTCAGGGCAATCATATTGATGCTAGGGCTTGACATGACTAGCTGCTTGATTCGATCTTACCCCTCTGCAGAGGTGCAGTCAGTGTATTCTACAGCCCAAGCTGACAGGGCAGAAAATGATTAGAGTCTAAATACTAAACTAAAAGAACAAGGAATGAAAAACAAAGAAGAATTAAATAAGACTTAGAAAAAGAAAGGTAAAAATAAAGCACAAGAAAGAGGATAGGAAAAAAGAAAAGAAAAATTGAGAGAGTGAAAGAAAAGAAAAAAAAAAAGCAAGGATAAAAAAAGCAATATATTAATACACGTGAAGTTAATGAAAATTATTTCTGTTACATAATTCATAGGTTGCTCATGAATTATGTATGTACTGTAGTTAGATACATTTTGAATCAGAGTTTGTTAAATTCAAAATAACGGGGGTTGAGTGGAAAATTACCCCGAGCATTATTAGCAGGTAATGACCTTTACTTAACATTTCCGGAAATGTGCCATTAGAAGCGTGAGACAATTTTAAGTTTTTAGTTTAGTTGCAACCAGTTTCTAGCCAAGAGAAGACGCTATCATCAGCTCTCGAGATGTCGCTCTCACTGCGCAATCCTGGGCTGGTGTTTGTTCTTAATAAAGATGTTACATAATCGCCGCCCAGCACCTATATTTGTGGCCTTGAGCCAGACTTAGAAAAACCTTAAAAAAAAATGTACTACCGATTCTCTTATATTACTGGGTGGTCTTTGTAGAATCGCCGAAAAAGGAGTTAGAAAGATGAAATCTTTTAACGAGAGAAAGGAGACGATAAGTCTATGTTTAACGAAAAAACAGGATTAGTGACTACAGAGAGCCTTTTGATCTTAGAGGCTATGAACTCTGGTTGACCAGAGTGATTCGAAGGAATCGAACATTCGATTCTGTCCAGGACTAGCTCGAACATACCAGAAGAAGGAACTTCTGGAAGATTATTTAGACACACTATATATAGAGTCAGTGAGGGATCGGAGTTAGTTAGAGTTAGAGTCAGTCCGGAGTCAGGGGCAGTCAGAGCCAGTCAGAGAAGTCGGCCGGAGAGGCAGTGATCGTACGGGGTTTAGTAAACTGTTGTCGCTAAAGACCATAAGGAAAGGCCGGTTGCTGTTAAGAAAAGCTTGTCACCGAGATATTTACGAAGGACTAAAAACCCGAAGTTAAATCCACTTAAAATACACCTCTTGTTGAGATAGAGAATATTAGGGACTCTCTCTCTCTCTCTCTCAAAAGTTATAGTGAAGTTTTGAATATAATAAACTTCTGAAAAGTAAACACAGTGTTATTAATTTTCTCTATTTACGACGAAAGAAACCATTTTATGAATGGGACCTCCCCTGCCTGAAAGACGCACGGTGGTGAAACCTGATACCAGAGAAGCAAGCGGTGTGAGAAAGGTGATACCCCTTGACCAAGTGTGTGGAAGGATTTTGGGCTAAAAGGCTGACTGCTAGATCTGTGTTTGTAAACAAACGACTGTACGAGGATACGATTTGATACCGTGAAAGAAACAAACCCTGTACGTTATATATCGCTAATTCAGTGCCATGAAAAGAAAGGCACTACGTTGCAAAGACTTAAAGAAAAACAATTACTTGTTGATTGATTAAAATAAGAATGCACAGATACCCAGCCCAACCAGAAAGAAGAACCAGCCTGAAGAAAACAGCCTATAAGGATGGTTCAAAGTTATACATACTTTGGATACAAATAACTCCGACAAAGGTTAACGGACAAAACATCTAATATACACAGCACATGGATAACAGTTGATACAACGTACATAGTAACAGAGTACATATAAAAAGGGTACACAAATAAAGATAAAGACACATTCATGAATGATACAGATATACATATATGAGTACAGACATGAGACTAGCGATAGTCCATGCTGTGGATAACTTACAGTAATGTAAGGGGGCGGAGCCCCAACGAGAGGGGTTAGCCAAAATCTACCCCATGTGGCTCGTAGTTGCTGAAACAGGAAAAAGAGAGTGAAAGGGTTTGAATCCGGCGCTTAAATACTATGGTGCCCTAGCGGGCACCCAGCAAACTACAAGGGGCAGACAACTCCACCAGGCGACGCAACTAACGCTACAAGCCCAACAAGAGATGCTAACAAGCAAAAGGGTTAGAAAGTAAGAGCCCCTCATCATCTTTCATACTCTGTCTCTCTCTCTCTCACAATTATATAACTGAGATGTGACTAAATAACATGTCTACCAGTATATTAATACACATGAAGTTAATATTTCTCTGAATGTTTGAGATGAGGCTTGATGATTAGTATTATCTGCGTTATTCGGACTATTGTCCCCATCTTCATGGTTATTTGTACAACATTTCGGCTGATATGCCCTCCGGCCTTCTTCAGGTATTTCTTGTCAGACTCGGGAACTTTCTCGAACTCGGGAACTTTCTTGTCGTAATCGGGAGCCATCACGGAACTTTGAACCTAACCCTTTATTTAGTCCATGGGGGTATCCTGTTCTCATTCCGTTAACCATAGCTGGGGTAGGAGTTGTGTTAATTATTTTTCTATGGTAGAGGCAGTAACATAGAAAAATAATTAACACAACTCCTACCCCAGCTATGGTTAGCGGAATGAGAACAGGATACCCGTGTGGACTAAATAAAGGGTTAGGTTCAAAGTTCCGTGATGGCTCCTGATTACGACAAGAAAGTTCCCGAGTTCGAGAAGGTTCCCAAGTCTGAGAAGGTTCCCGAGTCCGACAAGAAATACCTGAAGATGGGGACAATAGTCCAAATAACGCAGATAATACTAACGTGAAGTTAATGAAAATTATTTCTACCAGTTTATTAATACACATGAAGTCAATGAAAATTATTTCTACCAGTTTATTAATACACATGAAGTCAATGAAAATTATTTCTACCAGTTTATTAATACACATGAAGTCAATGAAAATTATTTCTACCAGTTTATTAATACACATGAAGTTAATGAAAATTATTTCTACCAATTTGTTAATGCACATGAAGTCAATGAAAACTATTTCTACTGGTTTATTAATACACAGGAAGTTAATCAAAGCTATTTCTATCGGTTTATTAATACTCACAAAGTTGACAGAATACATGAAAATAAAATGGAGGGAAAGTATGAGAAAAAAATTGTCCAAGTAGAAAAAAGAAACAAAAAAAAAGAAAAATATTAAAGGTGAAAAAAGAGGAAAGAACAAAAAAAATAATAGTAAAGAAAAAGAGAAAGAAGAAAAGAAAGAGAAGAAAAGAAAGAAAAAAAAGATTAAACAAAGTAACGACAAATCTATACATATATAAAGGGCTGTTGGTGTGTATGTATGTACGAATGAAAGTACGAAAATAAAACAATTAATTGCAAAGTCAATATATATACGCATTGAATATCACTGTTTTTTGGGGTTTTGTGCAAAAATTATGAAGATCTGATTTATATTTGGGAAGATATTTAAAAATTAAAATATACATAGAAATAGCATTGAAATTCTACTTAAAAAATGTCGAGCATTTGTAAATCTCAAAAGTAAACAAATCAATAGACCAGGTTGTTTTTGTCTCCCCGCTTCTACCCAGGTGATGCTGGGTAGCCACTTCTAGTTATCAATAACATCAAAAGCTAGGCATTCATACACACATGAATCTAAAGTGAGAATTGAGAAAGAGAGAAATCCAGAATGAGATGAAAGTTAAAATCAGAGGAGGTAAGAAGAGAAAAAAATGAAAATTTAGAAAGAAAGAAAGAAAGAAAGACTGACACAGTTAGGAAAAATACAATCAGAGAATGAAAGAATCTTAAAGACAGGTTTAGAAAAAGAGGGTAAATTAGAAACTACATAGGGTAAATAGTCGTTGGGGTGGCCTAAAGTCGGTATCAGCCAATCAGCAAGGGAATCTATCCCCTTTTTACTAGCGCTAGACCAAGGAGATTATTTTAGCGTCTGAGGTGGAGCGCCACACCTACCATCAGCTCTATACTTTACTGCACAGATCCCTGTGCTACTCATACGCAGAGTTGAAGCAATGTAAAAAAAAATGTTTATATATATATATATATATATATATATATATATATAGAGAGAGAGAGAGAGAGAGAGAGAAAGAGAGTGGTTTAAATAGAGAAATATAATAGGTTGAAGAAGAGAGAAGGAATGAAAATATATAAAGATAAAAGAATAGAATTAAAAAAGAATAAAAATAAACAGGAAAGAGAGAGAGAGAGAGAGAGAGAGAGAGAGAGAGAGAGAGAGAGAGAGAGAGAGAGAGGGGGGGATAGAAACATAGACAAAAAAGCAGAAGATGGAAATATAGAGAAAGGAAATGGATGAATAAAGAGAGAAAATAAACTAAAGATTTTATTTCCCCCCAAAAAAAGAAAAGGAAAAAACTAGAGTCAAAATCAAGGGAGAGAGAGATAGAGAGGGGAGAGAGGAGAGGAGGGGAGAGAGGGAGAGGGAGAGGGGGAGAGAGAGAGAGAGAAAGAGAGACATCAAACCTTTGATGATTGTCATTGATCCTTGATAATTGACTGTTTTTTATCTCTTTCTTTCTTTCTTTCTTTCTTTCACTAATAACTGACTGATCATTTGCCTTGAAGAAACTAATTTTGAGAAACCCCATTGAAAGCAAATGTCCCTTAAAAAAATACTTTGTCTCCATTTAGTCGACTTGAACAGCTCAACAGTAATTTCCACTTCATAGGCCAATCTAACGAATATTAACTTCCTTCATTTCACACCATTTCACAGAGGACTCGATCAGGCAGAATGTCAAGACTTAACCAGTCCGACACGTTTATAGGAAATGCTTCAGGCTAGATTAGAGTTTTAAATGAACGTACAGCTTGATCCATACTGTGGATCGTTATCTATTCCAACAGATTTTTTTGATTTTTTGTTTTTGGAGCCGGATTCCTTTCTTTCTGTTACTTTCTAGTTAGGCTTTTAATAATATGAGAGTCATGGGGGTTCCACACAGGGACCGGCTCAGGGTACCAGCAATGAGGGTGGGGATGAAATCAGGGCACCAAGTGCAGGAGGTGCTTGTGAGGATTTTTAAATACAAATGAGAAAATTAATTAATTAAACAACCCCCCCCAAAAAAAAACCCCAAAAAAAACAAACAAAAAAACAAACAAGGACCTTGCTTCTATGCAGGATTTTTTTCCTCACCTACTTTCTACGGCTCACTGTAAGGTAATTTACGGGGATTCTGTCTGCAAGCATGCGGATGGTGTGACCCAACCATCGCAGTTGGCGTATGGCATGCGGAGGACAGGAGCCCCCCAAAAGCGGTTCAAAGACCATATTAAGACAACACTGAAGAAATATAACATCACACCTTCAAGCGTGGAAGATCTGGCCTCGAACAGACAGGGTTGACGAGACGCCTGCTACACAGGAGCTAAGCAGCTCAATAATGAGATAAACAGGACTGCAGAGTGGCAACGTCTTCGTCGTCATGAACAACCAAATGTAGATGGGAATTTCCCCTGCAATGTGTGTGACCACATATGCAAGTCCAGAATTGGACTAATGAGCCACCAGAGGGTCCACAAATGGAGATATGGAGTGATGTCATCGTCGTCTGCGATGGACTTCCAAAAGAAAAGAAAGACTTTCTACAGCTCAGTCACATGCCCATCAAAAATTTAGACGGGTTGTTTATTGTCATTATTAACTAGACAGCAAGGAAGTCTATCCTCTTTTTGCTAGCCCTAGACTAGCGAGAATTTTTTGGCATCTGAAGTGGAATGCCACACCTACCTTCAGCTCCTCACTTTACCACACAGATCCAAGCCATACTACTCATATGCTGAGTTGTTGAGGGCCAGTATCGAACCTGGAACTTGTGGTTCCTAAACGGATGTGCTACTGACTGAGCTAAACTGGCCCTTAGATGCTGATACTTGGTCATTTCTTTGGAAAGTTCCGTAATGGCTCCTAATTACGACAAGAAGGTTCTTGAGTTCGAAAAGAAAGTTCCCGAGTTTGAGAAGGCTCCCGAGTTCAACAAGAAATACCTGAAGAAGGCAGGTGGGCACATCAGCTGAAACGTTGTACAGATAACAATAAAGATGAGGACAATAGTCTGAAATATTCCAAATAATACAAATTATTAAGCCTCATTTCAAAAATTCAGAGAAATAGTATAAGGTTTGACATGCCATAAAATCCAACAAACCCACTAACCAACCAGTCTAATAAAAATGTTATCCTATGACAAAATAATAACCAATTTTATTATATTGGCCTGTCATAGTAATTTATAGCTTTCAAAATCAAATTATTTCACTTCTCTTCTGTCTGCAGTAAAATGTTGCTTGGTGACTAAAGATAAACTACAAAGAAATGAAATAATGTACTTTTTTCTAAGTATAGCTGTTGGTATTTCCAAATGGTCATTGAATTGATAGTAATAAACTATCAAGTTGCTAAGCCAACCATATATTAGATTTGCTTCAAGATACTAATTCATAAGCCATTTAACACCAAATGTTCTTCTTTGTGTTCACCGCAAAGACATATTTTCCCAGTTCTACTTCTGTTGATGTTACTGTATTTTTTAAAATTGCTTTTATTCTTATATCTTCTCCTTTTCTCCATATTGAAAATTCTTTTGCATGTTTCTTCTGTTTCCTGGGTCGAAATTTATTCTTACTTTTTCCTTCATGTTAAAATTTGTTGAATGTCCTTCATCTTTCCTACATAGAGATTTCTTTCTTTTCTTTTCTTTTTCTTTCTTTTTTTTTATCCTTCATTTACTGCTTTTTTCCATCTTGTTGTTCTCTTTCCTTTTTTCTTTTTTCTTTTTTCTTTTTCTTTTCTTTTTTTCCTTCATTTACAACTTTTTTCCATCTTGTTCTCTTTCCTTCATAGAACTTTCTTCTTTCTTTTTTCTTTTTCTTTTCTTTTTTTCCTTCATTTACAACTTTTTTCCATCTTGTTCTCTTTCCTTCATAGAACTTTCTTCTTTCTTTTTTTTTTTCTTTTCTTTTTTCCTTCATTTACAACTTTTTTCCATCTTGTTCCTTTCCTTCATAGAACTTTCTTCTTTCTTTTTCTTTTCTTTTTTTCCTTCATTTACAACTTTTTTCCATCTTGTTCTCTTTCCTTCATAGAACTTTCTTCTTTCTTTTTCTTTTCTTTTTTTCCTTCATTTACAACTTTTTTCCATCTTGTTCCCTTTCCTTCATAGAACTTTCTTCTTTTCTTTTTCTTTTCTTTTTTCCTTCATTTACAACTTTTTTCCATCTTGTTCTCTTTCCTTCATAGAACTTTCTTCTTTCTTTTTTCTTTTTCTTTTCTTTTTTTCCTTCATTTACAACTTTTTTCCATCTTTTCTCTTTCCTTCATAGAACTTTCTTCTTTCTTTTTTCTTTTTCTTTTCTTTTTTTTCCTTATTTACAACTTTTTCCATCTTGTTCTCTTTCCTTCATAGAACTTTCTTCTTTTCTTTTTCTTTTTTTTTCCTTCATTTACAACTTTTTTCCATCTTGTTCCTTTCCTTCATAGAACTTCTTCTTTCTTTTTTTTTTTTTTCCTTCATTTACAACTTTTTTCCATCTTGTTCTCTTTCCTTCATAGAACTTTCTTCTTTCTTTTTCTTTTCTTTTTTTCCTTCATTTACAACTTTTTTCCATCTTGTTCTCTTTCCTTCATAGAAATTTCTTCTTTCTTTTTCTTTTTCTTTTCTTTTTTTTCCTTCATTTACAACTTTTTTCCATCTTGTTCTCTTTCCTTCATAGAAATTTCTTCTTTCTTTCTTCTTTTTCTTTTCTTTTTTTTCTTTTCTTTTTTTCCTTTTCTTATCGCATGAACTTGTTGATTTTAATGCATTCAAACCACTAAAGAAAGTTAATTTGTCGATAAAGACGCCTTCAAACTGCTAAAAAAAAATATTCTAAAGAGAGAGGGGGGTTAAAATATTTACATTTACTTGTTGAGTAATGACTGGGGAGGGGTAAAATATTGCTTTCATATTGCATTAACTTTTCGGGAAAAACGCCTTCAAACAGCTAGGGAGTTTGTAAGTAGCACGGGGTGAACTTTGAGCAGGCACCAGTTAGTGTTTTTTAGGGCAGAAGACCAGGACCATGAATGAGATATGCACTGATTTTTATTTGTACGAGAAAAAGTATGCTCCCCAGGGGCAAGTATTTAGGTCTTAATGTAATAAAATATATTAAAAAAGAAAGACTAGCGAAACTAAATAAGAATGAATATAAAAATATTACACTTATTTTAATGTTATTTTAATTGATTTCTATAAAAAATTATATATACAATTACTTTTAATATGTGTCAGAATAACATGACAGTATTAGAAATCAGTAACATCAAATAATTATTTATTAAACCCAGTTTTGTTAAAATCATTATGCAAATTATCCCCATGATATACTATGTAAATGTTTATTTCTTAGATATATATAATACATATTTCAGGATTTTAAATGCATTAATAGTATGGGCAGTTTTGCGGCAAATCTAACTTGGATAGACTTTAATAGAAACATCATTAATAAATTAAATTAGAAATAAATTGAATTATTGAAATAGATCAATAATTAGGACTGAGCCTATTCTAGTAGTGATCACCCCAAGCAAAGTTTAACAGGTTGGAATTCAGAGTTTTCCTTCCCCTAGACTGGTTATCTAACCAAGGTTAAAGAGCACAGTCTGCCTTACTATTCACCCATAGCTAGATGGAGAGTAGTTGGATTCATACCTTTCCCAAGAGTATTAGCGCTATGTGAACTGTAGCTTTGTCCAGAATTTAAATAATAATAGATAAGTTGCTAACTAAGATTAGATAATGACTATTTCCTAATCGTTAAGCATATAACTTAGATAACTAAGGAAATTGGGATGTCAGTGGTGATGTAGTTTTGGTTATAGATGGACAGTTACATAATCTCCATTATAATGAGATGTCCATCTTTCCTTTATGGCAATGTTTTCTTTCGTTTATTTTTTTCAATTTCATTTTCATTTTTTTGTATCTTATTCTTCTATCTAGATGAGAAAATTTCTTTTTTTTCCCTCCCCATTTGCATATTTTTTTTTACATGTCATTCTTTTCTCTAGATGACAATTTTTTTTCCTTTCTTTTTTTTCTGTTTTTTTATTTGTATATTCTTCTCTTTTCTTGCAGAGATATTTCTCTTTCCCCCTTCATTTCCATCTTTTTTTTTGTCATTCTTTTTCCTTTACAAGATGTGTCAAAAAAAGTATTGAGATTTTTGGTACTTTTTGATACACCTTGTATATTGAAAAAAAAAACAAAAAACGTTCCATTCATTCTTCATTTCTATCTTGGTAAATACAGCTTTAAACTTGGTACTTTTTTGACACACCTCGTATTCTGAAAAATATTAATGAATGGAATGTTACTTTTTTTTCAGAATACAAAAAGTACAAAAAATCTCGATACTTTTTTAGACACACCTTGCATAACAATTTCTCCCCCCCACCTCCCACCATTATTTACATTATCCTGGATATGATGCTATACAGCATCTTGAGGTTGGAGATGCATGGTGTAATGGTTAGAGTCATAGGAAATGGACTCATCAACCGAAAATTCTGGACGAAGATACAGTTCACACAGCGCTAATACCCTTGGGAAAGGTATGAGTCAAACTACTCTCCCTCTAGCTATGGGTAAATAGTAAGTCAAACTGGGCTCTTTAATCTTGGCTAGGAAACAAGTCTAGGAGAAGGAAAACTCTGAATGCAAACCTGTTAAACTCAACTTTAAAAATTGACCTTGTGTCACATCCTGCTCGTGCAGAGGGGTTGGTAAATATATATACAACTTCTAGTGGTGAGGTTCCAATTCTGGAGCTTTGGGGAGTGTGGAGTATCCCTTCATTGCTATTACTCATAGGTCAACTCTGACCTGGAGTGGTAGCACCTGTTAGTTACCCATCTATGGGTTAAATAGATTAAAAAAATGTATTTAGAAAAATTTGAATACCCAATAAGAATGAATAAAACAAAAATGTCTTTGGCATAAAATAACCCATGGATTGACAGGCTGTAAAATCCAACCAACCAACCAACCAACCAACCAGCCAACCAACCAACCACCAACCTTTGTTTATAGATTTTTATTTGTATGTCTATCTTTCCTGTATGGAAATTTTTCTTTCTTTTTTCTTTCTTTTTTTTTTTTTACTTCATTTTCATCTTCTTTGCATTCTATTCTTTCTAACATAGAAAATTTCTTCTCCCCCTTTTTATTTTTCGTATCTTTTTATGTGTTATTCTTTCTCCTAAATAACAATTTCTTCTTCTTTTTTTCTTTTTTTTCTTCTTCTTCTTTTCTTTTTTCTTCTTTTTTTCTTCTTTTCTTTCTTCTTTTTCCTTTTTTCTACTTCTTTTTCTTCTCTTCTTCTTTTTTTTTGCTTTTTTCGTCTTTTTTCTTTTTCTTCTTCTTTTCTTCTTTTTTCTCCCTTTACATATTTTAATTTGTATATCCTTTCCTTTTCTTTTTTTCCTTCATCCTTTCATTTTTTTTTTTTTGCATGTCTCTCCTTACCTGCACAAAAAATATCACTTTTTTTTTTCAATTCATTCTTCTTCTTCTTCTTCTTCTTCTACAGATTCTTTTGTATATCCTCACCTTTTCTTTCTTTTTTTCTTTTCTTCTTCCCTTCATTTCCATCTTTTTTGCATGTCTCTCCTCTTACTGCATAAAAAAAATATCCCTTTTCTATTTTTTTTCTTCGCTTCATTTACATCTTTCTTACCTTATTTGCATAATCTATTTCTTCTTTGCATAGAAATGAATTCCTTCCATCCATATCTGCATTAGAAAATAGACTCATCATCTAAAAACAAATGAACAAAAGAAAATATGCACACACGAACACATTTGTGCACACACACAAGCACGTATATGCATGCACACACATACACACTCACACATGTACACACTCACACACACACGTTCGCACGTACATACACACTCACACAGACACATGTATGCATGTATGTACACACTCACACACACACATATTTACTTTGATAGCTATACACTCTTACCCTTACCAATCATTATTTTGTGTATCTGTGTGATTGGTTGAGAAACCAGAGCCACAATATCTGGCTATTTTTGTCTCAATTTCTGAGATGAGGAATTATCATTATTAGCAGGACTTGTAGATATACCACAGTATGATAATTTAATTATCACAATGTTTGATATGTTTACTTAAGAGCTATTGTTAAATAGTTCCAATATGTAAAAAGTATAATAATCTTGATTTAACTCTCTCTCACTCTTTTTTTCTTTCTTTCCTTCATTGAAACAGATTAGTGTTGTCACTTCCAAGCACTCACCCCCTCTCTTTATCTTTCCCCTAATCTCTTTCTTTCTTTCTTATTATATTTTTTCTGTGTAGCTTGTCCTTTTTCTTCCCTTTCTTTCTTTATAATAAAAATGGAATGGTCCATTATTTAGCTGAGGTGACATCACTCATAAGAAATAAGAATTTGGTGGATAAGCAACACCAGATAATCATAATTTACATTTTTGTATTTCATCTTGGATGATTTGGAAAGTCCCATTGCCAGATGGTGTTGCAAGAATACGACGGTCGGAAGATTAATACCGTAAGATTTGATTTTAGTACAATTTCACATTTGTATATATTTACCAACCCCTCTGCACGAGCAGGATGTGACACAAGGTCACAAATATGAGGCATCCAGCAAGGATCAAACTCGTTACTCAGTTGTATAAGTGCTAAGCTGTATATATAATATATATATATATATATATATATATATATTTACCAATCCCTCCACATGAGCAGGATGCGACACAAGGTCAATTTCTTAAGCAGAGTTTAACAGGTTTGAATTCAGAGTTTTCCTTCTCCTAGACTGGTTACCTAGTCATGGTTAAAGAGCCCAGTCTGCCCTGCTATTTACCCATAGCTGGAGGGAGAATTGGATTCATACCTTTCCCCAGAGTATAAGCGCCATGGGAAATGCAAACATCTCCGTCCAGGAATTGAACTCAGATCGACGAGTCCATTTCCTATGACTCTAACCATTAGACCATGTGCCTCCAAGTGCTAAGCTGTTCAACAGAGAGTAAGATTATGTTCTTGCTGGTTTACCAATGATATGTGTCCTTTCTTGTTTTAATTTTTGTATTGTATGCCCGCATTTTCTATTCTATTCTACTTATGAGAGATACCTGTGGTTATGCCCTCATATTTAATAGTCTATTTTACTTATCTTTCGGAGAGACAGCAATTTTCTACTTACGAGGGTGTTGTGGCCTGGTTAGGGGCCAGAATAAAGACACAAGAAAGGAAATGAGTTAAACAAAATATATTGACAAAGAACAGTAGTGCAAACAAATACAAATGAAAATGGTACTCGCGAGGCTGTCTTATCAGCTATCTGCTGAAATATTAACTCTCTCTCTTAAGTGCAGAACCTGCTGCTATTTATAGTTGGAAGAGTTCATGCATGCATGGTAAATTACCATAACAGAGGGTGAGTCAAAAAGTAATGCCATTTTGTTTAGGACAGGTATAATTAGCAACAGAGGAACATGTAACATACATCAAAATGAAGCTGGTCCTCTGTGGATCACATCCTTACTTTTCCACATAGTTACCATTTCTCTCAATAGCAATGTTCCACTTTCGAATGAGAGCATGTATCCTTGTCCTGTAAAATTCTTTTGACTGTTCTTTGAGTCACTTCTTCACTACAGATTTCACTTCATCATCACTTGAATAATATTTGCCTCTCAAACCCACTTTCATGGGGCGAAGAGATGAAGGCACTAAATCTGGTGAGTATAGATGGTGCGGTAAAGTTGTCCACCCAAATGTGGTGATTTTTTCCCTTGTCCTAATGCTTGTGTGGGGTCGAGCATTGTCATGCAGAAGGAGGACATTGTTGATTGGCAAGTGGGGTCTTACTCGTTGGATTCTTGCTCTGAGCCTCTTTAGTGTCTCAATGTAGGCTTTAGTTTTATAAAAAAACTTCATATGAAATAAAGAAAATAGCATTACTTTTTGACTCACCCTCATAAAGATGTTTGCAAATAAAATTATCTGAGATAAAAGACTATTAAAGTATAATGTTTTGAAGTGGAAAAATCAGATCTTCTGTGATAGACTAAAGTAGATGTGAGGAAAAAGTGGACGTGAATCCAACAGTATGTAATATTATGAAAAAATTGAAAAACACAAATTTATAAACGAGTAATGTTTATTTCGCCTACGCTGCAGTGTTTTGATCTGTTTCAATAGATCTTCATCAGGGCTTTCATTAGTTTGAAAAATAAAAGTATCACAGAAATTAAGAAATCTTCAAGATCCTGGTATTTGTATATATAATCGAGGGAGGGAAGGAAGAAGAAGAAGAAAAGAAAAAAGAAGAAGAAGAAGAAGAAGAAGGAGGGAGAGAGAGAGAGAGAGAGAGAGAGAGAGAGAGAGAGAGAGAGAGAGAGAGAGAGAGATGATGGTCTTGCAGATTTCTTATTTTCTGTGATACTTTTATTTTTTCCCTCAAACTAACGAAAGCTCTGATGAAGATCTATTATGAACTATAATGCTTCTGATTTTTAAAAATAAAATTTATTTTATTTTTAACACAGAACACACATTTAAAAAAATTTCCAGCATTGAATAATAGCATTTTGTTTGTACCCTTTCTTCTAATGGTTATTCATCCCATCTTTCTCTCATATGTTGCTCTTGATGATGACCGATCTATTAAAACGGTCGAAACAGATTTCTGTCAGCAATTATAAACATCATTTGTTTTTTCATAAATGTTAAATTCATACTGTTGGATTAATTTCCATTTATTTT
This sequence comes from Doryteuthis pealeii, assembly GCA_023376005.1. NCBI lineage: Eukaryota > Metazoa > Mollusca > Cephalopoda > Myopsida > Loliginidae > Doryteuthis > Doryteuthis pealeii. The sequence goes on along the minus strand of CM042154.1, from coordinate 72,515,759 downwards.
CATACTAAAGTAGATATATTCTAAAATTTCTAGAAGTAATAAAGTGTTTTTAAAAATTTTAGGACCAAGTTATCTATACATATATAAAGGGCAGTTGATGTGTATCTATGTATGTATGTATGTATGTCCGGATGAAACTATGAAAATAAAACAATTAACAACAAAGTAAATATATATACATATTAAATATCACCAGATCTTCCTTTTTGTGCAAAAATGATGAAGATTTGATTTATATTTGAAGATATTTAGAAATAAAAATATACATAGAAATAGCATTGAATTTCTATTTAAAAATTTTCAGCATTTGTAAATCTCAAAAGTAAACAAATCAATACCCCAGGATTTTTTTCCCCACCATCTACCTAGGTGATGCTAGGTAGCCACTTCTACTATTGAATAAGAGACAAATTTAAAATTATTAAATTAAATTAAAATTAAATTATTAGTGAAATAGACCACTAATTAGGATTGAGCCTATTCTAGTAGCGACCACCCCAAGCGGAGTTTAACAGGTTTGAATTCAAAGTTTTCCTTCTCCTAGACTGGTTGCCTAACCAAGGTTAAATAGCCTAGTCTGTCCTACTATTTACCCATAGCTAGAGGGAGAGTAGTTGGATTCAAACCTTTCTCAAGGGTATTAGCGCTATGTGAACTGTAGCTTCACCCAGGATTTGAACTCGGGTTGATGAGTCCATTTTCTACGACTCTAACCATTAGACCATGCACCTCTACTTTTGCACAAGATTCAACATTTTATAGTAATTTGGACTAAAGTTTTATCTTCTAACCAATAATATTATCTGATTGAATAACAGGCTAAGAAAGAAAAAAAGTACCTTATTTGTACTGACTGACCCCAAGCCTATATCTATCATTTTCTTACCATGTGATTTGCATTAACAAAAGATCTGTAAGGAGAGGTCAGAGGGAAATGACCGTAGTTAAATCTGTTCTCTAAACACCATAATAATTACTAGGTATACAAGTACTTACTACAAGTAATTAGTACTAAATTAAATCTAGAAGGTAAACTTATTTTAAGTCAGGAAAATAACTTCTTTTTTTTTTTTTTTTGCAAAGTATTATACTAATAAAATCTCTATACCCCTAATATTAAAGATAAATAAAAATAATGATGCTTTATGTATTGTATAAAGTAAAATCGTTGGGGTGGCCTATTAGTCGGTATCAGCCAATCAGCGAAGGAGTCTATCTCCTTTTCACTAGCGCTAGACCAAGGAGATTGTTTTTACGTCTGAGGTGGAGCACCATACATACCATCAGCTCCTTACATTACTGTACAGATCCCTGTGCTACTCATACAGTGAGTTGGCAAGGGCCAGTAAGTTGTATATCTATATGCAATCAATCAAATAGCTCAGAATATGATTGGTCTGTATGTCCAGATACGGCAGAAAAAATACACCCAACAAAACTGCCACATCAAACTTTACACACACACACACAAACACACACACACATACACATACACACACACATACACACACACATATCTGAGGTGGAGTGCCACACCTCTATCAGCTCCCCACAGAGATCCAAGTTATGCTAACCATAAAAAACCCAGTTACATTTATATTAAAGGCACCTGGATAATGAGATTTCAATTAGGTCTGCGAGTTGTTCATTTCAAATTGGGTGGTCAGTGTGTTTATTTATTTGTATAGTTGTTAGTGACTCACACATTTTATTAGCAGGATGAACAGTTAAGTTTTATATTTAGTACAAATGAATAAAAACTTTTTATTTTGTTAATCCATTTGTTTTCCAGTTTTTATGTCTTTCTCAATTTTTTCAATGATTGTGAATTTAGCATCTGTTAAAATCCTGACCATTTGAGCAGGAGTGTTGTTCTATGGGTATTAGTTTGCTGTGATCCAAAGATTGGATTCTCTGTCTGTAGTGTTATATTACCCACTCAATATCGGGTATATAATCGAAGAGAGAGACAGACAGTGTAGAAGTGGAATGAGGGGCTCTTACTTGTTACTCACTGCTGTTACAATTTTATGGGCCATCCTCCAATCTTCAAGCAAGAGCGCTTGTCCAGCAGAAATCCTCGTTAACCCTCTGGTAAAGAATCCTCAGTATTGTAAGCTCCTTCATCAATGGTTTGCAAGTGGACCATGAAAGTATCAGTGGTTAAGTTGTGAATCAGCCACGCATTATGGCTGTTAATTGGCTGGAGGAATAAACCATGTGACCTCGCCCAGTCTATAAATTTAGGTGGGGAATTGTTGCATACCTTATATACCACCATATTCCAACAGCTGCTTCTAACTCGTTGGCCGCCATATTCTTCTCAGGCTGATCCAATAGGGCTTTCTTATTCAGTCTAATTTCTTTGGGCTGGTTGTTTTTTGTTTTAAATAACACAACATGACTTGTTATTTTTCGGACCATGTAACCATTAAGCACCCCAGGTGAGAGTTGTCTTGAAAGGAACACCTTTTGCTTTTCACCATAAAATCCCAGTGATTTTTTTTGCATTAGAATTTCAATGTAAGATTTTTTTAAAGTTTGTTCATGTATATTTACAACCCAAAGGCATGTTTTTATACTAAAATAGTTTTCGATTATAATTACAAAAAAATAGTTATTTATTGGTTACTTGGTTCCAACATCCTTTTATTTAAATAAACATAAAAACTATTTTGTAAATAAAAACTATTTTCATTTAAATAAACATATCTGCATTTCTCTTCTGATTAAATAAAAACTATTCTAATATAAAAATGCGTCTTTCATATAAAAACGTGTCTTTTGTTTAAAGTTTTTAAAACTTAGAAAAAAATTCCTTTTTAAATTCCTATTGAATTAACAACAACAATATGAAATAACTATTGTTTTTATTAAAATCTATAACTATTTTAGTATATAAACGTGCTTTTGGGTTGTAAATATACATGAACAAACTTAAAAAAAATCTTACAGTGAAATTCTAATGCAAAAAAAATCACCGGGAGTTTACAGTGAAAAGCAAAAGGTGTTCTTTTCAAAACAGCTCTCACCTGGGTTGCTTAATGGTTACATGGTCCATTTTTCTTAAGTCTTTTATTTAAATCAACCAAGCCCTTTTATTTAAATCAACCAAGATTCAACCAAGCAGTGGAGAACAACTCTCAGAGCAAGTGGATCAATGCTCACTCTGACTCTCTCATTGCATCTAAATAAAACTTCTCACGCCTGTAATGACACCTTACAGAGGGGTCAAGTCGAGGTCAGCATGAATCAATTATAACCCTAACGTTTATGGTAATTCCACATTTAACTCCCTCTGATTTTAATTCTAACAAACTTTTATTCAAAAATATTCTTACTACCATTCATATATAATTCATTGACTATCCATGAATTATGTAACAGTAGTTGTTTAGCAGCGTGGAGGTGCATGGTCTAATGATTAGAGTCATAGGAAGTGGACTTGTTGACCCGAGTTCAATTCCTGGACGAAACTGTTTGCATTTCACATGGTGCTAATACCCTTGGGAAAGATATGAATCCAATTCTCCCTCCAGCTATGGGTAAATAGTAAGCTCTTAAACCATAGCTAGGTAACCAGTCTAGGAGAAGGAAAACTCTGAATTCAAACCTGTTAAACTCCGCTTAAGAAATTGACCTTGTGTTACATCCTGCTCATGCGGAGGGGTTGATAAATATATATAGGTGTGATTGCCTAGCCAGCTTCAGAGTGCTTCGGCCTCTGGAGCGGCTAAGTAAAATTAACAGCATTGATCCCAGGGGCTATCCCCCCAGGCAATACCTGCCCCTTGATTTAAAGGGGCAGAGCTGGGTTTATTATCTTAACCCATAGATGATTGCCTAGCCAGCTTCAGAGTGCTTCGGCCTCTGGAGCGGCTAAGTAAAATTAACAGCATTGATCCCAGGGGGCTATCCCCCCAGGCAATACCTGCCCCTTGATTTAAAGGGGCAGAGCTGGGTTTATTGCCCAGCACCTGAGGTGCCCCCCTTGAGTGGGAATGCTGATGGGATTAATGCATTTTTGCTTCTTTGATTTGATTCACTGTAAATTTTGAAGGTTTTTTTAGTTGTGAAGCTTGTAAATGAGTTTGGTTTGGTTTTATTTTACGGCATATCAACCTCAGTGGGTCATTTAATGCCGATAAAGTTTTGAAATGAATTCAATTCTTAATGGATAATACAATTTTTTTTATAAATACATTTTTCTATTTAACCCATAGATGAGACCATAACAGGTACTACCACTCCGGGTCAGAGTGGACCTGGGAGTAATGACGATGAAGAAGTACTGCACACTCCCTAGGGCTTCAAAATTGGAAATTCACAAAGAGATTAACCTAACAGGTACTACCAATTCAGATCAGAGTGGACCTGGGAGTAATGACAATGAAGTGATACTCCCCGGTTGGTTGGTTGGTTGGTTGGTTTTTACGGCATGTCAACCCATGCTCCACATTCCCCAAACCTCTAAAACTGGAATCTCACCATCAGATAGAGTTTAACGTCATTCCCAGGACATGTAGACCCTCAGCCACCGCCTTCTAGCACCCATATGATAAAAAGGGGTTGGGGCTTGCCATAAGGGCAATAGGGTTGGGAAAATCATATAGGTGCTAGGGCTTGACATGGCCAGCCGATTGATCGGAGGAGGTCTCTCTGACCGTCCGTCTAGCCTAAATAAGGGCCAAAGTGGAGTATTGCAAGTCATGGACTACTCAGCCACCTGGGTTCTATCCTTAAGCATCACAGGCCACCAGCCACGGCCAACAGGTGGCCCCATTGAGGGAGTCTTACCCCTCTGCAGAGGTGCAGTTGGTGCATTCTAACGCCCCAGCTGACAGGGCGGGTAAATGAGTTGGTTGATTTTAGATGGTCAGCAAAATTTAGTAGATTTATTAGCAGGTTTGGACCATATGACCTTTAGTCACCCCTTTTTGATCTCGATTAAGAAAGGACATGTTTTTCATTTACACTGTCAATATTCGGTTGTTTTAACAGACGATTTTTAGATTCAAAAAAAAAAATTATACAACTAACCCCTAACCCTAACCCCTAACAAACAACGGGATATTGACGGTGTAAATGAAAAACATCTCCTTTCTTAATCAAGATCAAAAAGGGGTGCCTAAAGATAATATGATCCGCAGGTTTCTTATTGATTACTTTATTATCTAGTACTAGCAAATATATGCACCCTTCGGGTGCAAGTATTTAAGTTTTGATATAATAAAATATCATATTAAATTAGAAAGGCTAATGAAACTGACTAAGAATGCAGATAAAAAAGATCTACAACCGAGGGGGTATAATCGAAAAATAGAACAACTTTGAAACTAACTATTCCATCATTTTCCATTACTCCCCTGTTTCATTGGTAAATTTTCCTAATTTAACTATTTAGTTAAAATAGGAAGTAAAAGATAATATTACAGTTATTTCTTCTTGTAAATAAATTTCTTTTAAGATTTATCCACGAGATTTTTGTTTATATTTCTTAAGATAAAACCAAACAATTAGAAATCAATAATACCAAGCACATATTTATTAAAATAAAATTTTAAATATCAATATGCAAATTAGCCTTCTCGTTCAAACTGTAAATCGCTATTTTGTTGTATATATAAATACAATTGCATGTTATTAGTACGTAGATATTGTCAACAGTATTAATAATGTAAAACAATTTTTATTAATAACTGAAGGTTTAAAAGAATGAAATCATGGAGAATTTGACGTAAATAATTAAGGGAATTGTGACTTCAGTAGTAATATAGTTTCGGTTACAGACAGAAAAACACACAATCTCCATTATAATAAGATATTGTTGCTTCCTATCATTTCATGTAGCACAGAACTTGATTAGTTTGATCAGTATGGTAAAGTGGGAAGAAGAAAGTAGGTGTGGCTCTCATAAAAATCTCCTTGGTCTAGCACAAGCAAAGAGGGGATAGGCCACTCTGCAAACTTTACTTTATTATCACTATCTGATCACCCACAGCTTGAGAATATCAAGTTTATATTGAATAGTTAAATAAATCTGTCTGTAAAAATAAAAGAGGAGCAAATGGTAGGTGTGGCGCTCCACTTCAGATGCAAAAACAAACTCCGTGGTCTAGCCCAAGCAAAAGGGGATAGATATCCTTGCTGTTCAGCTGATACTGACAATAGGCCACTCCATCTTCATCTTCAAGCTGACAAGATAACTTCCAAAAGGAGAAATAATGGTCGTAGCAAGACAGACTGTGGTCACGTAAAGTATATTTGTTGTACAAATTGTGCTTGCTGTGTGCCTAAAGACAAAGCCATTAAAAAATTTGTCATCCGAAATATTGTAGAAGCTGCAGCTGTTAGAGATATCTCAGATGCCACTGTATATGAAGTTCATACACTTCCCAAGTTGTTTGCTAAACTACTTTATTGTGTCTCCTGCGCCATTCTCTCTAAAATTGTGAGGAATCATTTCTGTGAGGCCTGTAAAGATTGTGTCCCATCAATCCAATTCCGACCAATGAGAGGTGAAGATGATCAAGGTGCCAGAACTGGACAGACCAAGTAAATGTCTAAATGTCTACTCCCCCAACTTTATTTTTCCTCTAAAAAAAAAAAAAAAAATATGTAGGAGTGACAAGACTTTCAGACCACATAGTACATTTGTTCATATCAAGAGTTGTAAAAATCCTTGTCCAATGCATTTTTATAGTGAAAATCATTGTCCAATGCATTTTTATAGTAAAAATCATTGTTCAATGCATTCTTATAGTAAAAATCATTGTCCAATGCATTTTTATAGTGAAAATCATTGTCCAATGCATTTTTATAGTAAAAATCATTGTCCAATGCATTTTTATAGTGAAAATCATTGTCCAATGCATTTTTATAGTGAAAATCATTGTTCAATGCATTCTTATAGTAAAAATCATTGTCCAATGCATTTTTATAGTGAAAATCATTGTTCAATGTATTTTTATAGTGAAAATCATTGTCCAATGCATTTTTTATAGTAAAAATCATTGTCCAATGCATTTTTATAGTAAAAATCATTGTTCAATGCAATGCATTTTTATAGTGAAAATCATTGTCCAATGCATTTTTATAGTGAAAATCATTGTCCAATGCATTTTTTAGTAAAAATCCTTGTCCAATGCATTTTTATAGTAAAAATCATTGTTCAATGCATTTTTATAGTGAAAATCATTGTCCAATGCATTTTATATAAAAATCATTGTTCAATGCATTTTTATAGTGAAAATCATTGTCCAATGCATTTTTATAGTGAAAATCATTGTCCAATGTATTTTTATAGTGAAAATCATTGTCCAATGCATTTTTATAGGGCAATTCCATGTCAAAACATCCAGACAAAAGTAAAATTTGTCATCCACCCCCTTCAATGAGTGAGTCCTTTGTTTTTATGTTCACTTGTGTTTGTCTGAGTAGGCTATTCAACTAAAGTGACTTGATTCAAACAATGTTTAGTGTCTATTAAAATGAGACACTTGACTTTCATATTTTCCCACATCACGATTGAACTGAATTTATTCCACTTTGACATTCATTTCATTTATTAGTTTATTAGTTTTTTTTTTTATAGTAAATTAATTGTTCATCTTTACAACAATAAAGTCTGTAATAATGATTAATGGAAAAAAAAAAAAAATAACAACACTGATTTATATACAGAATTTCATTCATGTGTATTTTTTGTGTTATCTTATAAATTGTTTGAATTAAGGAATAGTGTTTTCTATTCTAGTCTCTACTCTGCCAATTATCAAAAACGATGGGGGGGGGGGTTAAAGCTGAATATCAAAGGTTCTCCAGGCAAAAAGAAAAGAAAATAGTGAGTCCATTGAGAGAAACTGCCTTGGCTTTTATGCTAGATTGTTGAAAAAAATCACAATAATGTAATTTAATTTGAATACATTTTAAACTATTTTTCAGTCAATTTTGCTCAAATTTTCATAAACATGGCCGTCAATGCTGTCTAAGATGATGTAAAATCTGTATTTTACAAAATAAATTTAACTCACCCCTGACCCTGTAGCGAGCCAGAAGTTCTTACTTCAACGGACAGAAGTCGAATGACAAAAATAAGTAGTTTGCGCATGTGGATCGCGCAACCTAGTAAAAAATAAAATTTAAAATAAAATCCGTAAAATTCAACCAATCAGAGGCATTCCCACCTAATAAGAAAATTTATCAAATAGACCCTTTTGGAGCCTATGCTGGACTATAAAAAAGCCAGCCTTTCGGATCCTAACCAGAAAGATCTCATTTGCCTAAGGGAATTCACGTCACCCTTTTTAAGAACATTTCGCTTACATGCTGAAGGTATCTATCTATCTATCTATCTCTCTCTTTGAATAACCTATGCTTTCGGAGATAAACCTTAGATTCATTCAACTTATGCCTGACTGCTTTTGAGTTGACTTTAAACTTTCACCTTTTCTTTCTCACTTTTGAACTGTGAAATACCAGCTTACATTTTACATTTGAACTTTAAAAAAAGAACTTTTGGCTTAACCTTGCCCAGTATTCAATGCTACCTTTTTGTATACATTTTGTTAATACAATTTTGTTTGTTTGATCAAGAGTTTTGTCTTCTATGCCATTGTGCTTGATTGTTTTATGGTCTTTAAATGTTTGAATACTTTTATTAAATATTGACATCAAACTGCCCTACCTATCGCCATAACCCGATTGAAAAAAAATTACCAAAAATCAGGGAATTTTCCAATTTTAATGAAATTTTCAGTGTTGATTTATCAATAAATTAATCTTATAATGCATCAGTTATTTTATTTCCAAACTTTCTAACTTAATTAGGTATTTCTGCTATGGTAAATTAATATATAAAATTCATTTAAAATATGAAACACATAATTTTAAGTTTCAAATTTCATATTTTTAGATTCTAAAAACAAATATTTATTTAATAACTAGTTTAGTTTATTATTTTTATCTAATTTTTGTAGAAACACTCTATTGAAAATTTAGCCCCCCCTCCTTTTAAACAGAACAAATATTGATGTATATTTTTTCTTATATAAGATAATAGCCATTTAAATCGAAATGAGTAAAAAAAAGATCTACAAAAATTATTTTTTTTAGTTTTTATTTTACATTTTATTTTCTGATTTTCGGTACTTATTTTCTACCAGAATAGCACCCTTAAATCTTTTTTTTTCTATTTACACCTTAATTCTTTTGTCTTTTTATCTATACTGTAATTAGTTTCAACTTTACATAACTCCCACTGATATTTTGTGTCCCCACCAAAAAAAACATGGGGGGGGGGGGTCAAAGTTAAGTGACTTGAAAAAAAATCAGAAAGTTTTGAAATAAAATAACTGATTCATTATAAAATTCATTCATTGATAAATCAACACTGAAAATTTTATTAAAATAGGATAATTCCCTGATTTTTGGTAATTTTTTCAATCGGAAGGGGGGTGGGTGTAAATTTATTTTGCAAAATATGGATTTTACGGTAACTTTGCCAGTACCTAATATTTTTCATTTAAAAGAATTTTTTGTATCTTTATCCTTCACAAAATATAGATATAAATGAATATAAATAAACTTTTGTGTTAAATCTGTGTTGTTATTTTAATATTACTTGTATTCATAATAAAAAAATATTTACAGGGCCGGTAAAATAAGCATAAAAGTAGGTTTGTCTTAACAATAGCCTCTTTCTAAATTTTTACTCGCAGTTATTTTATTTGTTTCGTCTTTGACCCTATAATTTAAAAAATTAATAATGTAATTTTTAAAAAATTTTAAAACATGACATCAATTTTATCTATTCATTTAATTATTTTTTACAACCAAGAAAACAATTTTAAGTCTCATTGTGTACAAATATTATTTACATTTTTTTTTAGAAATCAAACAATTATCTTATGTTTACCTTCCTTCGATAAATTTTAAGTAGAGCTTTGTAAAAAATAAAAATAACTAGAGAGAGAGAGAGAGAGAGAGAGAGAGAGAGAGAGAGAGTCAGTCAGTCAGTCAGCCAGTCAATTCACATTGCCCGCTTAAAAGGGAATAAATTTCTCTCTCTCTCTCTCACTCTCGCAATTAGATAAAGTAACACATATACCGAGTAGGTATTCTAAATGTATTGAGAGGGGAAGAAAGAAACAGGCTATAAGTATAGACAGGGAATGGTGGATTTTTGACTTAATTGCAAATTACAACCATTAGAACCAAATAAAATGGAATTTTTTTTCAAACATTAAATAGATTTAGGATTAAATTATATTCTGGGATGTGTTTTGTGTCATTAAACTATTTAGGAAAAAAGCCTTCAGGTCTCAAAAGTTGATTCACTCAGCTTTAGTATAATAATAATATATCAACCCCTCCACACAAGTAGGATATGACATAAGGTCAATTTTTTATGCCAAAGATGTTTTTGTTTTATTCATTCTTGTTAGGTATTCAATTTTAAAAAAATACATTTTTTAAAACTCTATTTAACCCATAGATGGGACACTTACAGGTGCTACCACTCCAGGTCAGAGTTGACTGATGAATAATGGCAATGACGGAGTACTCCACACTCATCAAAGCTCCAGAATTGAAACCTCACCACTAGATGCTGTATATATATTTACTAACCCCTCTGCACGAGCAGGATGTGACACAAGGTCAATTTCTTAAGCGGAATTTAACAGGTTTGAATTCAGAGTTTTTCTTCTCCCAGACTGGTTACCTGTCCAAGGTTAAAGAGCCCAGTCTGCCCTACTATTTACCCATAGCTGGAGGGAGAGTAGTTGAATGCATAACTTTACCAAGGGTATTAGCACTATGGGAAATGCAAACAGCCTCATCCAGGATTTGAACTTGGGTCAATGAGTTAATTTCCTATGATTCAAAACATTACACCACGTGTCTCCACTTTCATATCTTCCCACAGAATGGTTATATAAAGACATTACTCATAACCTGGTGGTCATAAGCTCAGTCCCTGTTCTAAGCAATACACCTTCTCTTCACCTTCTCTTCAATCACATAAATCTATGCAGTCCTTTTAATAATTGTATAGCAGCTCCTTGATGCTTCATCTGGTAGAAGACTCAACTGATATTTGAATAAACAGCGATTTTATTGCACTTCTGAAACACCTTGAAATACTTTTTTTTTTTTAAAAGGAGGTGGTTAAACAACATTTAATAACTTACAATAAGAGATCTTACAAATTCCAGAAATTTCAAGGAAAAGTTGGGAAAATAAATTTACCTGTGCACCATAACCAGTGTCAAGGGACTACTAAGACCAATTCTTGATAGAACAAATTCCCTCCAAAATTTTAAACTGCTTCTAGTCTGGGCGGAAGTTACATTGCCTTGTGAGATCTCTATTACATTATGGGATGTCTAACAGATATTAGTCCCTACATAGTTGTTTCCCTTATACTGTCCACATTAAATGGTTAATTAACCGGTCTGTCTAAAAAGAAGAAAAGGAATATGTTTAACTGATTGGCACACCCTAAGACAACAGCTACAATTTGTTTTTGGCAACATAAAACAAAACAGTGTTGGGATTACATTCCTTACTTGCCACAGTTCTCCTATTTGATGCTAGAGGACATGAAAGGTAATTATCTCCCAAAACTGCCAATAGCCACTAGGTGGCATACCCAATGGCATTATAAAAAAAGAAGTGGCAAAGTCAAAATCCTCTTTTACCTTCTGCTTCAAAAGAAGTAACAATGTACCAGATGTATTCCTGTCTATGGACAGAGCTTTGCACGCCAGCATTTTCATGTTGCATGGTACATGATAATATGCTTAACATGTAAATCTTTACACTTTCTTTTTCTATCAGCTATATATCAAGGATTTGTTGTATGTTGGTTGGAGGTAATTTATATGTGAAATGTAACATTAAAGAAACAATCAAAACAGTACAAGTAATGAACAAAGAAGTTTGAGTTGTAACAAAAATCGTCCTTTATGTGTGTATTATAAATTGTATCAAATGAACAAGTTACAAAGATTTGGTTTGGTTTATGAATTTTCCTTTTTACAAAGCCAGACAGTGAGGGAGTCTATTTCCTGTTGACTAGTGCCAGACCAAGGAGATTGTTTTTGGGGGTCTGAGGTGGAGTGCTACACCTACCATCAGCTTCTCACTTTACCGCACAGATGCCTGTGCTACTCATACGCTGAGTGGGTGAGGGCTGGTATCGAACCAGGAACCTTGTGGTTCCTAGTCCGACACTCTACCGACTGAGCTAAACCAGACCTATATCCTTTATATTTGTTTTATAAATTGTATCAAATGAACAACAAATTACAAAGGTGTGTTTTGGTTAATGAATTTTCCTTTTTACAAAGCCAGACAGTGACCATCAGCTCCTCACTTTACCGCACAGATGCCTGTGCTACTCATACGCTAAGTGGATGAGGGCTGATATCGAACCAGGAACCTTGTGGTTCCTAGTCCGACACTCTACTGACTGAGCTAAACCAAACCTATATCCTTTATATTTGTATTATAAATTGTATCAAATGAACAACAAATTACAAAGATATGGTTTGGTTAATGAATTTTGCTTTTTACAAAGTCTTATTAGTGTTAAAACTTACTTGTATTTCAGTTCACCCAGTTCTAACAGGATTGTACTCATGACTGGTCTCTTTGCTTGCCAATGCCTTTTTGCCCTCTGCTACTAGAAAAATCCTTTTCTCTTCCCCCGCACTCAGAATGTCCGTTAGTTGGCGGGAGTTTTGAATTTGGCGTCAGTCAGTCTGGTTTTGTATATTTTTAGAATATAATCCTTTTTCATTATTCTTCAAATCTGCCCTAACAAGAATCTACAGCTTATGAACCATTACATATTCAACAGTTTCTCTACTAAAGACATCTGCTTAGGTAACGTCCTATTATGGTGTAATGTTTAACAAGCTAGTCTCGCAGATCATTTACTACTGAATAGTGAGTCCGATCCTCATGGTAAACGGATTGATAATCTGAACATTAGCTACATAAATGAGAGTAACCTCCCCTTGTTTATTTCACTTTGAGGAAGCCATATGTTTTGGTCGGCCATTTTCAGTTCACCGTAATCATGTTTTAACACGAAAATATCATAAAATGTGTTCTTAATAACAATCAAGTTAATTTCAAATAATGCACAAGCACAATTAAGAACACATTTTATGAAATTTTCGTGTTAAAACATGCAGTTGTATTGATTCAAACAAATTCATATTTTCAGTGTAGATTAATGTTCAGATTACCAATGGATTGGATAAAAACCTACTCTGACAGTTACAAGGTCAACCCATCATGCTGTAATGGCCATTACATTAAATGTAAAGATCCATTACTACAGCGAATTCAATCCTCACTGGATGCCCCATAGTTGCAACCTTGTGTCATGTGCTAATTGTGGCGAAGTAATGGATCTGTGAGATTAGTTAGCTAAACATTACACCATGATAGGAAGTTTACCCAACCTTTTCATCACAGATAGGATGTAACACAAGGTCGCAAGTATGGGGCATCTGGTGAGGATCAAACTCATAATTTAAGAGTAATGGATCTGTGAGACTAGCTTGCTAACCATTACACCATGATGGGACACCAAAGTTGGTCCAAGTGGTAGATTAGTGAACATTTTCTGTGCCGGTAATAAAGTCTAAATAAATAAATAAATAAATAAATAGATAGAAATAAATCAAATAAATAGATAGAAAGAAATAAAATCAAATAAATAGATAAACATTTTCTGTGCCGGTAATAAAGTCACAATAAATAAATAAATAAATAGATAGAAATAAAATCAAATAAATAGATAAACATTTCTGTGCCGGTAATAAGTCACAATAAATAAATAAATAGATAGAAATAAAATCAAATAAATAGATAAACATTTTCTGTGCCGGTAATAAAGTCACAATAAATAAATAAATAAATAAATAGTAGATAGAAATAAAATCAAATAAATAGATAATAAAAATTTTCTGTGCTGGTAATAAAGTTACAAAAAAATGAATAATTAAATAAATAAACAAATAAATAGAAATAAAATCAAGTAAATAAATAATAATTATTAGATTATGGCCTCCAGTTAGGGTTAGGTGTTAAAATTTATCAAGTAAAACATTTTGGTTTAAGATTAATTTTTTTCAGTGACTTTTTTTTACCTGATTCTATCAAGAATACAAGGAGGTTCAAACGTCCAAACATTTTCTGGTATGTTTATTTCATTTGATTTTTTTAAAGGATATTAAATTGATTTATTAATGATGTTACCTTATAAATCTATGAAGTTCTTTAAATATTAATTTCCTACAAAATGAAATAAAAACACTTACAGACAAAAGAAAATAATAATATTTCCACAAAACATAAATAAAAAAAATCAGTAACAAATAAAAAAAAATATGTTAAGTTACTTTTTTTATCAGCCTGTTCAATTAATTTCGATAACTAAAATTATTACCTGCTATTTAATCTTTGTTTTAATCTCTTTATACAAGTAGTTTGCTGAAATTCAAACTGTTAACATAGAAATGGCGAATAGCATAGAAATGGTGAATAACTCTTCAAAAAATACAAGAGTTATCTCCCGTATTTAAACTTTGACTATCATAGTCACAAACAAAATTTTAAAAATAGATTTACTTTTAGCAGGTTTTAGATCATCTTGAGCTGATTATTCCAGTTTACTATTTCTTCTTTACCCTTAGAATTCTACCCCCCCCCATAATCGTTGTCCTTGAACTCCTGGCTTGAAATATATCGTAAAATGTAAAATGTTGTAATGTTATTTAACTGTTTTACAAGCTCTTCAATAACTGACTTCTATAGACAATTTAAAATATATTTTAAAAATAACAAAATTAGGTTATTTCCAATAAGTCTAACATAAACAAAGGGGAACCACTCTTGGCTGATAAATTATTTATTTATTTATTGATCTACTAGGAAAAAAGAAGACGGGGTTAGCTTTAGGGTTAGTTTAATGGGTTTAGGGTTAGTTTAATGGGAAAATAAATAATTTATCAGTCAAGAGTGGTTCCCCTTTGTTTATGTTAGACTTATAGGAAATAACCTACACGTCCATATTATCATCATGTATAATTTTTTTTTGTTGATGTGTGTTTTTAATGAGAAAGAGTCTACTGGTTAAAAAAAAAAAAAGAAAGAAAAAAAGGGGATTTCTGTTTTTTTCTCCATTCTAGTATATTTTCTTATTTAATTTTGTTATGGCTATCTGACAAAACTCGGCTCATTTATGGAGTTACCAACAAATAAATTTATAATAGCCAAATGACGGTTTGTTGAGTTTTTCTTTCTTATTGAAAGTGTAAATATTACTTTCTATATAATCAATTTATTAATGATCTTACATTGAGCTCTATTAAGGTTTGAAATAATCCTTGTATGGGCGTGCATTGTGGATATACAAAGAATATAGATGATCCCAAATAAAATCATCCCCAACTTACTGGGTGACTGGATACTTTTATCTCTCTCTCTCTCTATACATATATATATGTATGTAGACAAGAAAAAATGGAAATGAATCTGACAGTATTTTGAAAAATGAGTAAGAGTGAAAAATAAGAAAATTACCCTGAAGAAGATTAGAGACACATACTAAATACACATTTATTTCAAATATGTTTTAATACAGTGGATCCATTAATCGAAACACTCAGTGTCGGAACATTTTACCAAATATTAATAAATTATCCTCATTTTGTTATTTTTCACTCTTACTCATTTTTCAACACACACACACACACACACACACACACACACACACACACAAAATGTTTCTTCTTTTAAGATTTTCCTTGTAGTTATTGATTATATTTTACCAACCCCTCCGTACGAGCAGGATGTAACACAAGGTCAATTTTTTAAGCAGAATATAACAGGTTTGAATTCAGAGTTTTCCTTCTCCTAGACTGGTTACCTAGTCATGGTTAAAGAGCCTAGTCTGCCCTGCTATTTACTCATAGCTGGAGGGAGAATTGGATACATACCTTTTCCAAGGGTATTAGCGCTATGTGAAAATACAAACAGCTTCGTCCAGGAATTGAACTCTGTTCGACAAGTCCATTTCTTACGACTAATCATTACACCACATGCCTCCATGTAGTTATTGATTATAATGAGGATATTTTATGAATTTACGATCAGACTGATGCGAAAAAAAATCTACTTGGAACTTTTCTGATATACCACATATTTATTTGTTTTCTTATTATCATTTCACTCCTTGTGAGTTTTTCACACCAGCCTAAGCTTATGGTCTTTTCACTGGAGTTTGAGTGACAATAGGTCTCCTCAGGTCTCCAGGACTCTCCTGAATATTCCAGCTGATTTCAACAATACTGTTGTCTGGGTGGTTTCAATTCTTCCTCTGATTTCCAGCTCCCCCAGTCTCATTTCCAAGCTTTTGGGAACCATTCCAAATGCGCCAATTACAATTGGTATCACTTTCAACCTCATATTCCACAATTTTTTTTTTCGATTTTCTAGCGAGGTCTAGGTATTTGTCTATCTTTTCGTTTTCTTTCATCTTCACCCTGTGATCTGCTCTAACTGCAAAATCTTCTAGTTGACAAGCTCTCTTTTTTTTTCTCTTCTTTTTTTTGTTAATCAATACTAGGTATGGTCATCTGGCTGGGATAAGGTGATTCCCAGAGAATTTTATGTGTTTCATTCTCAAGAATAGATTCTGGTGGAAAGAACCTTAACTTCAGCATCTTTATCAAGTGAAGGCTTTGTTGCTAGTGTTATTATGACTGTTGTGCTGTATAAGATTATATCCTAATCCTTACCCAAGTGTTTCACTATAGGAATCTGGTTATTTCCTATAAATCTAACATAAACAAAGGGGAACCACTCTTGACTGATAAATTATTTATTTATTTTCCCATTAAACTAACTAAACCTAAAACCCCGTCTTCTTTTTCCTAGTGATCAATAAATAAATAGATAATTTATCAGTCAAGAGTGGTTCCCTTTGTTTATGTTAGATTTATAGGAAATAACCAGGAATCCTGTGCTAAATTAAGCTTAGTTTAGCAAATATTGACCTTACGGCACTTGCTGTAGAATGATTGTTAGTATTGGTAGCATTACATCTGTTATAATGTTGTAAGGCCGGCTTAGCCTAGTCGGTAGAGTGTTCGGCTAGGAATCGCAAGGTTCTTGGTTCGATACCGGCCCTTGCCAACTTAGCGTATGAGTAGCACAGGGATCTGTGCGGTAAAGAGAAAAGCTGATGGTAGGTGTGGCGCTCCATCTCAGACCCCAAAAACAATCTCCTTGGTCTAGCGCTAGTGAAAAGGAGATAGATTCCCTCGCTGTCTGGCTGATACCGACATTAGGCTGCCCCAACAATTACTACATCTGTTGTATATTGAGAAAGAGAGAAAGAGAAAAAGAGAAAAAGAAAAGAGAGAAGAGAGAGAGAGAGAGAGAGAGAAAGAGAGAGAAAGAGAAGAGAGAGAACTTGTTGAATATTCCTTGGTTTTAGGCACAATATATTTATCCGCCCCCTCCACACCAGCAGAATGTTTTCAAGCGGAGTTTAACAATTTTTAATTTAGAGTTTTCCTTCTCGTAGGTCATTTGCCATACGAAGGTTAAAGAGACCAGTATGCCCAACTATTTGGAGGAAAATAATTGAATTCATACATTTTCCAGGAGTATGTGCACTATGAGAAAAAACAAAAAACCAGCCTCGTCTCGGATTTGAAATCGTGTCCATCGCTTACATCAATATCCATTACACAAAAAGCACGTTTTTAAGCACTATTAAGATATTACTAATGCTTTTCATCTGTTAAATATTACAAACAAATAACGAATCATATTTATGTGAAATGTAAACATTAAAGAAACATGCAAAATGGTAGAAGTAATGAACAAAGAAGTTTGAGTCATAACAAAAATTGTCCTTCATAAAAAAGTAAAAGTAAGTAAAGTCATCGGGGTGGCCTAAAGTCAGTATCAACCAGACAATGAGGAAGTCTATCTCCTGTTCACTAGCGCTAGACCAAGGAGATTTTTTTTGGGGTCTGAGGTGGAGCGCCACATCTGCCATCAGCTCCTCCCTTTACCACACAGATCCCTGTGCTACTCATACGCTGAGTGGGTAAGGGTCAGGAACCTTGTGGTTCCTAGTCCTGACACTCTAATGACTGAGCTAAACCAACCTATGTTCTTTATATTTGTTTATAAATTGTATCAAATGAACAACAAGTTACAAAGATGTGGTTTGGTTAATGAATTTTCCTTTTTGCAAAGTCTTATTATTTGTTGTATTTCAGTTCACCCTGTTCTAACAGGATCATACTCATGACCAGTCCCTTTGCTTGCCAATACCTTTTTGCCTCTGCTACAAGAAAAATCCTTTTCTCTTCCCCCGCATTCAGAATGTCCGTTAGTTGGCGGGAGTTTTGAATTTGGCGTCAGTCAGTCTGGCTTTTAGAATACAATCCTTTTTTCTTTGTTTCCCAAACCTTCCCTAACAAGAATCTACAGCTTATGAACCATTACACATCTTCTCAATTAAGGGGGGGGGCAGTATTTGTGGCAATTACCTATCTTTTGCTGCCAAATGACTTTTAGGACAACTACTTGGAGGCAACACATTTGCCATAGGTATGAAAGGAAAGGTGCAAAGATAAAAAGTTCTCTTTTTTTCCTCCCACTATGGGTAAATAATAGAGCAGACTGGGCTCTTTAACCGTAGTATGGCAACCAATATAGGAAAATAAAAACTGAATTCAAACGTGTTAAACTCCACATAAAGAAAAATTGACCCTCTTGGCAGAGGGGTTGGTAAATACCTACATCCAGATCCTAGCCTAAACTGCATCTAGTGGTGAGGTTCCAATTCTGGAGCTCTTTATTGCCATTACTCCCAGGTCCACTCTGACCGGAGTGGTAGTACCTGTTAGAGTTCCATCTATGGGTCAAATAGATAAAAAAATAAGTTTTAAAAAACTGTGTTAAAAAAAAAATAGTTTGAAAAAAAAAATGTTGAATACCCAACAAGACTGAATAAAACAAAATGTTTTCGGCATAAAATAACCCAACAAGGGTTGACATGCCGTATAATCCAACCAACCCATTCCCAACCATCCAGATCCTAGCTCAAAGGCTGGGGATCCATCCACAGATCTTAGGTCAAGTCATATTGAAAACATTGGTTCCTGATAGATCACCAAAGTTAAGCAGCAATGCGCCTGTTAAATACTGAGATTGGTAACCATTTAAGCAATAGCAGGTACTGTAAGTAACAACATATCAAAATGACTTGATTCGGCATTAAATGACCCGAAAGGAGTTGATATGCCATAAAACAAAAACAACTAACCATTAAGCAGAAGTGTGTGTGGGGGATTAAAATAAAATTAGAATGAAATTAAGATAAAAAAATAACAAACTCCCATGAGCCTTCACACTGGAAAAACCGGTCCGAGCTTGTGCAGGAAAAAGGACCCACTTCCAACCCCTAAGATAATCTCTCGGACATTCGAACAGAGGCCTTAACTCAGACAAGACACTACTACTGGCCAGGAAGCAATTTTCTTGCCACATGGTGGCTATGACCCATGAATAAAGCTTAAATCATAAAACCACCTTTTGTTTTTGTCTCTTCTTTCTTTCTTTGAATTCCTTTTCAGCGCTACCACCAAAGAAGATGGGGTTAAAAAGCAAACCCTAGGAACATGCATGAGGAATAACCAGCTACCCTTTTAACCTAAAACATTAAACCCCACAAGAGCCAGTCCATATGTAAATAAATCTGTCACTTTGTAATATGAATTCTATAAACAGAACGTGACTTGACATCAACGTTGATGACTTTTAAGCAAGTTATGTCTGATTGAGATATAATCACAAAAAGGACATTTTTTTTCCCAGCACAGCAGAAAATTACACAATTCTGGAAAAAACATATACTGACCATATGTTAAAAAAAAAAGAAAAAAGAAAAAAGAAAAAAAAGATGTTTCATGTTGATACTCCTGCTCACTGACATTTTGCTAAAAATATTTTGTATTTAGATTTTTTAGGAAACTTTTTAGGAGATGATACAGTAGAACTATTATTCTTGCACTGGCATAAAAGCAAGCAATTTGATTGGCTGACATTTGAGTCAAGGAATATATATTTCACACTTATTTATTCCTATCTTTCATGTTCAGTATTGTCCAGATCCAAAATGGAAAATTAAACAAATAATCAAAACTGATTTTTAATTTTTTAAATTTTTTTTCAAGTACTGTGGTAGCTTGACTTATGAGTTTAAGTTGTTCTGCTTGTAACTCAATTTATTCATATTTCAAATACATTTTCCCCATTGAAATAAACTGAAATGCCATTAGTCCCTACCAGCCTACTCCAAAAACACCCTAATTTTCCCCATAAACTGAAATGCCATTAGTCCCTACCACCCTACTCCAAAAACACCCTAATTTTCCCATAAACTGAAATGCCATTAGTCCTACCAGCCTACTCCAAAAACACCCTAATTTTCCCCATAAACTGAAATGCCATTAGTCCCTACCAGCCTACTCCAAAAACACCCTAATTTTCCCCATAAACTGAAATGCCATTAACCAGCCTACTCCAAAAACACCCTAATTTTTCCCATAAACTGAAATGCCATTAGTCTCTACCACCCTACTCCAAAAACACCCTAATTTTCCCCATAAACTGAAATGCCATTAGTCTCTACCAGCCTACTCCAAAAACACCCTAATTTTCCCCATAAACTGAAATGCCATTAGTCCCTACCACCCTACTCCAAAAACACCCTAATTTTCCCCATAAACTGAAATGCCATTAGTCTACCAGCCTACTCCAAAAACACCCTAATTTTCCCCATAAACTGAAATGCCATTAGTCCCTACCAGCCTACTCCAAAAACACCCTAATTTTCCCCATAAACTGAAATGCCATTAGCTCTACCAGCCTACTCCAAAAACACCCTAATTTTCCCCATAAACTGAAATGCCATTAGTCCCTACCAGCCTACTCCAAAAACACCCTAATTTTCCCATAAACTGAAATGCCATTATACCAGCCTACTCCAAAAACACCTAATTTTCCCCATAAACTGAAATGCCATTAGTCCCTACCAGCCTACTCCAAAAACACCCTAATTTCCCCATAAACTGAAATCCATTAGTCTCTACCAGCCTACTCCAAAACACCCTAATTTCCCCATAAACTGAAATGCCATTAGTCCCTACCAGCCTACTCCAAAAACACCCAAATTTTTTTCTAATGTTGTTTTTAAATAAGAAAAAATAGCACTGAATTGTATAAAAAAAAATAGTATATTAATAATTTGAAGGCAATTACAATGCGTATAAAAAATAAAAACAAAAAGATGTTGTTTTTTTGTCTTATCGATTTCAAAGAAAACTTTATCTTCAGAGACAAAAATTTTGTCTCTGAAGATAAAGTTTTCTTTGAAATCGATAAGACAAAAAAACAACATCTTTTTGTTTTTATTTTTTATACGCATTGTAATTGCCTTCAAATTATTAATATATTATAACATACTTAACAATGCTTCAAGCAAATTACTAATTACTTTTATTATAAAATAGAATTTAATGAATTATGTGGCGAAATATGTTTATTTTTTTATTAATAATATTTTACTTTGGCTTTGGTTTTGGTTTGGTTTGGTATGTTTTACAGCATATCAACCTCAGTGGGTCATTTAATGCAGATAAAGTTTTGAAATAAATTCATTCTTAATGGATAATCAATTTTGTTTATAAACTCATGTTTTTCTATTTAACCCACAGATGGGGCCCTAACAAGTACTATCACTGCGGGTCAGAGTAGACCAGGGAGCAATGGTGTTGAAGGGGTGCTCCACATTCCCCAAACCTCCAAAACTGGAACCACACCATCAGATAGAGTTTAACGTCATTCCCAGGACACGAAGACCCTCAGCCACCGCCTCCTAGCACTCATATGATAAAAAGGGTCGGGGCTTGCCATAAGGGCAATAGGGCTGGAGCAATCATATAGGTGCTAGGGCTTGACATGACCAGCTGATTGATTGGAGTGGGCCTCTCCGACCGCCAGTCTAGTCCAAGTAAGGACCAAAGTGGAATATTGCATGTTATGGACTGCTCAACCACCTGGGTTCTATACTTAAGGTGGCCCCCATTGGGGAGTCTTACTCCTCTGCAGAGGTGCAGTCGATGCATTCTAACGCCCCAGCCAACAAGGCGGATTTACTTTGGCATAATAAATTTATTTGTTTGTTTGGTTTGTTTTATGGCATATCAATCCTTTTCGGGTCATTTAATGACAAATCAAGTCATTTTGATAAACAAAGGACTAAAGCTGCTTACAGTACCTGCAGATGCTTAAGTGGTTAAATTTGTAGAGTTAAATGTTTTTAGTAAACTTATTAACATAAATGTATCTGAAGCTTGCTTGTACCTCAAATTTTATCTCTCAATATTAACTTTCTTTAAAAAAGAAAAAAAAGAAAAAAAGAGAATTACTGTGGGGACTAACCTTTCTTACCTTTTCATAGAAAGTAAATGAACTGGTCTAAGACTACTTGTGTACTGCTGTTTAGAGCAGTTGCAGAATATTTTGAGAACTGTCTACTTACAACCTCAATTCTTAGAACTCGGTTGCAAAGTACTTTATTGTTAGCACAAACCCTTTTTGGATGTACTAGTATACTGAACATTATATGTGTAGTAAAAACAAAACCAGTGCTTAGACTTTTAGGAAAGCTTTATTACACTTTACTCTGACTACGATCTGTCTGACGTTTCAGAGTGCTTCATTTAGCAGATTTTAAATTAAGGTGGATTCTGGGTTAGCTCAGTTGGTAGAGGTTCGGCTAGAAACCACAAGGTTCCTAGTTCGATACCGGTCCTGGCCAACTCAGCGTATGTGTAGCACAGGGATCTGTGCGGTAAAGTAAGGAGCTGATGGTAGGTGTGGTGCTCCACCTCAGATGCTAAAACAATCTCCTTGGTCTAGCGCTATTGAAAAGGGGATAGACTCCCTCGCTGACTGGCTAATACCGACGTTAGGCCGTCCCGTCGACTTTTACTTTATTAGTACAATATGTTCCAGTATAGAAAACCATTGCACCATGATGGGATGCTGTAACGTTCTAATAGTGATATATGTTGTATAGCGGGTCTTGTCAATGCGCCTCCAAATTCACAACACTAAAAATGTGTTCGGCACGTGGCGGTCATCTTGTCAATAAAAAAGTACAACGTGAGAAATATATCGTCCCAAGCTGCTTAGCTTTTATTTCCAGGGCTCGTCTTGTGGGCTGTGTCGGAGAGGAGGAAAGGCAGAGAGAAAGAGAGAGAGGACACTGTTAAATTACTGTGATCCCACACTAGGGACCAGAGGCCCATCCGTACTCTATGCTGTCCGAAATAAAAAAGAGACCAGTATTTTTCTTTGTCGTTCCACGTCACCAAGAGACTTCCGGTTCCGGTCAACCCCCGAAACTTCCGGTTGGCTTTCAATTCTCCATTCGGGGGGTCATGCCCTGGTCAAATTCCCGACAAACCGTTTTGTGTTCATCACTTTTTTTTTTAACCCTTTACTATCTCTTATTTCTTCTTCCTCCTTTTCTAATAGTAGTCCTCGCAAAACTCAGGATATTCACCATCTCACTACAATGCCCTGTTACTAGGATCAGAGTATCTGGAGACTATTGAGGTTCAAAGTGTTACTTTCTCTACCTCAGATCAGTGTAGTATCTGGGCACTGTGATTAACTTAGTTAATGCCGAATTAAGTCATTTTGATATCAATATGCTTATAGTACCTACTTTTTCTTAAATGGTCACCAGTATTGAATAGGCTCATTGCTATTTAACTTTGGTGATCTAGTGGGAACCAGTGGTTCCAAAGTGACTTGACCATAAGCGTAAATGTCTTCTTAAATGGTCACCCATCTAAGTATTGAACAGGCTCATTGCTATTTAACTTTGGTGATCTAGTGGGAACCAGTGGTTTCAAAGTGACTTGACCATAAGCGTAAATGAACTAGTACAAAACTACTTATGTACTCCTGTTTAGAGACATTGCAGAATATTCTAAGAACCATCTACCTATGTTACATAATCTATGCGGTTGCATAAGATTATTGTCAATCCCCTGTATTTCTGAGGGGATGACCCTTTTCATATCATGGCCGGGTCCTTCCATGGAAAATTACAGAAGCCCGCCAAATATGTGAAGTTACAGGGGACCTTTTGAGTCCCCAGTTTGCAGTTAGATGTCAGGCAGAGCAGTCGGCCATTTTAGGTCCTGCCTAAAACTGGAACTCATGCACGCTATGTTAGTTAGCAGATGTCTGGGTTGGGGACTGAAAATAAAGTAACATCAAAATAAATTGAAGTCTTGTGTTTATTATCTAAAAACTAACAATGACACAGGGCTTCTGATAGAGAGAAATCCCTAACAGAAAACCAGACCGAAGTCCCCAAATCAACTCCAGACGCTAGACCAGACCAAATCAAGATGAAGAAATACCAAGACGATCAGATTACTAAAGACGGCCAAGAAATAGAATTAAAGAAAGAGGTATGCAACATTATAATTATTTAGTGCCAGTGAAGAAGGCGCTATGCAACACTTACAACCTCAATTCTTAGCACTCAGTTGTAAGTACTTTATTGTGTAGTGATTGTCTGCACCTGCTGGGATTGACTTGTGTTCAAAAGGGTTATATTCCTTTGCCACCAGGGTTTTGCCTCTAGGTGACACTACTAGCCGGTATTTAAACTCAACCCGGGAAGCTCTCTGCCCCCCTTCTCTCTCTCTCTTGGTCTGGCATCCACAAAGGCACCACTAAACCAGTGGGTCATATACCTGTAAGTGACTTTTCTATTGTATAAGAACTCTTTCCTACTTCTTAAATAGTTTCGTCCTAACTGTTTGTATCACTGTTGTATATTTCATGTTACATGTGCTCAGACAAATTTGTTTTTGTTGTTATATGTACCTCTTTGTTTGGTGATATATCCGGGTTAAGGGATATATTATGAAGTTGGTATTTGGTATATTATCGCAGTAGTAGTTGGTGCGTCAAATAGCAGTTCGTCTTCCGAGCAGTCGTGGTGTAGTCTGGTGAGTAAGTTTAGGTTTGTAGGCTTAGGTGCTTGTACCAACAACAGTGTCGAATATTTATACACTGTCCAATCAGATTATAGTGAGGGGGTACCAAGGTATTTACATATTCATTACATCATTCGGATTTAATTATGTATATTCACCTACATTAGAAGGTTTCTTTGAGCTTTCTAACATATTATAAGAACCTGTTTTGGCCACTAAAGCCAAGACCAACTGAATTGAATTCTTATAATTGTTAGCGCAAACCCTTATTTGGATGGATGTACTAGTCCACCAAACATTCAATGTTCCAGTATACAACACTTACTAAGAGTTGGTTCCAGAATTCTTCGGTTTTGTCTTCTTAGGGATGTGTATACTTTTCGGTAATTTATGAGGAAGTGTGTCCCAGTCTCCTGCCTTATAAATTGCTACCCGGTGACTATTAAAATAACAACCCCAGCTACGGTGTTACTTGAAAGAAAACAACCAACTTAGGGCGTTAAATGTATTTTAGGGGGGGGGGCTTCTCTTTTTTGTCGTAATTCTTATTTATTTATCGTAATTTGTCGTAATTCTTGATTAGATATGAAGATGGATATATAGTTTGGAATAGACTGAGATAGATAGATAAACAAACAAAATAATATAAATAGATATGAACAAATGGAGATAAATAGATTTATAGATAGATAGATAGATAGATAGATATTTTCGACAAGTAAATGTATTTGGGGGGTGTGTCGCTTCTTTTTTGTCATAATTCTTGTTTATTTAAACTAAAAACAATACATTAAACGAACATGAATAAAAGAAATTACGATAAATAAACAAGAATTATGACAAATTTCTATGACAAATAAGAATTTCTGACAAATTATGATAAATGAATAAGAATTATGACAAAAAAGAGAAGCCACCTCCCTAAAATACATTTAACACCCAAATCTGGTTGTTTTCTTTCAAGTAACACAATAGCTGGGGTCGTTATTTTAATAGTCACCGGGTAGCAATTTATGAGGCAGTAGACCGGGACGCACTTCCTCATAAATTACCTACTTTTCACACATGGAATTTTCTGGGCTCAAATGTAAACATGACAATTACATTGCATTGAAAGAGAGTCAAATCTTCTCATCATATTATTGAAGTCAGTCAGTCAATCAGTCAGTATACTGTTGGTTTGACAACAGCAACTGGCTAAGCACAACTGTACAAGGGCCTAAAACAGCTGCTACTTATGGAACTCTCAGAATAGTTCATTCATGTATTCGGGTGATTCCATTCCTTGAATCGGGATTGGCTGCTTAGTTTCTATGATGTTATGAGGCTTCATAAATACCCTGGCATTGCGCAACAAGGTTAGATCCGTATTCAGTTACGGCTACTTGTTGCCTTGTCTTACTAATTCGATGGTAATTGGAACTTAGTATAATTATTCTATGTATATAATATTATATATTTTTAAGCGTAACATTGTGGGCTCGATTACAAGAAATGAAGTTGTAAGTAAATCTCTATATGTGACGTGGTGGGATCTATGTGTTTTTTTCCTTTGAGCTCATTTTTTTTTCCATTTACACAAGTACAAGCCTAGGAGGATAGACTGCATCTCTCATCTGTCCTCCTCAAACACTCAGCCCAGACTGTCTCCTCGCACTATCTCCCTTTCACTCCTCATCAGAAACCAACAGGTCAGCCTTTTCACACGTCATCCCAAATTCTAGTTAATTTCCACTGTTACAGTGTTACGTTATGTATAACTAAAATCTTGGGTTTTTCCACATCTCATTATTTTACATAAGAAGGGCATCCCATTGTAGTGTGAATAGTTAGCAAGCTAGTCTCGCAGATCCATTACTAATGAATAGCAAGTCTGATCCTCGTTGGATGATTCAAACTTGTGACCTTGTCACATCCTATTCATGGGTGGATAGATAAATGTGTCTCATCGTAGCGTAATGGTTAGCAAGCTAGTCTTACAGATCCTTTACTACTGAAGTCTGATCCTTGCTGGATGCCCCATACTTTCAACCTTGAGGCACATCCTACCTGCGGTGAACGCTTTGGGTAAATACTCGCTGTGCATCCCTTTTTGGTGTAATGGTTAGCAAGCTAGTCTTGCAGATCCATTATTACTGAATAGCGTGTTCAATCCTTGCTATATGTGCCATGCTTGCAACCTTGTGTCATACCCTACTCATGGCAAACATTTTGGGTGAGCCATAATGTAGATTATGAGTTATCTCCCTTGGACTGTTTCATTTGGTTGAAGGGACTCTTTGGCAAAAGAGGAAGAAAGTTAATTGGCAACAGATTGGCAATACAATACAATACAATGATTGTCTTCCATTAGAGTGGCTGCCATTCTACTGCCATTGATAAATACCTATAATGACTTTTATATATATATATTTACCAACCCCTCCTCACAAGCAGGATGTGACACAAGGTCAATTTCTTAAGCGGAGTTCAACAGGTTTGAATTCAGAGTCTTCCTTCTCCTAGACCAGTTGCCTAACCAAGGTTAAAGAGCCCAGTCTGCCCTACTATTTACCCATAGCTGGAAGGAGAGTAGGATTCATACCTTTCCCAAGGGTATTAGTGCTAAGGGAAATGTAATTACCACGTCCAGGATTTGAACTCGGGGCGACGAGTCCAATTGCTATGACTTTAACCATTACACCACATGGTTCCTATAATGTCTTTTATAAGAATGAGTTACAATTAGGCATCTCATCATGATATAATGGTTAGCAAGCTAGTTTTGCAGATCCATTACTACTGAATAGTGAGTTTGATTCTCGGTGGATGCCCTATACTTGCGACCTTGTGTCATACCTGTGGTAAACAGGTTGGGTAAATACTTGCAGGGCATCCCATCATGGTGTAATGGTTAACAAGCTAATCTTGCAGATCCATTACTACTGAATAGTGAGTTCAATCCTTGTTGGATGCACCATACTTGCAATCATGTGTCACACCCTACCTGTGGCAAATGGCTTGGGTAAAATACCTACTTTGTCTTTTAAAAGAATGAGTTAAAATTAAGAAAGCTTGACTTGCAAGGGCAGTATTTGTGTTTTAATTTTATTTCTATTCTATTATATTGGTCACTATTCAACACAAATACGTTAATTTGTTAAGAGAATTCATTTTTGTTTTTAGTATATCACAAGGCCAGAATTGTGGAGCATCCAATGTAGACAGATCTCATAACACAATAGTAACCATCTTCTAGATTAGCTTTTTATCCATTACCCCACAGCATTTATCCATTACTCAGTATCATTTTGTTCTAGAGTAGCTAACACCCCTTCAGCACTCTACCAGATGGACTGGCTCATAGCCATAAAATAGCCTACATTTAAAGTGGATTAACTAACTGAATAATATTCAGACTAACTTTGCTGCATTGGCTATACCAAAATGACCCTCCTCTATTTAGTGTAAGTTTTGTCTTGTTAATTGTTTGTACTTATTTGTTCTGTGCTTGTATGTATCCATTTGGCACCATATGCTGGTGCTTAATAAATGTATTAAGCACACCTTTCTTCTGTGTATCTTTCCAAATCACGATACAACAGATTGGTGATGAAAGGATTTGAGAGATCGCAACTAAAGCAACAGAATAGCAACAAGAGTCGGGAAATAACAACTGAAACAACATTTGAAATATTTTTCTTTGAAGAATTGAGCCTATTCTTTGTGTATATGATACTGTTATTGGTGTTAGTATAGCATTTAATTCTAAGACTAACAGCAACAAATAAATGAATTAAAACTTAGTTC
Source organism: Doryteuthis pealeii (assembly GCA_023376005.1). Taxonomy (NCBI): domain Eukaryota; kingdom Metazoa; phylum Mollusca; class Cephalopoda; order Myopsida; family Loliginidae; genus Doryteuthis; species Doryteuthis pealeii. The sequence continues at coordinate 72,486,837 of CM042154.1, read as the reverse complement.
AATTCGAACAATTTATTAAAGAACAAATAAAACAATGACTAACAATATAAACTCCTTCCTGTGTATAGAGTTAAGTTTGAGAGACTTACCGGTGTGATAGAGAGGATACCTTCTGAATTAGTGATTCCTTGAGAATTTCTGCTCAATGTGCCACCAAGAGCTGGTCTAGAATATATCTGGTGATTTTGTTATTTTGCGCTAAAACTTCTGGGCTCATCATGTCATTGGTATATCCAATCACAGAAAGACTCTCCTCACTTAAACCCCCACACAGGAATAAACATTTTACTGACCCAACATTGTCAACAATCTTCTAGATTAGCTTTTCATCCATTACCCCACAGCAATAGGCCAAAATTATTGACAGAACTGATTTAACAATATGAAGCCAATCTAATACTTTTTTTTTATTGAACCCTTCCTGAATAACAATGTTAATCATGAGCTGATTATCTTATCTATATATCAAGATGATAACGGACATACTTTTAAGGAATATGAGTGTTAATATATAGTTGTCGGGATGGCCTAAAGTCAGTATCAGCCAGACAGTGCAGGAGTCTATCCCCTTTTCACTGACACTAGACCAAGGACATTATTTTGGCCTCTGAGCTTACCATCAGCTCCTTAAATTACCGCAAAGATCCCTGTGCTACTCATACGCTGAGTTGGTGAGGGTCAGTATCGAACTTGAAACCTTGTGGTTCCTAGTCAGACACTTTACCGACTGCAGTTGGTAGAGTGTCCGACTATGAATTTTGAATGAATTATGTAATTTAAGGAGCTGATGTCCTTGGTCTAGTGTCAGTGAAAAGGGGATAGACTCCTGCACTGTCTGGCTGATACTGACTTTAGGCCACCCTGACAACTATATATTAATACTCGTGTTCCTTAAAAGTATGTCCGTTATCATCTTTCAATGCCCTCTGGTTAAAAATGAGACTGTCCAAATCATCGAAAATGAAACGAAAAAACATAAATCATGATCATCTGGTGTTGCTTATATTTTTTATGGGTGTCATCACCTACATTAAATACAGGACATTCCACTCAGAAAAAATATAATAATAAAGAAGAAAGAAAGAAAGAAAGAAAGAAGAGAGTAGGGGAAAAATACAAAGGGGGGGGGGTGAGCATGCGAAAGTGATAACGTTAATCTGTTTCAATCGAACATAATAAAAATACAAAAAGAAGGAAAGAAAGAAAAAAAGAGTCTGCATGGTAACCACAAGGTTCCTGGTTCGATACTGGCTGTCGCTAACTCAGCATATGATTAGCAATGGGATCTGTGCGGTAAAGTAAGGAGTCTCCTTGGTCTAGCACTAGTGAACAGTCTCCTTGGTCTAGCACTAGTGAAAAGGGGATAGACTCCCTCGCTGTCTGGCTGTACATTAATGTACTCATGTTTATGTTTTTTTTTTTTTTTGCAGGAGGTGGTTTTCATACACTCCTTGGGATGAGGGGGTTCATAACTTTCCCAAGTCTGAAAGTGAAGATAATAGCACAACTGGAGTTTGAACTAGCTCACTTGATGTCACAGTTTAGCACGGTGTCCACTATGCAACGGTGACTCACCCCCCCTCTAGCAATTTTCTTGAATCATGAATATAATCAGTATATGCTGAATAACTGTTTCTCTGTCTGTATAGACAGTCCAATTTGTTTAGTTTTGTATGGTGTCTTTATCTAATGGTATATCATACTTTATGGGTTATTTGGGTATATTCGCAGAGTTCCATCCGGCCTCTGCCTCAAAAACCACTAGCTGGTGGCTGCTAAAAAAAAAAACACCAGCTACGATTGAAGTCTGTAGCCGAAGTAGTGTCACTTGAAAAAAAAAATAGGGTTAGGGTTTAGGTTTAGTTTAATGGAAAAAATAAATAAATAATTTGGGCTCTGTTTTTTCTGGGTCACCCTGTATACAGAAAAAATGCCCTAAGTTGGTTGTTTTTTTTCAAGTGACACCTGATAAAATGCCTTCGCAGGCTGGATCCGGCCCGCGGGCTGTAGTTTGGTTACCCCTGCTATAGAAGAACAGTAGTGGTTCTATTTAACCCATAGCTGTGGGAATAAGGAGGTTTCATACCTTTCCCAAGGGTATTAGTCCAAAAGTGAATGTAATAGTGTGACTGTAGTTCAAACTCGCTTAGTACAATGCCGCAGTTAAGCACATAAGCGCTATGATATGAGGAACCACCCTCCCTCTCCACTGCCCTGCCCACTCCCTTTCAACTTTCTTGATTATGATATGATTATATGCTGAATAACTGTTTCTCTGCACAGACAGTCTGATTTGTTTAGTTTGGTGTAGTTTTATTTGTTTAATGGCATATCAACCTTTGTTGGTTATTTAATGCCAAAGCCATCTTTGTAGAAGAATAGTAGTGGTAATAAAAGTAAAGTCATCGGGGCGGCCTAATGTAAGTATCAGCCAGACAGTGAGGGAGTCTATCTCCTTTTCAATAGCGCTAGACCAAGGAGATTATTTTTGCATCTGGGGTGGAGCGCCACACCTACCATCAGCTCCTCACTTCACCGCACAGATCCCTGTGCTACTCATACGCTGAGCTGGCGAGGACCGGTATCGAACCAGGAACCTTGTGATTCCTAGCCAAACGCTCTACCGGCTGAGCTAAACCGGCCCTTGTAGTGGTAATATCTAACCCATAACTGTGAGAATGAGGGAGTCCATAACTTTCCCAAGGGTATTAGTCCAAAAATGAATGTGATAGTGTGACTGGAGTTTTAACTAGCTTACTACGATATCACAGTCATTACACCACAGAGACTTCCCACTAAAAGGAATTCCTCGTATTAAATGACCCAAAAAGGGTTGATATGCCGTAAAACAAAACCAACTAAAAGGGTTTCCTGGCAAAAAAGAAACATTTCCCTTTCATTCTGTATTTTCAAAATGGAAAAAAGGAAAATCAAATAAATTTTAGAAACTTGCAAGAAATCACTAACAGAGATTTCACAATTTCTCTGAATTTTTTTAGATGAGGTTTTATCATTAGTATTATTTGAATTATTTGGACTATTGTCCTCATCTTTATTGTTATCTGTACAATGTTTCGGACGATGTGCCTTCTGGCCTTCTTCAAGAAATACCTGAAGAAGGCTGGAGGGCACATCAGCTGAAACATTGTACAGATAACAATAAAGATGAGGACAATAGTCCAAATAATCCAAATAATACTAGAGATTTCACTGTTTTCTTTGTCAAAGTATATATATATGATTAATGATAAATATATAATTAAATTTTGGAGGCATGTGGCGTAATGTTTAGAGTCATAGGAAATGGATTCATTGACCTGAGTTCAAATCCTGGACAAGGCTGGCTGGTTGATTATTTTGTTTTATGGCATACCAACTCTCTTCAGGTAATTTGATGCCAAATCAAGACATTTTTATAAACAAATGACTCAAATTTATTGCAGTACCTGCTGTTGTTCAAGTGGTCACCCAATTAAGTATTGAACAGGCTCATTGTTGCTTAACTTCAGTGATCTAGTGTGAACTGTTGCTTTCAGTGTCACTTGACTGTAATGTTTGCATTTCACATCGTGCTTTTGGGTCAGTAATATGGTAATTCCTGTGTATAGAGTGAGTGAGGGAGAGGCTCTCTGTGATTGGATATACCAATCACGTGAAGTTTAGGCGCAAAATACAAAATCCTGACAGACAGATTCCGTGACCAGTTCCAGAGGCAGAGACAACCTAGTATACCAGATATCTTCTTCAGCACGCCTGGTAAGTCCCTTAAACTCAACTTTATACACAGGAAGGACTTTACATTGTTATTCATTCATTTGTTGCTGTTAGCCTTAGAATAAATACTATACTAACACAATAGTGCTAATACTCTTGGAAAAGGTATGCATCCAACGACTCTCCCTCCAGCTATGGTTAAAATAGTAGGGCAGACTTTGCTCTTTAACCAGTCTAGGAGAAAAAAAACCCTCTGAATTCAAACCTGTTAAACTCTGCTTAAGAAATTGACCTGATGTTGCATCCTGCTCATATGGAGGGGTTGGAAAAATATATATAATAAATTTGACTGTGGTATAATCCTTATTGTCCAAGGAAATGGACACAACAACATGAGATCAAATCCTGGACAAGGCTGGATGCATGTCACATAGCACCAATTCTCTTGGAAAAGGCATGAATCCAACTATTCTCCCTCTAGCTATGGATAAATAGTAGTGCAGACTGGGCTCTTTAACCTTAGTGTAGTGACCTATCTAGAAGAAGGAAAACTCTGAATTCAAACCAGTTAAACACTACTTATAAATTGACCTTGTTTCACATCCTGCTCATGAGGAGGGGTTAGGTAAATACATATAATAAACTAGACTGTCTTTTGAGATATTTCTATTCTTTTTTTAGATCTCAATATTAATAAAGAAGCTCCTCCTCTGTGTCTACAAGAATTAAAAAAACAACATTTATTTTCATATGTAACATTTTAGCTCTTACCCTTCTAATGGGTAAATATTTTCCTATGTGGAGGATGTTTACATTAAAGATGATTTTTCTACTCTGTTCTCTTTCCTCTTCTTCCAAAATCCACTTTTTACTATTATCCCTTTTAACAAGATGTTTAATTCTAATCCATGTTTGTATTCTTTCCTTCCTTCCATATTTTTCTTTCTTTCTTCCTTCCTTTCCTCCTTTTTTACCTTCCATCTTTTTCTTCCTTCCTTCCCTCTTTCCTTTCTTCTTCCCTTCTTTTCTTTCTTTCTTTCTTCCTTCCTCTCCTCCTTCTTTCCTTTTTTCTTGCTTTTATATTTTCTTCTTTCTTTCCTTCCATATTTTCTTTCTTGCTCTCATCTTTTCTTCCGTCTTTCCTTATATATTTTCTCGCTTTCATATTTTCTTCCTTCTTTCCTTCCATATTTTCTTGCTTTCATATTTTCTTCCTTCTTTCCTTCCATATTTTCTTGCTTTCATCTTTTTCTTCTTTCCTTCCTTCCATATTTTTGCCTTCTTTTTTTCTTCCGTCTTTCCTTCCATATTTTCTTGCCTTCATTTTTTTCTTCCGTCTTCCTTCCATATACATATTTTCTTCCTTCTTTCCTTCAATATTTTCTTGTCTTCATTTTTTTTCTTCCGTCTTTACTTCCATATTTTCTTGCTTTCATATTTTCTTTCTTTCTTTACATCTTTTCATTCCTTTCTTTCTTCCTTCCTTCCACTGATATTCTTCTTCTTTTCTTCCCATATTTTTTTCTTCAATTCAAATGGATCAATATTTTCATAGCATCAAAGAAAACTTCACTGGTAAGAAAAAGAGATTTAGATTAAAATGAAACAAACATATATATATATATATATATATATATATATATATATATATATATATATATATATTATTTGCATTTTCTTAACTCAGTATTTGAGCTTGCATGTATCTTGGGTGTAAAAGATGCATTTTTTTAAAAAGAGAAAAAAATGTCTGTGCATGTTAGGGGTGGGGGTGATACAAAATTCTCCTGTATTTTATCTACTGAAGATTGTGAATATTAAGCATATCACATTTCGTACAGCAAGGTCAAAGATATAGCACACTCACCCCTTCTATCAACTAGGACTTGTTTACTTTCTCTCTTTGACAAGAGATATGGGGAGGGGGCAGTGAGAATAAAACAAAAAGAATGTTGTAAAGGGCGGCAGGGTGGGATCAAAACCAAGAGTGCATTAAAAATTTTTTTTTTTAAAGAAAATCTATACAACAACATATAAGTAATAAACTTTTAATATACAAAGAATTATTTGTCTGAATTTCTGAGATGAGGCTTGATAATTTGTATTATTCAGATTTCTTGGACTGTTGTTCTCATTTTTATTGTTATATACACAACATTTCTGAATTTTTCAGATGAGGCTTTATAATTTGTATTATTTGAATTATTCAGACTATTGTCCTCATCTCTATTGCTATATACACAATGTTTCGGCTGATGTAACCTCCAGCCTTTTTCAGGTGTTTGTTGTTGAACTCAGGAACCTTCTCTTCAAACTCAGGAATTCTTCTTTTTGAACTTGGGAACCTTCATCTCGTAATACAATTCTAAGTGACAATCATCTGTAGGTTGCAGGTTCAATCCTTACTAAGCGCGATAATAACATAGAATAACATAGCTTAACACTTGTACCTGATCATGGTTAATGGAATGAGAACAGTCTACCCCTGTGGATTGAATAAAGGGTTTAGTTTGAAGTTCTGTGACGGCTCCTGATTATGATATGGAGGCTCCCGAGTTCGACAAGTAGGTTTCCAATTTTGAAGAGAACATTCCCAAGTTTGAAGAGAAGATTTCTGAGTTTGACAAGAAACACCTGAAGAATGCCGGTGGGAACATCAGCTGAAATGGTGTGTATATATAAAATAAAAATGAGGACAAGAGTCCGAATAATCTAAATAATCTAAATTATCAAGCCTCACCTAAAAAATAACCAGAAACTCCAGAAGAAGGCCGAAGGGCACATCGGCTGTAACATTGTGTATATAACAATAAAGATGAGGACAATAGTTCAAATAATCATATTCAGATGATAAAACTTCTTGTTTTTCTGTTCATATGATGTTTTGACCAGTACATTCTCCAACCCTCTTCAGGTATAATATGCACTTTTTATAAGGAAAGAGACTATTGCTTTGTTTGTCATTGATTTGCACTTTCAGATACAAAATCAATGACTCCATTCAAGAAAAAATATTAAATTTAGCAGTTATAATGCATGAAAAAAAAAAAAAGAAGCCTGCCAGAATGTGGCTGTCGTTTGGGTGTTTGTTTAAATTTTGCAGCATATCAACTCTTGAGTTATTTTATGCTGAAGACATTTTGTTTTATTAATTCTTGTTGGTTGGTTGGTTGGTTGGCTGCTAGCTTTTATTATCGTGCTCGTCTCATGGGCTCGTATCAGAGAGGAGGAAAGGCAGAGAGAAAGAGAGAGAGAACTATTAAACTATCATCATCCCACACGGGACCAAGGGCAGGTCTTAACCCTACGCTGTCCCAAATCGAAAAGAGGCCGGTCCCTTTCTTCGTTGTTCCACGTCACCACGTGACATCCGGTTCTGGTCAACACCTGACTTCCGGTTGACACTCAATTCCCCATTCGGGGTCACGCTACGGTCAAACCATCGTTCATCCTGTTTTGCTCATCACTATTTTTTAAACCTTTATCATCTCTCACTTATTTCCTTCTTCCTCCTTTTCTAATATAGTAGTTCTAGCTCACAAAAGTCAGGATAATATCCCCATCTTGCTACACTTGGAAGAGCCACAGTTTAAAGTTGGCAAAGGTTAATTTTGATAACTAGCTGTTTGTATTGTCTTCAATAGGAACATTTTTTGCTTCTTCCAATTCATCTAAAAGAAAATGATTGCTACTTACTAACAATCTGGTTTCATCTGTGGTTTCATCTGTGGGTAAAAGGAGCAACATAAGAAGATTAAAAAGGGCTCAAGAAAAAGAAAACAAAAAAGAAAGAAGATAGAGTTTCAAGAAAGTAGAAACATGCATTGAAATAAGAAAACAATATGGAATTAATGCGACGACAAAGAAGCCCTGCATTCTCGTCTGATTTGAAATAAGATATTTTCTTATTGGAAAATACATAGACAACAAGAAATTAAATATTCAATTAAGTCCTCAGCAGTCAGCTCCATCCAGTCTCAGTTTCATATTAAAAACTTGGTAAATAGGTGTCCTGTCCTGGTGTAATGGTTCACAATCTAGTCTTGTAGAACCATTACTACTGAATAGTGAGTTCAATCCTTGCTGAATGCACCGTACTTGTGATCTTGTGTCATATCCAAACCATCGTAAACAGGTTGGGTAAATAAGTTAAAAAATATTTTTTTAAAGATTTTGAACAGACTTCTGTCCTTTTTTAGAATTTTTTGAAAAAGGACAGAGGTCTTTCAGAAATGTTAAAGGTTTGAAATTAAAAGTAAGATAACATTCATCATTTTGAATTTTTTTTATTATTAATTTAAAAAAACAAACTTTCCCATGCTTCTAATATAACCAACAAAGCTTCATACCATCCATTACATATGTGCACCCTCTAACACACACACACACACACACACACACACACACACACATATATATATATATATATATATATATATAATATATATGTATATGTGTGTGTGAACAAAAAGTGATAAGAGAAACAGGAATATTTCTTTTATGTTGTTAATTTTTCTCAACTAGTTTCGACCTTAGGTCATCATCAGGAGAAAATTTATTGTTAAAGAAATTGTTTTTAGAAAGTTAAAAAAAATCATTAAAATAATTTTTTAAGTGTTTGACAAGCCACTATAATCAGGACACAGAAGTGGCGAGTCCATCTGGTCAGTGAAAAAAAACTTCTTTGAGTAAAATATATATATATATACATATATATATATATATTGTGATGTGAGACCACAGAGATGAAACCTCACTTGCCTGATTATTATTTTTTATTCTTTACTTTTCCATGCCTCAACTGGTTACCTATCCAAGGTTAAAGAGCTCAGTTTGCCCTACTATTTTATCCATAGTTGGAGGGAGAATATATGGATTCATACCTTTACCAAGGGTATTAGCACTGTGAAATGCAAACAGCCTTGTCTAGGATTTGAACTCAGGTTGACGAGTCCAATTCTTATGACTTTAACCATTATGCCATGTCAAGGAATGCCACAAACCCAATCAGTGACAAAATGGCTGAGTAGTCAATGACATGCAACATTTCACTTTGACTCTTACTTAGGCTAGACGGGTGGTCGGAGAGACACCCTCTCATCAGTCAGCTTGTAACATCAAACCCTAGCACCTATATGATTGTCCCAACCCCATTGCCCTTATGGCAAATTCCCAATCTTTTTTTATCATATATGTGCTAGAAGGTGGTAGCTGAGGGTTTTAGTGTCCTAGGTATGACGTTAAACTGCATCTAATATTGAAGTTTGAGTTTTGGAGCTCTGGGGAGTGTGGAGTACTCCTTCATCACCATTACTCCCAGGTCCACTCTGACCGGCGAGATAGTACCTATTAGGGTATGATCTACTGGTTAAACAGAAGAAAATGAGTTAACAAAAATGTGTTTTAAAAAAAAAATTGAGTTAAAAAAAAGTATTTTCAATATCCATCAAGAATGAATAGCATAAAATAACCCAACAAGGGTTGACATGCCATAAAATAAAAAAAAAGAAAAGAAAGTAAATGTTCAATCATTTTTATGATTACTTCTCTTCATAGGTAGGCTATTCTATAAAAGTACAACATTTTTAACACATATATATGATATCCAGTGGTGACTGGTTGTCTAATGTCTTCATAAAAGTCATTGATTTGTGATAAAAGTACTGGGATAATAAACATTGTACCAACTTTCTGGGTGACAACAATCTGATTCTACATTTTTGTATGTGCCTTATCAGTATATGTCTTCATGTGGCATAATTAAAGTCGTAGGAAATGGAATCATCGACCCGAGTTCAAATCCTAGACAAGGCTGTTTGCATTTCACATAGCGCTAATATCCTTGGGAAAGGTATGAATCCATATATTCTCCCTCCAGCTATGGGTAAAATAGTAGAGCAGACTAGGCTCTTTAACCTTGGATAGGTAACCAGTCTAGGAAAAGGAAAACTCTGACGAACCATCTGAGCATGCTGAGAAAAGATGGACTCTAGGCAGTTCTGAAATTTTAATTGGGGACACAAGTATTGCTGGCTCAGGAATAAAATTCCTCTCTAAGAAACAGCTATGAACCTAGAAATAAAAGTTGAACTTTGTAGGTATTTCTTGTTTCTTTGTCTCTTTTTTCTTCCTTCATTCTTTTTCAGCCTGATGACCAACAAGAAGGAAGGACCGCACGTGTTGGGGTTAAAGGAAAAACCAACTACTCAACCAACCACTTAACCCCGTATATTTACCTGAGCAAATATTTTGATTTATGCCGCACCTTGTTAGCTCATATGATAATACCAGCAATCAAAGTAAGAAAAGGAAACAAAACTCCCAAGACATATGATATGACGGTCGCCACTGCATTAATTTAGTTAAGGGAAAATAATTGTACGGTTTAAATTCCACTAGCAATCCCATAATTCATGGTTTCTTGTTATTTTAAGCTCTTTGCCATTTTTAGAGGAAGATACAAACAAGAAAAGCGTGTCCCCTGTATAAAATTTTTGGCTTGGTTTGTTTTACAGCATATCAACCTCAGTGGTCATTTAATGCTGATAAAATTTTTAAATAAATTCATTCTTAATGGATACTCAATTTTTTTTATAAATACATTTTTCTATTTAACCCATAGATGGGACCCTAACAGGTACTACCACTCCGGGTCAGTGTGAACCAGGGAGCAATGGTGATGAAGGGGTGCTCCACATACCCCAAACCTCCAGAACTGAAACCTCACCATCAGGTAGAGTTTAACATCATTCCCAGGACATGTAGACCCTCAGCCACTGCCTTCTAGCACCCATATGATAAAAAGGGTTGGGGCTTGCCATGAGGTTGGGGCAATCATATAGGTGCTAGGGCTTAACGTGACCAACTGATTGATTGAAAGGGCCAAAGTGGAGTATTGCAAATCATGGACTGCTCAACCACCTGAGTTCTATCCTTAAGCATCACAGGTCACCACCTGCAGCCAACAGGTGGCTCCATTGGGAGAGTCTTACCTCTCTGCAGAGGTGCAGTTGTTGTATTCTACTGCCTCAGCCAAAAGGGTGGTTGTTAGTTCTTGTTAATCAGAAACACAGAGACATACTTTGTGTGCACATAACTTTATTTCTCTCATTCGTACATGTGGGAGAACAAATATAGAATGTAACCTGCATCTTGCCCTGATGGATGCTTGCTTGATTCAGAATTAACTAACTCTAAATCTCACTTTCCACATTTTTACATTTCATCTTGGAAGATTTGGATGGTCTCATTTTTAACCAGAGCTTGTTGTAAGATGATAACGGTCGGAAGATTAAAGAACAAGAGTATTAATATATAGATTGTTACCATGAAAACCAGCTAGTGTTTAGTTTAACAATTTTCAAATAATAAAAAAAGAGGTCATTTCCTATAAATCTAACATAAACAAAGGGAAACCACTCTTGACTGATAAATTATTTATTTTCCCATTAAACTAACCCTAAACCCTAACCCTAACTCTAACCCTGTCTTCTTTTTTACTAGTAGATCAATAAATAAATAAATAATTTATCAGTTAAGAGTGGTTCCCCTTTGATCATGTTAGACTTATAGGAAATAACCCTTCTTTGAATGTTAATAATTTTTATAACTTTGGGAATAACTAGCTTAATTACCACCTAATAGGATGGCTTTTAGCTAGTAAGTAAGTAAAGTCGACGGGGCGGCCTAAAGTCTGTATCAGCCAGTCAGCGAGGGAGTCTATCCCCTTTTCAATAGCGCTAGACCAAGGAGATTGTTTTTTAGCATCTGAGGTGGAGCGCCACACCTACCATTAGCACCTTACTTTACCACACAGACCCCTGTGCTACTCATACGCTGAGTTGGCGAGGACCAGTATCTAACTCTAACAGACTAACCCTAACCCCGTCTTCTTTTTTACTAGTAGATCAATAAATAAATAAATAATTTATCAGTTAAGAATGGTTCCCCTTTGTTTATGTTAGACTTATAGAAAATAACCAAAAAAGAATATTAGCCTCAGTGTCCTTTCCACATCCTTACATTAAACACCTGCTGTTCTCTAATGACACGTGTATCCAGTGACGCAGTCATCACATTAGACAACATAATACAAGAAAATAATTTTCATATCAAATATTTTTCCAACTCTTCTTTTTAATGATATGAATTTTATCAAAATTGACGAGACTGCTATATAAAATTGAATAGTTTTATTTTTCATTTGTCAATGGGCGTCAATTTTGTGAGAAGTCCATGATGGATATCTTTACAATGTGACTGAGAGGTAAACCATGATTAAGCTCACTTGTTTCAAAATAACCACTTTTCTGGAAGCCGGATAAATGGTCTACGATCTGGATAAAGTAAATGTGTTGTTAATGTTTTTTTTAATATAAAAAAACCAGCATTGCAAATAAGTAGAATAGAATTATTAGTGTCCTTGCTCAGGTAATCTAGGTATGATGCTAAATTGTTACTGATAGAATAGGACTATTATATATATGTGGATGGTGTCAACCACACACACACATTCATGCACACACACACACACACACACACATATATATATATGAAAAAGGAATGACTTACTGGTGAAATTGATCTCAATATTTAGTTGATACAAGTTTTACCCAGCTAAGCCAGCATTATATATAGCAAACTTTTACATTTATTCAGGTCAGTTAACTTTGAACCACATATCTTTGAGGCGTAACACAGATTCTTAAAGATATGTGGTTCAAAGTTAACTGACCTGAAAAAATGTAAAAGTTTTTAAATAAAATAACTGGTGCTTTATATATTTTATTCATTAATATATCAACACTGAAAATTTTATTTAATTCGGTTAATTCCCTGATTTTTGGTATTTTTTTTTATTTCGGCGGGGTGACATACTATGGTGGAATTTAGGTCTGTTAAGTTTTATTTAACCAAATATGGTGTCGGTGTACAAAACTACAGCCAAGAAGGCAAGACATGATGTGGCTCTGTGAGAAAAAAAAAAAGAAACACCAATGACCAGTAAGAATAGATTCCATCTTAACACTGGTCTGACTTTGATGGTGTTCTATTGTAAATATCTATTGTAAATATTTCTGTATACAATAAACATTGCATTATAAAGGCTTCAATAGAACATTTTTCTATATCTAAAAATGATGTTACATTGTATTTGCACTGAACATGTACAAATGATCTTAATATACCCACACATAAACATCTACATGTATTCATCTCCCTTTCTTTTTTTCTTTCTTATATCAGTGACTAGATCACATCATTTTAATTAAATCAATTGTCATTTTTTGTTGTTGCTTGCTTGTTTTTAAACTTTTCTGCCACTTTGTCACTTTATCAATATATATATATATATATATATATATATATATATACACACACACATATATATATCAATTTGTCGATATTGTATAATATATATATATATATATATATATATATATATATATATATATATATACGTACAAGGATGTCTGCAAAAATGATCTCAGGTGCTTTGGCATTGTTCCTTCCAGCTGGGAAAATTTGGCTCAAGACCGCCCTCGGTGGCGGCAGAATCTCCATAGAGGCCTGTACACGTCAGAATTCACCCTGATACAACATCATGAAGCTAAGAGGTCCATAAGAAAGCAATGGCAACAAAGCATTGGGACATCATCATCTACAGGGACAACCTACAAATGCAAAATCTGTGGTCGAGAATGTTTCTCAAACATAGGACTTCATAGTCACAGGAGGCGCTTCAACCTCAGGAGCACACAAAAACTTTTATCATAGTCTTTCGAGACTGAATTGCCAATGATGATATACGTACATATATATATCAATTTGGTGATATTATATATATATATATATATATATATATATATATATTATAAAATAGGTACAAGAGATAACCTACTCGAGTTTCACCATAAGGATCTTCAGGGTTAAATCCACTGAATTAATCGAAACACCGATTAATAGCAGTCGATCTCACATGTGTGGTCATTGCATTAAAATTTTTTAAAATTTATTATAAAATGGGTACAAGAAATAACCTACTCGAGTTTCACCATAAGGATCTTCAGGGTTAAATCCACTGAATTAATCGAGACACCGATTAATAGCAGTCAATCTTACGTGTGTGGTCATTGCATTAAAAAAATTTTTAATGCAATGACCACACACGTAAGATTGACTGCTATTAATCGGTGTCTCGATTAATTCAGTGGATTTAACCCTGAAGATCCTTATGGTGAAACTAGAGTAGGTTATCTCTTGTACCCATTTTATAATATATTTGCTCTACTTAGTATTGAGCACTTTGTATTTGTTATATCACTGACTTACCCCTCTGAATTCTACACTTAATAACCATCGTGACCAAATTCACCGGTAAGTCAACTTTTCCTTTATAAACAAATAAATATATATATATATATATATATATATATATATATATATATATATATATATATATATAGGCCACAACAAATACAGTCCAGATGTGTGCACAGCTGAGCACCTTATATAATAAAACCTTTTTGATCATCAGTCTTGATACTTTTTGATCAGTATTTGTTTTGCAAGTGCAGGATTTTTCAGACTCACCAGACTTAGCTTTTCATTACACCATTTCCCATTGATTTCACTGTTGTGATATTCTAACTTCTTTTGGCCCATTTATAAGTCCATACAGAAACATCAATTCCAATTGACATTGTACAGTAATAAAACTGATGATTTTATGCCCCCACTGTACAGTCTTTGAAGGCTTCTAAATTTCATGCTTAATTGTACACAAGAGTATAACAGATTTAGCAGATAAAGAAGTCGCCCTACAGAGACAGATGAATAGTTGAGTGTTGCAAACCATTAAACAGCATCCTGGTTCCTCTTCATACAATCAAAGTGGTTGTACCATTGACCCTTTTAGGTACATCTGCAAGAGATACTATGAGACATACAGTATCAGTTGATGGTAGCAATGGTATTCTTTCTATCTTTCCATCCATCTTTCTTTCTATCTCTCTGCCTATCAGTCGGTCTATCTCTCCATCCTACCATCTTTTTATCTCTTCATCCATCTTTCTTTCTGTGTCTCCATCTATCTTTCTTTCTATCTCTCTGTCTATCTGTCGGTCTATCTCTCCATCCAACCATCTTTCTTTTTATCTCTTCATCCACCTTTCTTTCTGTGTCTCCATCCATCTTTCTTTCTATCTCTCTGTCTATCTGTCGGTCTATCTCTCCATCCTACCATCTTTCTTTTTATCTCTTCATCCACCTTTCTTTCTGTGTCTCCATCCATCTTTCTTTCTATCTCTCTGCCTATCAGTCGGTCTATCTCTCCATCCTACCATCTTTCTTTTTATCTCTTCATCCACCTTTCTTTCTGTGTCTCCATCCATCTTTCTTTCTATCTCTCTGTCTATCTGTCGGTCTATCTCTCCATCCTACCATCTTTCTTTTATCTCTTCATCCACCTTTCTTTCTGTGTCTCCATCCATCTTTCTTTCTATCTCTCTGTCTATCTGTCGGTCTATCTCTCCATCCAACCATCTTTCTTTTTATCTCTTCATCCACCTTTCTTTCTGTGTCTCCATCCATCTTTCTTTCTATCTCTCTGTCTATCTGTCGGTCTATCTCTCCATCCTACCATCTTTCTATCTCTTCATCCACCTTTCTTTCTGTGTCTCATCCATCTTTCTTTCTATCTCTCTGCCTATCTGTCAGTCTATCTCTCCATCCTCATTTTTTTATCTCTTCATCCACCTTTCTTTCTGTGTCTCCATCCATCTTTCTTTCTATCTCTCTGTCTATCTGTCGGTCTATCTCTCCATCCAACCATCTTTCTTTTTATCTCTTCATCCACCTTTCTTTCTGTCTCCATCCATCTTTCTTTCTATCTCTCTTTTGTTAAATCCTATTTAATGGACCTAAATTCTTTCTCTCTCTCCCTCCATTTTTCTTTCTGTCTCTCCTTCCATCTTTCTTTCTATCTCTTCCTCTTTCTTTCTACCATTTCCTCTTTCTGTCTCTCTCTTCATCCACCTTTCTTTCTGTCTCTCCTTCCATCTTTCTTTCTATCTCTTCATCTTTCTTTCTACCATTTCCTCTTTCTGTCTCTCTCTCCATCCACCTTTCTTTCTGTCTCTCCTTCCATCTTTCTTTCTATCTCTTCTCTTTCTTTCTACCATTTCCTCTTTCTGTCTCTCTCTCCATCCACCTTTCTTTCTGTCTCTCCTTCCATCTTTCTTTCTATCTCTTCCTCTTTCTTTCTACCATTTCCTCTTTTTGTCTCTCTCTTCATCCACCTTTCTTTCTGTCTCTCCTTCCATCTTTCTTTCTATCTCTTCATCTTTCTTTCTACCATTTCCTCTTTCTGTACCATTTCTCTTTCTGTCTCTCTCTCCATCCACCTTTCTTTCTGTCTCTCCTTCCATCTTTCTTTCTATCTCTTCCTCTTCTTTCTACCATTTCCTCTTTCTGTCTCTCTCTCCATCCACCTTTCTTTCTGTCTCTCCTTCCATCTTTCTTTCTATCTCTTCATCTTTCTTTCTACCATTTCCTCTTTCTGTCTCTCTCTCCATCCACCTTTCTTTCTGTCTCTCCTTCCATCTTTCTTTCTATCTCTTCATCTTTCTTTCTACCATTTCCTCTTTCTGTCTCTCTCTCCATCCACCTTTCTTTCTGTCTCTCCTTCCATCTTTCTTTCTATCTCTTCATCTTTCTTTCTACCATTTCCTCTTTCTGTCTCTCTCTCCATCCACCTTTCTTTCTGTCTCTCCTTCCATCTTTCTTTCTATCTCTTCATCTTTCTTTCTACCATTTCCTCTTTCTGTCTCTCTCTCCATCCATCCATCTTTCTTTCTATCTCTATCATCTTCCTTCCTATCTCTTTCTTTCTATCTCTTCATCCATTCATCTTTTATCAACAATTCTCTTACATGTCTATCTCTCATCTATTTCTTCTTTTTCTTTCTTTTTAGATTTACCAAGTTTTGTCTCAATGAAGACAATGAAAATAAAATTGTTAAAATTAATGTTAGACTTTAAAATTCACACACTTGTCATATCTTCTTCTTCTTCTTCTTCTTCTTCTTCTTCTTTCTTTCTTTCTTTCTTTCAACGTATACCTTTTCTTCCTAAACAAAATCCATCTTTCCTTCTTTCTTTTTTCCATTACCATTTGATATCTTTCTTTCTTTCTTTTTTTCTTTTTTTCTTTCTTTCTTTTTTCTTTCTTTCTTTCAACGTATATCTTTTATTCTAAACAAAATCCATCTTTCCTTCTTTCTTTTCCATTACCATTTGATATCTTCTTCTTCTTCTTTCTTCTTTCAACGTATATCTTTTATTCCTAAACAAAATCCATCTTTCCTTTTTTTTTCCATTACCATTTGATATCTTCTTCTTCTTTTCTTTCTTTCTTTCTTTCTTTCAACGTATATCTTTTATTCCTAAACAAAATCCATCTTTCCTTCTTTCTTTTTTCCATTACCATTTGATATCTTCTTTCTTTCTTTCTTCTTTCTTTCTTTCTTTCTTTCTTTCAACGTATATCTTTTATTCCTAAACAAAATCCATCTTTCCTTCTTTCTTTTTTTCCATTACCATTTGATATCTTCTTCTTTTTTTCTTCTTTCTTTCTTTCTTTCTTTCAACGTATATCTTTTATTCCTAAACAAAATCCATCTTTCTTCTTTTTTTTCCATTACCATTTGATATTCTTCTTTTTCTTTCTTTCTTTCTTCTTTCTTTCAACGTATATCTTTTATTCCTAAAACAAATCCATCTTTCCTTCTTTCTTTTTTTCCATTACCATTTGATATCTTCTTCTTCTTTCTTTCTTTCTTTTCAACGTATATCTTTTATTCCTAAACAAAATCCATCTTTCCTTCTTTTTTTTTTCCATTACCAATTGATATCTTCTTCTTCTTCTTCTTTCTTTCTTTCTTTCAACGTATATCTTTTATTCCTAAACAAAATCCATCTTTCCTTCTTTTTTTTTTCCATTACCATTTGATAACTTCTTCTTCTTCTTCTTCTTCTTCTTCTTCTTCTTCTTCTTCTTCTTCTATTATTAAATGACTCATGAAAATCCTAACAAGATGATTGCTTGTTTGTTTTACTGTTTTTGTATTTTTTGTATTGTTTTTTTTCCTTTTATTTTTTTCTGGAAATATGACCTTTTTTTATTTTTTTTTTTTACTTCAGTCATTACTTTACAAGACACAAAAATAACATGGTCTGGTGTTTTTTCAAGTTTCTATTATTGTTATTGTGTAGACTTCTGGGATGATCTGAATTTTATGATGGAAAAAAAAAGTATTATTTTTATAAGATGTACATGCACATTTGTGGTAATTAATGCATCGAGATAAACTTGAATAAATAAATAATAGAATTTGTATTACACGAGGGATATTCTAAAAGTAAGCCTCCCAATGATTTCAATAGAAACTAAAACTGATAAAAGGAACACAATAACACTTTTGGATAGAGAAAGTGTTTAACTACAGAACAATATCAAATAAATGATGGAATTTGTATTATATGTGGGGAACAACAAATATATATATTTACCAACACCTCTGCACGAATACGATGAGACACAAGGTAAATTTCTTAAGTGGAGTTTTAACAGGTTTTGTTATTGTTCTTGTTCTTGTCCTTGTGCTTGTTTTTGTTCTTGTTCTACTACTACTACTACTATACTACTACTACTACTACTAAAGCTAAATTTAAACCTAACCTAGCCATAACCCTAGCCGTAACCCTAACCATAAATTATGAATGAAAAAACTCTGAAAAATCAAGGAAATTTCACCTTTTTCGTATATCTTCTTCTTCTTCTTCTTCTTCTTCTTCTTCTTCTTCTTCTTCTTCTAAAGCTAAAGCTAAATTTAAACCTAACCCTAGCCATAACCCTAACCCTAACTCTAACCATAAATTATGAATGAAGACTTTTCTGGTAAAAATGCACAGCCAATAGTGCAGCTGCATGTTGGTTTTCCA
Organism: Doryteuthis pealeii; assembly: GCA_023376005.1. Lineage (NCBI taxonomy): Eukaryota > Metazoa > Mollusca > Cephalopoda > Myopsida > Loliginidae > Doryteuthis > Doryteuthis pealeii. The sequence continues at coordinate 72,468,120 of CM042154.1, read as the reverse complement.
CTGAGTAAATAAAGATAACACTTGTTTATTTGTTTTTATTTATTTACAACTAGCAAGATTTGAATAAATCTGTTTGTTAGAGAAACCTATGCAGTTTTTTCTTTTTAACATTTTTTTTAATGTATGGAAGTCCAAAAGGGAAACCTTCTAAATCACTAAAATTTTTTTTTTTTTTAACCCAAAGGTACTAGAATTTTATTATTTTTAGTGTTACCTTATTCAATCAAAATGGATATTATTAGGTACTAGCAATAATATATGCCCTCTGGGTGTAAGTAAGTTTTAATGTAATGAAATATATTAAATTAGAAAGACTAACAAAATTAAATAAGAACTCACATAAAAAGATTACATATATTTTAATCATATTTTAATTGGTTTCTATATAAAATCATTCATAGGATTGATTTTAATATATTGGAGAACAACATAGTCACAGTTTCTCTCAATAACAATGTTCCACCTTCGAATGAGAGCATGTATCTCTGCCCCATAAAATTATGTTGACTGTTCTTTGAGCCACTTCTTCACTACATATTTGCCTCACAATCCATCTTTTATGGGGCCCCATGGTTCAAAGAACAGTCAACAGAATTTTACGGGGTAGGGATACATGCTCTCATTCAAAAGTGGATTGCTATTGAGAGAAATGGTGAATATGTAGAGAAGTTGGGATGTGATCCACAGAGAACCAACTTCATTTTGATGTATGATACATGTTCCTGTGTTAGTAATTATACCTTTCCTAAACAAAATGGCATTAAATTTTGACTCACCCACGTATATATATATATATATATATATATATATATATATATATATATATTTGTTTATTTAGGTATATATATATTTGTTGGAGGTATATATATCTGGTTTGGGCATTAGTGTGAAGCATTAAAGAAATTAAAAATATAAGAAACTCGGTTGTTTGAGAGTAGAGTAGAGTTTATTTTGTAAATTTTCAAGATTGTTATGCTCTCTTCATCAGACTGAGAAAAAATGACGCGGGTCGCTGGCGGTTCCTTATAGTAGTCGTAGTGGTTCTGTGGTGTGGGTGGGTAGCTGCTGCTTGTGCTCCTCCTCATGTGTAAGTGTTCTGTGTATATATATATAACATTTTGTCTTATATTAATTCAGAAAAGAATGAAAGCAGTGTTCATACAGCAATAAAGATGAAAATAATAATAATAATAATTACACTAATGATTCTTATAGTAACAGTCAATTTAAATGGAGATTTAAAAGTAAAAACGAAATAATTTTTAGTGTCATTTTGAGACAGAAGACTTATTTTGTAATTTCAAGGTTTCCTGTCAGACTGTCTCCTCTTCAATATTGGACAACTCTTCTGACTTCATTATTCAAAAACAGAGACAACAAAAACAAAATTGTTCAGTGATAAAATTTTGAAAAATAAAGTAATTTAAATAAATTACACGAAAAGCAGAATCTGATATTGGTAATTTTTTTTTAATGTTTTGGTTATTTGTTTGTTTTTTTGTTATTTGTTTTTTTTTGTTTTTTTTTTTTTTGTTTTTGTTATTTGTTAACATTTTCATTCAGATTTGTAAATTTTATACAACATGTCAGAAGTGAGGTGTGTTATTTTATTTTTAGTTTGTTCAACAGATACATTGTTAGTGACTAATTTATATATATATATATAATATATATATGTTGAAAGGAAAAATAAACAAAGGAAAGAAAATGCTGAATGGATAAAATAGATTTTATTTTACTAACATGTGTTTCAGCCCGGAGTATGTTCATGTACACATGTATTCTATTTTTTATTATTTTAAATATAAAATAAAATAACAATAATAGAAAATCTTTTAGTATACAAGAATAAAGGCCTTCATCAGAGTAAAATGTTTGGTGTTTGAAATTCGGTTGGCAGCCTTCCGTCTACGAGAGACGATGGAGTAGTATCAAAGTTTTTTTTGTTTGTTTGTTATTTTTTTTTTTCTTTTTGAATTTGAACAAAATTGCCTGGACAGGTTCGTATGGAGGATAAACTGTTGCCCATGCAGCAAATCTCTCCACACTACCACTGTGATCCAAAGGAAAGGTAAGGTACCTATTTGGCAATGGTAGTGTCGCAGGAGTTGATGGGTAATACTGGATTTCAGCATCACACCACCTTAGGGACTCCGGCTCCTGATTTGTTTTCGGGGTTTACTCCCCTAGCCTTTCCTTGTTTGAAATTAAATATATATATATATATATATATTTATAGTGTACAAGACATTTAAGGTGTAATTGTTACCATTGGTTTGGTTAGCCACTTTTCTTCAAGACAATGCGCCTGTTAAGAAATGCAGTGAATGTCAATTTATTTATATGTGTGCATATTTTTTGTTTGTGGCTGAATCCTCGTATTTCTCTGCGTTTTTGATAAAATAGTGCATAGATTTTCATGTTGTTGCACTAATGCATCTCTATGCGCACCCATTCCCTCTTTGTTGCCGCATTTATTTCTGTCTCCATGCCTTTCTATTAATTACATCATCTTCAGGGCATTTGTTGGTATATGGAAGGTGATACAAACTTTTTTATCACAGAATAACGAGAAAAGCAAGTGATAGTCCTTGTTTATCAGTCTGTTCAAAATTTGAAGTCTGGAGAAAGGACGCTGAAAAAAGTGGATGGTTTGAATTATGACGTCAAATATTCTCTTTTACGGTGTGAGTGTGTGAGTGTGTGTATCGAAAAAAGGCATTGTGCATTTTTAGGTGTTTTGTGTGTGTGGTTTTTTATCACCTTCCATATACCAACAAATGCCCTGAAGATGATCTAATTAATAGATCAAAACACTGCAGCGTCGGCCAATAAACTTCCCACTCAACTTATTTAAACCTGTGTTTTTTCAATTTTCTTAATATACTACATATATATATATATATATAACAGTAGTTGAACATTTTATATATATATATATTTTTTTTTTTCTTTTTTTTTTTTTCTTTTTTTGAAGGCAAAATAATGCAGATTCATGTTGAAAAACATATTTATTGATGTGCTCTTAATTTTCGGATTAAAATCCATCTTCAGGAGTTCCTTATAGAGTTGAAAATATTCCATCTGTGTTTTTTAAAGTCAACTTGGTTCTAATGACGTTGAGTTGATGGAGATTTGAAATTTGGAAGAGATCGTATGCTTCTGTTAAGATTTCAAATTCGGTAGAGATCGTGTAGTTCCGTTGAAACCCGTGAGTTGTTAAATTGTGGGACGTTTGAAATCATTTAAGATATTTTTTTTTTTTTTTTTTTAATTTATTTTCTTTAATTTTTTTTTTTTTAATAAAGGAATTTATTTATTTATTTTTTTCCTTTTTAATACTATAAAAACAATTCCCCGCTCAGGGCATATTGAAATAGAAATTTTTTTCGTTTGTTTTTATAGTTAGATAGAAGCATTATTCATAAATGTAATACGATATATTTTTTTTTCTTTTTTTGAAGGCAAAATAATGCAGATGGAATATTTTCAACTCTATAAGGAACTCTCTGAAGATGGATTTTAATCCGAAAATTTAAGAGCACATCAATAAATATGTTTTTCAACATGAATCTGCATTATTTTGCCTTCAAAAAAAAAAAAAAAAATATCGTATTACATTTATGAATAATGCTTTATCTAACTATAAAAACAAAGAAAAAAACTATATATATATATATATATATATATATATATATAACAGAAGTTGAACATTTTATATATATATATATATATATATATATATATATATATATATATATATAACAGAAGTTGAACATGTTTGATAATATGAATACTCATTGAATTCAAAATATATGAGGCTTCATTGACGGAATGGTGAGGTGAGCCTGATTGCTTTACTTATCCATAGGAATTTGGATATGTTATTCCTTATATATTTAATGCAAGCATGTTGGTGAACATTGTAGTAAAAACTGAACCAGTGCTTAGACTTTTAGGAAAGCTTTATTACACTTTACTCTGACTACGATCTGTCTGATGTTCTAGTATAGAAAACCATTGCACCACGATGGGCTGCCCTGTTACTAGGATCAGAGTATCTGGACGCTATTAAGGTTCAAAGTGTTACTTTCTCTACCTCAGATCAGTGTTGTATCTGGGCACTGTGATTAAAATTGGGATTTTTGTACATATTCAGTTAGAGAGAAAAATGCCAGAATTTAAATGATTACTACAGTTTGTTTAGTAGTTTACAGGGAAAAATAGAAAGCATCCTTGGTATTGTTCACTACAAATAAACAAGTCCTTTTAACTTTGTTCACTACAAAGTAACAAGACTTTTGGCATTAGTCACTACAAAGTAACAAGTCTTTTGGTATTGGTTCTACAAAGTAACATGTCTTTTTGGGATTGGTTCTACAAAGTAACAAGTCTTTTTGGTATTGGTTCTACAAAGTAACAACTTTTTGGTATTGGTTCTACAAAGTAACAAGTCTTTTTGGTATTGGTTCTACAAAGTTCTACAAAGTAACAAGTCTTTTGGGATTGGTTCTACAAAGTAACAAGTCGTTCTACAAAGTAACTTTTTTGGGATTGGATTGGTTCTACAAAGTAACAAGTCTTTTTGGTATTGGTTCTACAAAGGTATTGGTTCTACAAAGTAACATTTTTTGGGATTGGTTCTACAAAGTAACAAGTTTTTTGGATTGGTTCTACAAAGTAACAAGTCTTTTTGGGATTGGTTCTACAAAGTTTGGTTCTACAAATTGGGGTTTGGTTCTACAAAGTATTGGTTCTACAAAGTAACAAAATTGGGTAACAAGTCTTTTTGGTATTGGTTCTACAAAGTAACAATTGGTTCTACTTTTGGGATTGGTTCTACAAATGTATTGGTTCTTTTTTGGGATTGTTCTACAAAGTAACAAGTCTTTTTGGTATTGGTTCTATTGGTTCTACAAAGTAACAGTCTTTTTGGTATTGGTTCTACAAAGTAACTTTTTGGGATTGGTTCTACAAAGTAACTTGGTATTGGTTCTACAAAGTAACAGTATTGGTTCTACAAAGGTCTTTTTGGTATTGGTTCTACAAAGTAACAGGTTTTTGGGATTGGTTCTACAAGTCTTTTTGGTATTGGTTCTACAAAGTAACAGTTTTGGGATTGGTTCTACAAAGTAACAAGTCTTTTTGGTATTGGTTCTACAAAGTAACATGTCTTTTTGGGATTGGTTCTACAAAGTAACATGTCTTTTTGGTATTGGTTCTACAAAGTAACAGGGGATTGGTTCTACAAAGTAACAAGTCTTTTTGGATTGGTTTTACAAAGTAACAAGTCTTTTTGGGATTGGTTCTACAAAGTAACGTCTTTTTGGAATTGGTTCTACAAAGTAACATGTCTTTTTGGTATTGGTTCTACAAAGTAACATGTCTTTTTGGTATTGGTTCTACAAAGTAACATGTCTTTTTGGCATTGGTTGCTAAAAAGTAACAAGTCTTTTTGGTATTGGTTCTACAAAGTAACATGTGTTTTTGGGACTGGTTGCTAAAAAGTAACATGTCTTTTTGGGACTGGTTCTACAAAGTAACTAGTCTTTTTGGGATTGGTTCTACAAAGTAACATGTCTTTTAGCATTGGTTGCTAAAAAGTGACAAGTCTTTTTGGGATTGGTTCTACAAAGTAACATGTCTTTTTGGGATTGGTTCTACAAAGTAACATGTTTTTTTGGGATTGGTTCTACAAAGTAACATGTCTTTTTGGGATTGGTTCTACAAAGTAATATGTCTTTTGCTATTGTTCTCTACAAAGTTGTTTAAAGATTAATCATGCTAAAAAAAAGCATTCAAAATGTGTCCATATAGTGATTATCATTTCCTTTTGGTGGGGGGATTAAAATTGCTTTAAAATAAATAATATTAATGCTAAATGTGTCTCAGATAACAATAGAATATATAAATTTTACAAAAGGGAAAAAAAAAAAATCTTTCAAAAAAAAATATTGCAATTTCACCAAAGAAATCTTATCAATATTAGCACAAAATTTTTCAAGCAATTTTAGAAATTATTGATTTTTTTTTATCATCAGACAAAATCAGCTTTGTATGACAGGAAAAAAAAGAGAGAGAAATGGAAAGAAAAAAAAATGAAAGAAAAAAAAAAAATATTCAGAATTACAAGAGATGTTGAGAGGGGTGGGGGGCTGAAGTAAAAAAAGAATTGCAAGGAAGAAAAAAAAATGAAAAAAAAAAAAATGAAAATAGTAAAAAATAAAAATAATAAAAAATAAAACTAATATAAAAAGACAAGTCCAAATTTGAAGTTTGAATGAGCCTGGTAAAATTTAAAGATTAAGTAATAGAATAAATAAAATGGGATAAAAAGGAAGAAAAATTAAGATGAAGAGAGACAAAAAAAAATAAGTAGAATTTATAAACAAAATAAAAATTAGGAAAAAAAAAAGAAAATGGTAATAAATAAAAATCAATAAAAAATCAGAAATAAGAATGAATTTAAATGTAGCAAATAAAATGAAATTATAATAAGAGAATCTACATCATAATGATACAATTTTTGTATGTTTGTATGGTAGGTATTTACCCAACCTTTTCGTTATGGATAGGATGTGACATAGGGAATCCAACAAGGAACAAACTGCTAGCCTTTTGTAATGCTCACATGTACATAAAAGGAAGAAATAAAAAGACAACTTAATAAAATCATATGTACGAGAGTGAGTCAAAAAGTAAGGCCATTTTTGTTTAGGACGGGTATAATTACCAACACAGGATCATGTATCATATATCAAAATGAAGCTGGTCCTTTGTGGATCACAGCCCTACTTCTTCACACATTCACGTCCTCCATACTCATCAGATTTAGCACCTTCAGATTATCATCTCTTGGAATATTGCTATTGAGAGAAACAGTGACTATGTGGAGAAGTAGGGATGTGATCCACAGAGGACCAGCTTCATTTTGATATATGATACATGTTCCTGTGTTGGTAATTATACCTGTCCTAAACAGAAATGGCCTTACTTTTTGACGCACCCTCATATTTCCTTCCAACTGAAATTAATACATTTAACTGAAAATAAGACAAACAAAAAGATTGTTATTAACACTACAGTCTTGCCTAAAACAATAACAGAATTGCTTTGAACAAAGAGTGTACTGGCCAAGCTATAACTGAAGTGCTTCTCCATACCAGCACGGTTCCTCTACTTATATTGTCTGGAGGTTTGCCATTTTTGTTTACTGCAATTGGTGCTCAAACGCTAGGATCTCACTTTATTTGTATATATGACATAACCATTAAACCACAATGGATGCCCTTATTTATTTTTGTTAGGTACGTGCATTGAAATATTGCAATATGACACATCCCATGCAACATTTGTAGATTCAACCTTCCTCTTCTCCTTCTAGGTGTCCTTCCAAGAAAGGCATGACTATGTTGGTGTTCTGAATGGAAGAGGTATAACCATGAACAGTGTGTGTAGGTGTTCTGACCAGATGGGACATGACCACATGAAGTTGTGTGGGTGTCCAGAATGCTATATAACCACTCAGAATTTTGATTGAGACAGGGTTTCGACCAAGGGGTCCGGTGGCTTCAGCCCTGGACTGTGTATGCTAAAGTTGTTGATCCCAGGGGGCCATTCCCCCAGGCAAAACCTGCCCCATCGATTTAAAGGGGCAGGGCTGGGTTTATTGCCAGGTGCCTGAGGGGGGAATGCTGACGGGATCAACGCATTTTTTGCACCCGTCTCCCATGAGCTAATGGTTCCACATTAATAGGGCCTTGTGCGTAACCCGTACACGTGGGGTACGTGGTAAATATTCAGAGTCTTGCAGAAGGTTGAACTGAAGATAACTCCCATCGATCTCTGCATATGAAATACAAACTTCTCTGACTCTCTATTACTCTCCACATTCGTCGCAATTCAGAGAATAAAAATATAAACTTTATTTTTATACAATTGTTCATCATACTTTATCAAGTCCAGCTGCAGTGTACAACCTGATATGAAGAATTTAAGCAGTATACAATAATGAATTTAACTTGTATGGCCACCAAAAAGCAGATAAAAGTAAAGTAAAAAACCTAACTAACTGAAAATAAAAATTAAGTTAAAATAAATCACAATTCTGGTGATGTATCTCTATTTTGTTGATACAGTTTGTTGTAAATAATGGGTATAGTCCATACATCCCTATCACTATGGACTATTCATATCCTGGATTTTGTTATATAGCAGTTTTTGTTTTTCTTTATTTGTCTAGTAAATACTGATTTTGTTTGGTTATAGCAACTTTTATTTTCACAACAATAATGAAATATAATAAGAAAATTAAATTTAGATAATATAGGGGGGAAGGAAAAATAAATCTGGAAAATAATCAAATCAAAATATAACTAAAAAATGAAAGGAAATTCATTGAAACTTAAAGCCCACATGGCTAAACACCAGATCCAAGTAAGACTTTTACCATTTTTGTACCTCTTTCACATACTGCTTGTTCAGAGAACAATATGTGCACACTTTTTTTTTTGTTAGGACACATTTGATGTTTGTTTGTTTGTTTATTGATTTTATTGATTTTAACTGCATATCAACCTGTCTGGGGTTATGTCATGCCTAACAGTTAGGAAGTATTACATATCGTGTATTTATATTTATACTTTTTAGTAATTGGTTTTAACAATGTGTTAGCATTATTCAGGATTATGTTGTATGGTATTGATTAGTTTCATGTCTATATTCTATGGTATAATCCTATATCCCTCAAAAAGGAGAGAATATCCTCTATGTTGACATTTTAAAATAGATCCTTCATATTGTTTGCTTTAAAATAACGGTTTCTGATGTGAGCAAAAAACCTGCATTCCATGAACAGGTGTTTAGCTGTCAAAGGTGTTTGACATGTTTCACATTGTGGTTGTTGTTCTTGTTTGAGTATATAGGAGTGCGTTAGTTTTGTATGACCAATGTGTAATCGGGACACAATGACTTGTTCCTTTCTAGACTTCCTTAAAGTTGGTTTCCAGCCTCCAAAAGTGGGTTTGATTAGGAAGAGTTTATTGTGGATTGATTAGGAAGAGTTTATTGTGTTGTTGCCATTTTGTATGAAGGAATCTATTAATATTAGGTTTCAAGTTAGTATATGTTATCTTGAACTTGTCAAGGATTTAGCTGCAGAGTCAGCTCTTTCATTCCCCCTCACTCCTATATGGCTTGGGATCCAGCATATCATAATCTCCTTCGAGTTAGACATTGAGTCTAATCTATTCAGGAGCTTAATGATGAGAGGGTCTTCCAGTTTTTTATTTCTTAATGATAATAAGACAGAGAGCGAGTCTGAGAAAATAATATATTTTTTGTGGTTATTTTCAGAAATGATGTCAAGTGCTAGATCTATTGCATGGGTTTCAGCTGAAAAATGGAACTTTCATTTGGGAGAGCTTTTCTTACAATTTTTTTTATTTAAGATAGCTGCACATGCTGTTTTGTCATTGTCCTTAGAGCCATCTATAAAGATGTGGAGGTGGTTGGGGTAGCGTTCTAGAATATTGTAGAGTTTATCTTGATAAGTGCTAGGATGGGTTTTTGTTTTGGGGAGTTCGCTTAGCTTAAGGATCACTTTAGGTTTTTTAATGATCCAAGGTGGTGTTTTTGGTATAATGGTTTTTTGTGAATATTTGTGAGAGGAATTTTAGATTCTTTGAGGATGGGTTCCATCCGGAGACCAAAAGGTTTTATTGATTTTTCTTTTTTTCAAAACATTCCTTGTATCCTTGGTTGAAGGTGCAGTCATAAGCTGGGTTGGATGGGCAGGATTTGAGTTTTGTGTAGTATTGCAAGGCTATCTTAGCTGTAGGGGTGCTACAAATAGGCTGTCAACTGGAGAAGTTCTGAAGTCCCCTATGACTTGCCTTAAGCCTTCATGGTGTACAGAGTTGAGCTCTTTGAGGTAAGACCTCCTAGCAGATCTATATACAAAGCAGGCATAGTCAAGTTGGGAACGGATCAGTGATCTGTATAGTTTAAGTAATGTTTGTTGATTCGCTCCTCATTCAGTTTGGGCAACTACTCGTAATACTTGTTGGGCTCTGGTACATTTATTTTTTTAAGTATTTTATGTGTGGGATGAAAGTTAGTTTTTTATCAAATATAACGCCTAGGAATTTGTACTGGTCAACAACAGGTATTTCACTTTCCTCTAGTTTGATGGTAGGGTCATTGTGCATCATTGGTCATTGTGGGTATCTGCAGATCTATAGTAGATGACAAAGTCATCAACATAGAGAGTGCAGTTGATTATAGGATTGAGGCAATTTATTATATTGTTTATTTTTATAGAGAATAAGGTTACTGATAAGATACTTCCTTGTGGGATGCCTTCCTCTTTGGGTTTGGAGGTCAAAAAGAGTGGATCCCACACGTACCCTGAAATTTCTATTCGAGAGAAAGTTCTTTATAAATAGTGGTAGTCTTCCTCATAACCCTAGATCGTGCACGTCTTTCATGACACCATACCTCCAGTAATCTTGTTAATACTTCTTGTATATCTATTATGTATGCATTAGATGTTCCCAGGACTGGTGCTAGGTTTTCATCTACCCCGAATCTATGATATGGGGACCCCACTCTACTACATGTCAATTTTCATAAAGTAGTGTTCATAGAAAATATATAAAACTCACTTTTCTGGGACCCTTGAGTAGGCTTGGGTACCCACAGTTGGGGGTTTCTGGGGGTAGTACACACCAGCCTTGAATGTGCTTATATGTGTGAATGTATTAGTGTATCATTGGATATACTCATGCTAATATTAGATGTTGGTGAGTGGGTACTTGACTAAATATCCTTCCTAGCACCACCCCACCCCACCCCAAGAGTTTAACCTGAATATTTAATGTGCTCAGCAAAAGAAATAAGAAAATATGTTATGAGATGAGAATTTGATAAAGCCCAGCCTAAAAAACTAAAAGGAAATAAAATAAAATTACTATTCTTTCTCTATACAGTTAGCAGCACTAAATGCCATTTTGTTATATATGTAATGGTTCCTAAGTAGAATAGTTTTTGTTAAAACACACATTTAAGAAACAAAACAGAAAAATCATCTTCTAAAATTTCCCATCAGAAAAAAGCGCATTTCATAAATTCTAAAAATAGACCAAACCAGACTGACTGACTCCAGATCCCAATTCAAAAACCCTTATAGTAATGAACATTTCAGGTATAGGAATTAACAAGTGTGGGGATTAAAATGAAATAAATTAAAACATTTTAAAAATAACAATCTTCCTGGAGCTCTCAGACAGGAAGAAACCTCTGAGCATGCGCAGAGAAAAGGACTCCCTTCCTGACACCAAAAAGATCCCTTGATCATTCCAACACAGACCTTTACTGAGAATACACACTATGGATTGGCTAAGGAGAAAATTTCCTCTCCAAGAAATAGTTATGAACCTAGAAATAAAGTGTAAACCATAAAAGATTCTTTTGTCTTAGTTTATTTTGTTCCCTTAAACTCTTTTACAGCTCGATGACTAACAGAAGGAAGAAACACATATGATGAGGTTTAAGAAAATAAACTAGCAACACCAGCAGCAACATTCCTCCAAATAACCAAAAACCTAGCCACCCCAAAAAAGTTCAACCCCATACAAGATAGAATTAGAGAAGAAGAGGGAGAGAGAGTTAGAGAGAATAGAAAAGTGATTTAGTGTAACGTTTCAGTGTTAATTGAAAGTTGGTTGTCATAGTAATAATTCTATATGGGCAATTTCATGTAAAAAAAAAGTAAAATTGCCACCCACCCCTTCAATTTTTCTGAAGTTTTGTACAAGTGTAGACTGTAATAAAGTTAGACATTCCCCAAAATTTGAGCTTCCAATTCCAAGAATTGACGGAGTTATGTTGATTTTTAGCTCTCCAAATTTGGTGGGGTTGACAAAAATAGATTACTAAAAGTTGCCATTTTTTGTGACTCCCCCTCAAATTTGGAGAGCTAAAATCAACATAACTCTGCCAATTCTTGGAATTGGAAGCTCAAATTTTGGGGATTGTCTAACTTTAACATAGTCAACAAATACAAAATTTCTGAAAAATTGAAGGGTGGGATGATTTGACATGGAATTACCCATACTTATCTTCTTACTGTCCAACTATTCTTTTGGCTAGATCTGGTTGATAGGCTCTGCTATTCTGGACCGTTGGTGGGCTGGATGGCATTTTCGCTGTTCTTTGAGGAGTCTGGAACAACTTCAGCACTTGGAAAATCCCTTTCCTTTAAAATCTCAGTAAGCATACTTACCAACGAGTTTCACCCAACCCCTGCAACAGATATTGAACTCTACCTGATGCTTAGTTTGTTATGACTCTTAAGCAAAAGTATCAAATTTATTGGAAGGAAAGATTTACATGCAACAGAATTGGGTTTTTTTTTGTATATTTTAAAGAATTCAAGATAAAATCACACTGAAATAGAAATAAAAATTGAACTAGTTTAGAAAAAAGAATTAAAGTAAATATGCTTAAAAAAAAGAAAAAAAAAAGAATAGATACAGTAATTTTAGAACAAGCATAAAAGATAAGATAAAAATGCGAGAAAAAAAAAAAAAGGAAAAAAGCAGAAAGAAAATTGGCAAAGAAAGAAAAAAGGGAAAGTATGGTGAACTAGAAAAACACACTAAATTGATCTGAAAATAAAATTAGAGCGTAATAAGACAAAGATAGAATCAAAAATAATACATAAAACACAAAGCACTAAATATATAGATATTCTGGGAAAAAAAGAAAAGAAAAAAAATTACAAGATTTTAAATGGACTGGAAACATTAAGACAAATAAAAAATGTCTTTTATATAGACCTTTACTCTAAATCTTTTATGTACTCATCTAAAGAATATTTATGACTCTATCATTATTAGCTGATGGTATTTCCCTGGAATCTGAGTGACAACAAGTCTCCTCAGGTCTCCAGGACTCTTCTGAGTATTCTGGCAGATTGCAGCAGTGCAGTATTCTGTATGATCTCAATTCTTCCTCTAATTTTCAGTTTCCAGTCTTTTTTCCAAGCTTTTTGGGACCGTTCCAAGTGCACCAACTACTATTGGTATCACTTTGATTTTCATATTCCATAGCTTTTTCAGTTCTCTAGCAAGGTCCAGATATTTGTCCATCTTTTTGTTTTCCTTCATCTTCACCCTGTGATCTGCTGGAACTGCAAAATCCACCAGTTGACAAGTTCTTTCTTTTTTGTTAATTAACACTAGGTCTGGTCTCCTTGCTCGGATAAGGTGATCCATCTTTATCTCAAAGTCCCAGAGAATTTTATGCGTTTCATTCTCAAGAACAGATTCTGGTTTATGCATATACCATTTTGTTGTATGGCCAAAATTAAATTTTTTGCATAATTCCCAGTGGATCACCTATTATTATTATCATTATTATTGTTATTATTATTATTATTATTATTATTGTTATTGTTATTGTTGTTATTATTATTATTTCACTCCATTCGAGTTTTTCACACTTGCCGTAGCCGGTGGTTCACTGGAAGCAGAGTGACAGCAAGTCTCCTCAGGTCTCCAGGACTCTTCTGAGTATTCCAGCCGATCTCAACAATGTTGTCGTCTGGATGGTCTCAATTCTTCCTTCTCTGGAGATTGTAAAAACATACCCCCGTAAAGTATGTATCAATTAATTGTTTACCCCAGACTGATAGCCGTTGATGGCCGCAAGGGTAAGGAACTTGGCAGACAAAAATTCTGTCGGTTCGATCCCGGCTAGAGGTAACTGTTAAAAGTCGAACCACACTGATGAGAAGTAAACTTCAAAACATGTGTCTGTGAATGACTGATATATATATATATATATATATATATATATATATAATATATATATATAATATATTATCATTATTATTATTATTCATTGTCACTCAGAGTTCTTACCTCTGTGGTATCAACGTGAATCACTTTGAGAAAGAGAATTTATTGATATAAACATATGAGGTCGCTATGAGCACTCTATCCCTTTTAGGAGAGCTATGCAATATATATATATATATATATATATATATATATATATATATATATATATATATATATATATATATATGGACAATTCCATGTCAAATCATCCAGAAAAAAGTAAAATTGTCACCCACCCAATTCAATTTTTCTAAAATTTTGTACAGGGGTGGACAGTATTAAAGTTAGACATTCCCCAAAATTAGAGCATTTTTGCCTGAGGAATCCAAAAATGCTATCAAAAAAGTTTCAAATAATAATAGAAAAAATCTTTGTCATAGATTCAGTGCCACATCGGGATATTGATCTTCATATGAAAAAAATCAGAAATCATCAATAACTTAAAATTTCAGACTTTTTTTATAGCATTTTTGAATCCCTGGGACAAAAATGGTCTTATAAACCAAATTTTAGGAGTAGGGAAGCACTAGAACCATTTTACAGACAAAAATAGATTAAAAAATGTCGCTATCTTTCGTGACCCCCCTCAGATTTGGAGAGATAAAAATCGATATAACTCTGCCAATTTTTGTAATTGGAAGCTCAAATTGTCTAACTTTAACATAGTCCACACCTGTACAAAATTTCAGAAAATTGAAGGGGGCGGGTGACATGGACTTGATGATTTGACATGGACTTACCCATATATATTATTATTATTATTTATTATTATTATTATTATTATTATTAAGAATACAAAAATGCTAATTGCAATTGCTAATTGCAACTGTCACTTTCATTTTTTCAGAATCATCAGGCAACAATTAATTTGTTCTATTTTAAAATGAGTTGGAAATTAAAAAAAACAAAACTTTCATGGCCTGATGATCATAAAACTGACAGTTATGATTAACATGTTTGTATTTTAATATCTAATATGCAAATAATTTCATACTGAGCATTTTTATTGAAAAAACTGCCGAGCAACAGTAAGGTTTCTAATATTAAATGCATACACACACATCCACTCACATAATATATACACACACATATATACACACACATATATATACACATACACACATACATATATGCACACACATATATATATGCACACATGTATATATACACACATACATATACCTATATATATGTATATACACATACACACACATAGATATATATATGCACACACACACATATATATATACATACACACATATATACACACACACATACACACACACACATATATATACACACATATACTGCAAATTTTCAGGTTTGCCAGTAAGAAAAGCAAACATGAGGCTCTTAGCACTCAGACTGCACTCTCATATGGCACTTTTACAGTACCCAGTGTTATGATTTTCGTGGCCACCCTTAGGCTTCAAGCAAGAGCACTTTCCAGCGGAGATTCCTTGTGTTAAGCAGAGTGTGATACTTAGTGAAGAAACCCTTGGTTGTTCCTTGGTGTCCCTTAGTATTGGGTATGATCCTTTGGTTGTTCCTTGGTGTCCCTTAGTATTGGGTATGATCCTTTGGTTGTTCCTTGGTGTCCCTTAGTATTGGGTATGATCCTTTTGTTTGTTCCTTGGTGTCCCTTAGTATTGGGTATGATCCTTTGGTTGTTCCTTGGTGTCCCTTAGTATTGGGTATGATCCTTTGGTTGTTCCTTGGTGTCCCTTAGTATTGGGGTATGATCCTTTGGTGTTGGTTCCTTGGTGTCCCTTAGTATTGGGTATGATCCTTTGGTTGTTCCTTGTCCCTTAGTATTGGGTATGATCCTTTGGTTGTTCCTTGGTTCCCTTAGTATTGGTATGATCCTTTGGTTGTTCCTTGGTATCCTTAGTATTGGTATGATCCTTTGGTTGTTCCTTGGTGTCCCTTAGTATTGGGTATGATCCTTTGGTTTGGCAAAGTTCGTTCGTCAATGTCCATAAAGTGCAAATGAATGGCTGTCAATATCAGCGATTAAATAGTTAACTGACCACGTATTCGGGCTGTTGATTGGCTGGAGTTTAAACCACGTGACCATGCTGAGTTTATAAGTTTTTAGTGGTGGATTACAGCACACCTTATATACCACAAATAATCCAACACCCAGGTTAAAAAAAAAAAAAAATTCAAAAATACTTTTACAGTACCCAGGTTTCTTTTTTAAATTCTTGTGCAAAAAAAGGTCATTCATTTTCATTAGGGCAATTATTATATACCCCTATCAAACATTGGGTATACAATAGAGAGAGAGAGAGAGAGTTATCAGATGACAGAGAGAGACAGACAGAGACAGACAGACAGAGAGACAGGGAAAGAAACTTATTTTAGATAGGGTGGATGGTCTTCTTACTTGATTACTTGATTACTCTGGTTACTTGTTGGTTCTTGCTGATTCTTTTTTGTTTAAATACATAAACTAATAAGACTTTTTTGTTGCTAGATCAAGTTTTTATTTATTAGCCCATGATTCCATCAATTCGGCGTGGATGAGATGACCCGAGAGAGAAAGACTATTACGTCTAAACTCTCTAATGGTTGGGTCAAATGTAAATTCTAAAAACTAACTATTCCCACGTGTCCTGTACCGGGTCAGTTGGAGGTCATCCAAAATGCCATTCATAACCCAATAGTTATGGAAATCTACATGTCTCAGCTTTTAATTCTAATGAACTTATTTTAAACTAACTACAGTGTCTGCTCACAATTTATGATTCTCATAAATTGTAACACAATGTGTTGTTAAGAAACAGAGTCTGTTATCAGAGGATTAGCTAACTCAGTCAATGAAAGGAGTGAGTCTTTCCACTTGCTTTCTCCTGCTTTCAATCAACACATGGCTATAATTGAAAATGACAGTTACACTTGTACATTCATTATTTGAAATTGGTCAGTAGCTCAGTCAGTAGAGCGTCCAACTAGGAACCACAAGGTTCCAGGTTCGATCCTGGCCCTTGCCAACTCAGCATATAAGCAGTACAGGGATCTGTGTGGTAAAGTGGGAAGCTGATGGTAGGAGTGGTGTTCTGCCTCATATGTCAAAACAATTTCTTTGGTCTAGTGCTAGTGAAAAGGGGATAGACTCCCTCGCTGTCTGGCTAATACCGACTTTAGGCCACCACAATGGCTTTTTTTTTTTTAGATATGTATTCACTGGTTGATAATAAATAAATTAATGATAGCAATCATCACTTTGTTCTGTTTATGTAGAAGAAGGATTAAAAGATTTAGTTGTCATGTGCTGCCCTCATGACATACATATGTAATTCATGCAGCCCTAGCAGGCTACTCCGTTTGACATGCCTGGACTAAGTTACCCTGCCTGACAGGGGAAATACTCTTTTCACTGAGACTTCTGGTAATTGTCTCTCTTTATACATGGTCCCTGGCAAAAGCAAAAAACTATTAAGAAACTCTATTTAAAAACTCTATTGAATGGCAAAGGCCTGCATCTTATTGAATATTTTATCAATAAATCTTATTGCTAATGTAAATTCATTTGTATTGCTCACCAAAGTATTAAGACCTTTGTGATTTCTGATTTAATTGGTCTCCTGTCCAAGCTGCTCATTTTAGTTGAAAGAATTGAGACTCAATGACCTGTTTCAGTTGTATGTTCTGTCAACAGGTTTTGCAATAGAAAAAAAAATTGATTTGCTGGAGGTGTGTGGTATAATGGTTAGAGTTATAGGAAATGGACTTGTCGACCCAAGTTCAAATCCTGGACGAGACTGTTTGCATTTTACATAGCGCTAATACCCTTGGGTAAGATATCACCTGAACATTTTGTTGCATAATTCTATGGTGGCATAGGGTTTTGACAACACCCTGTAGCGAGAATTCTAAGGAGCCAGTGTTTTCAGATCAGGGGATGGAAAACTACTGGACAGTTATGACCCCAACTGACCCCAGAGAATATTGCAAGTCCCTTGAGAACTAGTTAAGTAATCAGTTTACAACCAGACTTCAGGCAGAACAGACATGTGACTGCCGAGTTT
Source organism: Doryteuthis pealeii (assembly GCA_023376005.1). NCBI lineage: Eukaryota > Metazoa > Mollusca > Cephalopoda > Myopsida > Loliginidae > Doryteuthis > Doryteuthis pealeii. The sequence continues at coordinate 72,450,182 of CM042154.1, read as the reverse complement.
GTGACTCCCCACGCGGTGAAACGGGCAATGTAAAAGTAAAACCTTTGATCAAAGTAACAACAAGTCTTGTTAGTAATTATGCATGCCCTTAATAAGAAGCCCTTAATTAGAAGGAGACAAAGAAGATAGAAAGAAGTAAAGGAGAACCTAGACGTTCACATCATGGCCAAAATAGAAAGGAAGAAGATAGAGAAGAACAAGTAAGTAACACAACTCTATCTGTATCTGTCTGTCTGTCTGTCTGTCTTCTCTCTGTCTCTCTCTGTCTCTCTGTCTCTCTCTCTATCATACAAAGAACACTATTGTTTATATACCCACGACATGAGTATATAACAATTTGAGATCATACACGAATATTTGAATATGTATCAAAATTTATGTTAAAAATTAAAATAAAAATGAAAAATATAAGGAATCTTCCGAGAAGCCCATGACATCACGGTTGCTGCTTCGTCCCAGAATTTGACCCCAGTGAACAACTCTTGTTCCTTCCTCACGTAGGCTTGAAAAAAAGGAAGGGCCAGTCTTACAGAGAGACATGTGACGTCACATTTAGGGGCAAGGGAGATTTCGCTTTTGAAACATCATTGTCGCACTGGCCAGCAATCTGGGTGGACCTCATAGCTTTCGCTACCACCACAGGTTGTGAAAATCAACTGCGTCTTTGGGGAATTAAGAGCCTATCTCCCTCAAAGACTGGAAATACAATAAGGAATTTGTAGCTATTAGCTACCTTATTGACAAAGAATTCTACAAATCTTCAACTCAAGAACTTCAAGACAAGTCAAATCTTCTACAACCCAGAACACTACGAAATCTACATTCAAAGAACTCTCGACATTCAACTCTACATTGTTACCTGGATCTAAGATAAGTTTCCCCGCAGAACATTGTTTTTGCAACCACCTACATCTCTCTCTCTATCTTACGAACTCTATTAGTTTCGACGCCACCCTCTATCAAATTGACATTTACATATCTTTCTTCTACCTTTATTTTATTGTTATTAAAATTGTTGAACCTTAGTATTTGTTATCGTGTTTTTTTTTCATTCAGTATCCAATTTGAATTTGTGTATTTCCCGCCCCCTTTAAATTATCTTCCCTTTGTACTTGAAAAGGTTTATTCACTTGTATATTGGAACTTAGGATTTTCCCCCGGTATATTACAAGGTGAATTTACCCATACTCTGGAGCTAGAAGATATCCCCATGTTGAGATTGGTGCTTCACGGCGCTAATCCCGATATATGAAATATGAATATTTTATCTACTGCAAAAGAATTGATGTAATGATTATTGTCATAGAAAATGGACTCAGCAACCTGAGTTCGAAACCTGGACGAGGCTGTTTGCATTTCACATTGAGCAATTACCCTCGGGAAAGGTATGCATCCAACTATTCTCCCTTCAGTTATGGATAAGATAATACGACAGACTGGGCTCTTTAACCATGATAAGACAACCAGTCTAGGAGAAGGAAAACTCTGAATTCACACATTGTACCACATCCTACTTGTGCAGAAGAGTTGATAGATATGTTTACCTAAAGAACTGAAAACACAAACTAACATCCCATTCCATTTTTAAGTCCTCACCAAGCTTTCTTCAAGCTCTGTAAAACCTGGTAAGTAACAGGCTTTACACTGCCATAATGGCTGATAGACGTGTTAGTAAAGGGGTTTGAATTCGCACTTGACCTAAATCAGTCACCTTACAAAAGTGAGACAGTCCAATCAGGTTTACTATTTACAAACACGGAAGGATTGGGAAAGGTATTCATCCAAATATCCTCCCTCCAGTTATGGGTAAATAGTCAGACAGACTGGGTTCTTTAACTTTGGTTAGGCAACAAGTCTAGAAGAAAAACTCTGAATTCAAACCTGTTAAACTCCACTTAAGAAATTGACCTTGTGTCACATCCTACTCATGCAGAGGGATGGGTGAATATATTCAGTCAAAAGGATTTATTTAAAGTCAATGCAGTTGGTATAAAACTCCAATTAGATAAAAAGAAAAGAAAAACTGAGTGTACTAATGATCCACCTTAATTACCTCCCCTTGGAAATCTGAGATCTATAAATGTAGCACTGTGAAACGTCAGACAGATCATAGTCAGAGTAAAGTGCAATAAAGCTTTCCTAAAAGTCTAAGCACTGGTTCTGTTTTTACTACACATGGCATGTTTATATTTAATTTTTTGTGTGGAACACTCTACCGACTGAGCTAACCCAGAATCCACCTTAATTACCTCCCCTTGGAAATCTGAGATCTATAAATGTAGCACTCTGAAACGTCAGACAGATCATAGTCAGAGTAAAGTATAATAAAGCTTTCCTAAAAGTCTAAGCACTGATTCTGTTCTTACTACACTGATAATAATTAAAATTCTTACATGCAAATACACTTCTCATAGTTTATATATGCTTAAATACACTTCTCATGTTTTAATAATTACAATACAAAATTCATACAATTCTATAGATGCATTCATTCACTCTTTCAGTTCAACTTTATATGAATTATTTCAATGGGTCAGTAAACATGGGAAAGTATACTAAGTTTGCAAGTTATAAAGAGACATTAAAAAGAATTATACAAGAACTTATGTTTATTTGAAATACTCTGAATTCAAACTTTATTATTAAAAACTATTCTCCCCATTAAAAAAAAAAATCAGTTTACAATTCATTTTTATTTCTGTTGTGTTAATAAATTATCAAAATTTCCATTTGTTATCATCTCTAGTTATAAATATGAATGTGTGTCACAGTGTGACACATTTTTCAACTTTACTTCTAGAGGCCATAGCCCAACATATCATACCATTTTGGAATCAGGCCAACTGTGAGCAAATTAAAAACATTTCAGGTTGAATCCAGACCAACAATCCTGAAATTTCTAATAATAAATGAGAATGTCAGTGTGTCACATTTTTCAACTTTACTCCTAGAGGCCATAGCCCAACATATCATAACATTTTGGAATCAGGCCAACTGTAAGCAAATTAAAAACATTCAGGTTTAATCCAGACCAACAATCCTGAAATTTCTAATAATAAATGAGAATGTCAGTGTGTCACATTTTTACTCCTAGAGGCCGTAGCCCAACATATCATACCATTTTGGAATTAGGCTGACTCTGTGAGCAAATTAAAAACATTTTGGGCTGAATTCGGATTTGAAGTTTTGGATTCCCAAATTTTAATATGGATCCTTTTTAGTCAGAGCCGGATCATTTGTTAATTTCAGTGACCTGTATGTCTTGAATGGATTAGCGATTGTTTTCGGCAATTTTTATCTGATGTTTTGTGAAAAATTATTTTGCATCATAATTTTCATAACTTGGAAATAAATTTGGGAACAACTAGCTTAATTGTTGCCTCATAGGGTGGCTTTTAAGCTAGTTATTCTAAGAAGAGTTCAATAGGTTTGGATTCTGAGTTTTCCTTCTCCTAGACCAGTTGCCATACCAAAGCTAAAAAGCCCAGTCTGCCTTGCTATTTACTCATTGCTGGAAGGAGAAATAGTTGGATAGATACCTTTCTCATAGGTATTATCACTATGTGAAATACAAACAGCCTTATCAGGATTTGAACTCAGGTCACTATGTCCATCTCCTACGATGTTAACCATTACACCACAAGCGATTCCATAACACCACAAGAGACGCTATACATTCCACCATTTATGAGCTAGAAAAATATTCTTGTATTTCACATTAAAATTTATTGTCTTTTATTAAACATCGCCGAAATGCACTAAAGGAGGTCATTAGTGATGTTACACCTGTATCCTTACAGATTTCAGGTTTTGCAAAATTATATCTGTTCCACCAGTAGACCTGACATGTTATTAGGCCACCTCCTTTTTAGATTGTGTATTTTACAAATAGTTCATAAATTCTTATATATTGGCCCAGGGATACATAACAGCCACGCAGAGACTTGCTCAGTACTTGTATAAACTTGGAGATTGAACGAAATACTTGACTAAAAAGTTGATCTTTGAAAATATGCTCATAATTACATTTTGGAGGGCGTTGTCTGTGATGTCATTATTTACTCTCTTTGGCTATAAATACCATGTCTTGTCATATGATGACCTCTAATGGCTTCAAATGATCTTTGAGGTCAACCTCAAATAGTCTTTGGAGCCCAAAAATCGACATCTGACAGTCATCGTAACAAATAAGGGATACACTATTAAATATGAAAGATGTTTATTGATTTGTGTCCTAATTATTAGCATTAGATATCATACAACTGTGTAAATTTGGGCCTCTCATTGTGGCGTAATGGTTAATAAGCTTTGTGTGGGTTTAAGGTTGCTGGTTGTTCCAGGTGCATGTTCCTAGGGTTTGCTTTTAACCCCATCATGCTGAAAAAGGAATTCAAGGGAAGAAAAAGGAAGAGACAAAGACAAAAGGTAAGTTTTATGATTTTGGCTTTATTCTTGGGTCATAACCACCACGTGGTAAGGAAATTCCTTCCTGACCAGTAGTCATGTCACACCCCAGATAAGGCCTAATTCCGAATGCCTGAGAGATTATCTTGGGGTCAGAAGTGGGTTCTTTTTCCTGCTCATTCTTGGAGGTTCTTCCAGTGTGAAGGCTTATGGGAGTTTATTATTTTTTTATTTTTAAAATTTTAATTTTATTTTAATCCCCACACTTATCTCTGGATGCTTCATACTTGTGACATTGTGTCACATCCTACTTGTGGCAGACAGGTAGGGTAAATATCTACAATTGTGCAAATCATTTGCATCAGGCTTGTTGGTTGGTTGGTTGGATTTTATGGCATGTCAACCCTTGTTGGGTTATTTTAGGATGAAGATGTTTTGTTTTATTCATTCTTGATGGAATTCAATTTTTTTTTGTCAAACAATTTTTTTTCAGACTCAATTCTTTTAAAACATTTTTTCTATTTAACCCATAGATGGACCTTAACAAGTACTACTGCTCCATTTGTATTAGGAATATATATAACTGTGTGTACTTTTTTTTTTTATCCATGCTGAATATCAAATCCTTGAGTTTCTCAGATGAGCACAAAAACAAACTTTAGCATAATAGTATAGATCAATAAGTATCACTACTTAGCACCAACAACTGAGCACCTTGTTGACTGGAGCTGTAGAATACATCAACTGCACCTCTGCACAGGGGTAAGGCCCCTTCCCCAATGGGTCCACCTGTTGGGTAGTGGCCTAAGTACAGGATTGTGATGGCTGAATGATCCAGGTACTAAGTGGTCCTGTGTCATGCAGCACTCAACTTTGGCCCATACATGGGCTAGACGGGCGGTCTGTTGTGACTTATTATATGTCTGGCACACATGTAGTTTGAATGTACTAGTATAATGAATACTGTAAGATCCAGTATACAACACAAAATATCCAACCAACAAACTATACAATAGTCTTTAGAATCTGCAGCCCAACATTTTAACCACTAAGCTGCCATAAAACACACCCATCTGTTTCTTTTAGCCAAAATGTTGATTCTTATCTGTATCAGCTTAAACATTAATCAAAGAAAATATCTTGGCAGACATGAAAGACTGGAATTCCAATTCAAAATGGTGGTTGGCAAAATTTAGTCTGATTTTTTTTTCTACACTTCACAGATGCTTTTATCACATCTCAGGTGATAAAACTGTCAGCATCAACCGCCTCCCCCACAATTGGATACTCCCTACCTGTCCCTACCTGTCCAGAAATTTTTTAAAAGATTTATTTGCTTATAGAAATTTAAAAAGAAAAATCTTTGTAGATTATTTCATCAGAAAATAAAACCATATATATTTTTTCACCTCATTAAAAAACTATTCTCTATTCTGGCGTGTATATCCTGACTAGTTTTATCTGTTTTACAATGCTAGACATTGATGATGCAATATGAAATATGGCAATGTCGTTTGTATATCATTGTTATATCTATTATCATACTAAAGCTGAGTGAATCAATGATTGTTTTCTAAAGGCTTTTTTCCTGTTTAGTTTAATGATACAAAATTCATACTAAAATATTTCTTAGTTTTATGATTGAGTTATGTTTGAAAAAAAATTCATTTTAATTGGTTCTAATTAGTCATAAACAGACCCGTCTCTTACTTAACATTCTGTCTGTCACTTTCCCCTCTCTATGTATCTCTTGATTACCTCCTCGTTATATATGTTAGTTTCTCAGTGATTATAAAGAAAGAGATATTTGTATGTTAAGTTTCTCAGTGAGCATAAAGAGAGACATATTTGTATGTTAAGTTTCATAAGCAGCCAGAATTAGGTCAACTGTTCCCTTTCTTAGAAATCTTACAAAATGATTCTAATGTTTTTGTTTTTTTTAAATTCTCCGGCTATATGTATTTAAAAAAAGAATTACTGCTATATAGTCTTGAGAAGTTAGCAAGAGGAATTGGCCTCTATGGTGAAATGGAGCTCATGTATTTTAAACAAGTTTTTCACAATGGTGATGGCAAAGGATGTGACACAATGGTTATGACATGGAACCATGATGGTGGTTTGAGTCATTAGTGAGGGAAAAGTTTGAGTGGTGACGTGATAGGTAATGGAACGATTTGAAGGATGATGTCAGAAAAGACCTGGCATTGTTTTTGATAGGAAGAGGAATGATGTGGTGAAGCGGAGAAAGGTAGAGTTAGAGGTGATAGTTTGAGAGATTCAGCCTGGCCGGTGAAGTGTTAAGACAGGCTAAGGCCTGGTCTCCCCTGTGCAGTGATCATGGGCAAAATAAAATAAAAACTACTTGATCAAGTAACAAAAAGATGTCTTTGTAATTCACTTAATTTAAACAAGCAAAACCCAACTAGACAACAAGATGGCAGCCGAAGAGGGTAGAAGAATCAACAAGAAAGAAATAAGATCTCCTCACCAAGTAAGTCTAATCTGTTTCTCTCTCTCTAATATCTCTCTCCAATATCTCTCTATCTTATCAAAGAACTCTCATCACAACACACACCTATAAGATGACATTTGGTACCGTGCCCGGAACATAGTACCATAATTGATACTGTGCCACCAGATAGTATTATAAGGAGCTCTCTCAAGAAGTTTGGTTGATTGGTTGGCTGACTGGTTGATTTTACAGCATGTCAAACCTTGTTGGGCTATTTTATGCTGAAGACATTTTGTTTTATTCATTCTTAATGGGTACTCAACCTTTTTTTAAACACTTTTTTTAAAACTCATTTTTTTCTATTTAACTAATGCACGTGTTTGTCCTATCTCTGGCTTTTCCTTTAACACTATGTAGCATAATTATTATGGCTTACAGGAAATTTGGGGATTGAAAATAAAACTGTATTCAGATTTCTGGAGAAAGCGAGGAAAAAGGAATAAAAACAAAGATAGGTTAAAGTTTGGAACTCAATTGACCAACGAATGACCCCAGAATTGGATTTGGGGATGGAAACAGAAGTTTCAGGTCTTGACCAGAAATGAATGTGACCCTCCCACCCCCGGGATGACAAAGGGAAGAAGAGGAAAATCTGCCTTTTTTTCGTGGAAGGCAGACGGGGGCTTTCCAGGTTCCCCGTATGGGTTTCGCATAGTAGTACCGAACATGATTTACGATAGAATAATTTGACCTTATCCTCTCTCTCTCTCTCTCTCTCTCTCTCTCCTTCTCTCTGAAAAAGAACCCACGAGCCTAGAAAGGAATAAACTCCTTTGTAACTATACAACTTGCATATGTTGTTTCTGAACTAACAACAATTACTACTAAACTACTACTACAATTCGAGTTTGGCCCTATGCAACAACTAATAAGTTTTCATTCTCCAAACTTACTTAATATGGGAAGAAGAAAGCAGAGAGAATATAAGTTGGAAGGAAAAGTGAAACTGAAAGTAGAAAAATAATACAAAGTGACACAGTGTAAGGTTGGTTGGTTGGATTTTATGATATGTCAACCCTTGTTGGCTTATTTTATGCTGAAGATATTTTGTTTTTAGTCATTCATGATGGAATTCAATTTTTTTTTTCAAACTCAATTCTTTTAAAACTTATTTTTCTATTTAACTCATAGATGGGACCCTAACAGGTACTACCATTAGGTCAAATTACCACTGGGTCAAAGTGGACCTGGGAATTTATTTGGTTGTTGGCTGTATCACTGCAACAAACCCCTTCATAAAATCTGCCACATGCATTTATTTACAAAATGTGGCTACAGTGATGGTACTGTGAACCTGGGCACAAGGCCAAAGATTTATTTGGAGGGAACAGGGTACAAAATTGGTCATGTCGCTTTCTTAGCTTGTTTCTCTTGCCAACCGATTCATGCCAATAAAGACTCTACTCTAGATCTCAATTTTAAACAACTCTCCCAAAAATTAAACTCTAGGGCAACTTAAGCAATTTTCTAGAAAAATTGCTAGTGCTAGTGAAAAGGGGATAGACTGTTGAAATTCACTTTAGTCAGTACAAATTAACACTAACAGACTCTAATAATAATAAGGGTCAGAAGTTATCTGCCCTAATCCATTTATTGTACGGGTGAGTTCGACCTATTAATTTCAGTCATTGTTTTTAAATAAATAAAACACCTCGTGTTATGAAAAGCAGTCGTAATGTGTTGCCTCGTTAATATAATGGAAGGTATCTCAATTGGAATATGTCTCAATAAATAACTGTGCTTGCTAAAGACAAAAAGGTATGTCTCTTTTTTCTATGGGATTAAGTTATTAAATTCCAACATAGACTCCTTTCGCTGTCTGACTGATACCGACTTTACTTTACTTAAATCTATGGTTATATAAATATTACTCTAACGTGGTGGGATCCATTTTGAAAGGAGTTTTTTTTGTCATAGTAATGATTCTAAACTTATATTCTTACTGTTCAACTATTCTTTTGGCTGGATATGGTTGGATCTGCTGTTCTGGTGTGGAGTAGTTGGTATTTCTTGATCGGTTGTAGGGATGGTATTTTCGGCTGGACTTCGAGTCTGGAAATTACTTGGAACTCTTTGGTGATATCATGTCTTATGGTGTCGATAGTTCTTTATAACAAACAAGACGTTCCTGTTTTTCCTGAGCTCATTTATTTTATCCTAAAGTAAAATGCCTGCAGCCAACTTTCACCATAATACCCCAGGAACTCAATAATAGCTAACCAACTTAAATGGCAATGTAATAGTGCTAATGGGGTACACCACGCTCCCCAGGATTTATGAATATTTAAGTAAGTTACTTGGCTGGTTGGCTGGTTTGTTGGATTTGCAACATATCATGGACAGTGAGGGAGTCTATCCCCTTTTCACTAGCACTACACCAGGGAGATTATTTTTGCATCTGAGGCAGAGTGCCACACTAGCATCAACCCCTTACTTTACCACACAGATCCAAGTTGTTCTACTCATGTGCTCTGTTGGCAGGGACCAGCATTGAACCCAGAATGTTGCAATTCCAAGGCAGAGGCTCTACAGACTGAGCCAAACCGGCCCCTTATATATGGAACTGTAACCTTGTTGGGTTATTTTATGCCGAATACCTTTTATTTTATTCATTTTTGATGGGTATTCAAATTTTTTTTAAAACTCATTTTTTCTATTTAACCCATAGATGGGACCGTAACAGATACTACCACTCGAGGTTAGAGTGGACCAGGGAGGACTGGGACCGATGAAGGGGTACTCCACACTCGCATTTATAGTCATACCCTGGACATAAGTAAGTTACTGTAGGCACTCGTGGCATAATAGTTATTGTCATAGCAAGTGTAATCTACAACCAGAGTTCAAATTTTGAATGAGGGTTTTTGCATTTTACACTGAAATAGTATGAATCCAACTATTCTCCCTCCTGATATGTGTAAATAGCAGGGCAGAAAGGGCTCTTTAATCTTGGTATTGCAACCGGTTTAGGAGTAGTAAAACTCCAAATTTAAGCCAGTTATATGTATTTATCAACCCCTCTGCACCAGCAGCATGCGACAAAAGGTCAATTTTTACTAACTTAATATTATTAACTGCCCTATTAGATCTGCCCCAGTCTGCAGTGAGAACTATAGTAGTAGTCAGTGTAGTGGCCTCTTGTCGTATCATTTTCATTAGTGCCGGACCAGGGAAATTGTTTTTGTGCCTTGGGGGGGGGGAGGGGCTCCACACCTACCATCATCACCCACACTTCACTGCACTGATCCAAGCCATGCTACTCATGCGCTGAGTTGGTGAGTGCTGGGATTAGATTCTGAAACTTGTAGTTTCTAGGTGGATGCTCTGCAGGGAGCTGAGAACTATAACAATATGATATTATTAACCGCCCAATTAGATCTGCCCCAGTCTCCAATGTGAACTATAACAATATGATATTACTAACTGTCCTATTAGATCTGCCCCAGTCAGCAATGTGAACTATAATAACATAATATTAACTGCCTTATTTGATTTGCCCCAGTTAGCAGTGTGAACTAAAAGAACATAATATTACTATAAAAGTAAAAAGTAAAGTTGTCGGGGTGGCCTAAAGTCGGTATGTGCCAGACAGTGAGGGAGTCTATCCCCTTTTCACTAACGCTAGACCAAGGAGATCGTTTTTAAGCGTCTGAGGAGGAGCGCCACATCTACCATCAGCCCCTTACTTTACCTCACAGATCCCTGTGCTGCTCATACGCCGAGTTAGCTAGGGCCGGTATTGAACCCGAAACCTTGTGGTTCCCAGACAAATGCACTACTGACTAAGCTAAACTGGTCCTATTAATATTACTTTAATAACATAATATTATTAATTGCCCTATTAGATCTGCCCCAGTCTGCAATGTGAACTATGATAACATATTAACTGCCCTATTGAATCTGCCCTAGTCAGCAGTGTGATAATAGCTATTAGATCTGCCCAGTCTGCAATGTGAACTATAATATTACTATAATAACATAATATCATTAACTACCCTATCTAGATCTGCCCCTACCTGCCTATTGTCTGCCCAGTGAACTATGAATAATATTACTATAATAAGCATAATATTATTAACTACCCTATTAGATCTGCCCCAGTCTGCAATGTGAACTATAATAACATAATATTAACTGCCCTATTGAATCTGCCTAGTCAGCAGTGTGAACTATGACAACATAATATTACTATAATAGCATAATATATTAACTACCCTATTAGATCTGCCCAGTCTGCAATGTGAACTATAATAAATAATATTAACTGCCCTATTGAATCTGCCCTAGTCAGCAGTGTGAACTATGACAACATAATATTACTATAATAGTATAATATTAACTGCCCTATTAGATCTACTGCAATCTCCAATGTGAACTATAATCAATATAATTCTTTTCATGAGAAAACTATACATCTGGGTGAGATGACCTTGTCTGGCTAGAATATAGATCTGCAAGATAAAAGAAAAAAAAACATGTGACATTGCCAGATGGGCACAAGTTTTGAGGTAATCCAGCATCTCATCAAACTCTTGTGATTATAGCAAAAATGTTAGAGAATCGGACTGAAGGTCACAGTGACATGAGATCTCATCCATGAAATTTTTTTTTTAATGTAATATTTTGCATCATAAAACTTAATATGGTAAGATTTATCTGGGGAAGATAAGGGCAGATTTTTTAAATATTTTTTTTTTTAAGCATTAAAGAAAAGCATAAAAAAGAAAGAGAGAGGAGACTCTTAGTGTAATGGTTATCATTACTGGAAATGGAAATGGAATTGGTGGCCCGAGTTCAGATTCTGGACAAGGCTGATTGCATTTCACCTTTTGCTGATGTCCATGGAAAAGGTATGAATCCATCTTTTCTCCTTCCCAGCTAGAGGGTAATCCCAAAAGTAAGGTCTCCAAAGCAGTGGAGACGCAGGGAAACTGTTTGTGTGGCAACTGGCAACACTGTTGCGTTTGTTGTTCATGCCCCTGTGGATGTCTCACTCCCATGCTCAGTCTTGGCTTGGCAGTCATTTCTGATGAAGATCCCATTGATGCTACTGCCAAGTGTGAAGTTCACAGAGTTATTCAGTTTTAGAACACAAAAAGCATTAAACTGATTGGAATTCATCATCAATTAATAACAGTGTGTGGTGAGTCGTGCATGGATGTCAAAAACATCTGTAAGTGGTGTAGTGAGTTTACAATGATGACAAAGTTCAACACTTACTTAACGAGATAGCAGTGAGTTGGTATGACATGGGCATACAAAAACTGAAACAGTGCCTACAAAAATACATCAATTTAACTGGCAGTTATGTAGAAAAATAGATAAATATTCAAACTTTAAAATAAGGTAAACATCATTGACAATAGATAATAAACAATAAACGTTTCTCTGATTTCTAAATATTTTGGTGACCTTGTGTTTGGGATTACCCTTGTAGAAGGGCAGACTGGGCTATTTAACATTGGTATGGGAACCAGTCTAGGAGAAGAAAAACATTTTGCGCTAATGTCCTTGGGAAAGGCATGAATTCCTGTCCTCCCCTCAAGCTATAGGTAAATAGAAGAGCAAACTGGGCTATTTAGCCTTGGTATGGCTGTTATACATAATTAATGGGTGGCCTATTAATTACATACGGTAAGTGTCCTTTTCCTTTTTCTTTAAGAAGCTTATCACAGACGACGATGACATCACTCTATGTCGTTCATAAGTTGTGGACCCTCTGGTGGCTAGTTAGTCCAATTCTGGACTTGCAGATGGGGTCACACATATTGCAAGGGAAATTCCCATCTGCATTTGGTGGTTCAGGACGATGAAGACGTTGCTGCTCTGCAGCCCTGTTAATCTCGATATTGAGCCGCTTAGCTCCTGTGCGGCAGGCGTCTCACCAACCCTGTCTGTTGGAGGCCAGATCTTCCAGGCTTGAAGGTGTGATGGTGAATTTCTTCAGCGTCGTCTTAATATCGTCTTTGAACCCATTTTGGGGGCCTCCTGTCCTTTGCGTGCCATCTGTGAGTTCACCATAAAGTATTTTACGAGGGAATTGCAGGCCTGTGGATGGTGTGACCCAACCATTGCAGTTGGCATTGCAATAGGGTGGTATCAATTGAGTTAATGCGTGCTCTGCTTTGAATTTCTGAGTGGGGGGATTTTGTGCTACAACTTTACACCCAGTATGAATTGGAGGCAGTAGATCTCTGTATATAAAGCTGTATGCCTATCCATACTCTAATACGGAAGCGAGATGTGAGTGTTGTATCACAGACACCTGAAGAATGGTAAGTGTAGCTTAAATTCAAAATAACGGTTTAAAACACAAGAATTTTGACTTGTGTTTGATCTCTCCTCCGGTTCACCAGCACGAATGTGAGAAGAAGTTTAGAAAATTCAGATTTTAGTTGGGTACTGAACAGGACAGATCATAATGGTGCCCTGTCCACTGAAACTAAGTTCTCACACATGTGTTTGTTGATCTGAATCTTATAAAATAATAAAGAGCTCTAATCAAACCAAAGTCTTGTGTTTGTTAACTAAAAACTCCACAACAACATAAGATGTCAACGTATCAAGTACAGAAGATCCAGCCCAGATTAAAAACATTTATCAGCCCAGAGCAGCCCAGATAGCAAGATAGAAGGCAACGGATAGACAAAGCCACCTACTCAGAACTATGAAAGTTAAGTAGATACACAAGATAAGTATAAAAAAGATAAGTATATATATATATATATATATATATATATATATATACAACCAGGGCTATGCAAGTATACTCTACTACACTACACTAAAAGTAAGATATGACTCAAGATGGGTATGGTTGTGCAACATGGCAACCAGTCTAGGAGAAGAAAAACACTGAATTCAAACCGGCTGTACACTGATTAAAAATTGCCAGGATTGGGCAAATACATACAAAAATAATGAAAATAGAAAAGCTTAATACTTCAAAGCTTCAATCTGGCATTAAATGACCCACAGAGGTTGATATGCCATTAAACAAAACTCAAAACTTCAATCATTATTCTAAAGGATACACAGAATTTGTTTTTTGAATGCATAGGGATAGAGTTAAAAAGGTAAATAGAAAAAGAAGTATCTTAAGGCGAGAAGCAGAAAAAAGAATTTGTTCCATGCTGATTGTTATCTAGAAAAATGAAAAGTTCAATGAACCTCCAATGAGACATCATCCATGGATATAATGGATTTTTCATGTAATTTCTCTCTGTTGGGTTTTTATTTTTTTCTGAATGTCTTTAATGTAAAAAGGGAAAGCAAATAATATGAATGATTTGAAGTATACTAGGCATGTCCAAAAACGTGTCCAAATTAAAAAACAAAGCAAAACAGGAAAATTTCTCTGAAATTTTTGAGATGAGGCTTGATAATTAGTATTATTTGGATTATTCGGACTATTGTCCTCATCTTCATTGTGTTCTGTACAACGTTTCAGATGATATGCTATCCAGCCTTCTTCAGGTATTTCTTGTTGGACTCAGGAGCCTTCTCGAACTCAGGATCCTTCTTTTCAAAATCAGGAACTTTCTTGTCGTAATTGGAAGCCATCAATGCCTTTATCCACTATGCCATGTGTCCAATTGGACACATAGCATAGTGGATAAAGGTGTTGGTTTATACAGTTCTAAGTGACAGTTATCTCTAGGCTGCTGGTTCAATCCTGGTCAAGGGTAACAGTAACATAGAATAATAATTAACACAGCTTAATAACTGTACCCCAACTATGGTTAGCGAAATGAGAACAGGACACCCTCATGGATTGAATAAAGGGTTGGGTTCAAAGTTCCATCATGGCTCCTGATTACAAAAAGAAAGCTCCCAAGTCCGAAAAGAAGGTTCCTGAATTCAAGAAGGCTCCCGAGTCCGACAAGAAATACTTGAAAAAGGCCGGAGGGCATAGCGGCTGAAATGTTGTACAGATAACAATGAAGATGAAGACAATAGTCTGAATAATCCAAATATTACAAAAAAGGTTTATTACTTTATTTTGTACTAGTAGTAGCTACCCAGAGTAGAGTTGGGGTGGGGTGGACAAAAAACTCTAGTGTATTGATTTGTTTATTGATATTTATAAATGCTGGACATTTTTAAGTAAAATTTCAATGCTATTTCTTTATATATTTTAATTCTTAAACATCTTTGAATATAAATCAAGTCTTTATAATTTTTGCACAAAACAAAGAACTGGCAATATTTAATGTGTATATATATTTACTTTGTTGTTAATTGTTTTTATTTTAATCTAGACATAAATACATACATACATACATACTTAAATACATACATACTAACTGCACTTTATATATAGACTAGAAGCAGCTACCCAGCGTTGCCGGGGTAGAGGAGAAAAAAAAAAGAAAAAAAAGAGAAGAGAAAAATCATTGTGTAATGGTTAGCAATCTAGTCTTAAAATGAATAAATTAACATGATTATTTTATAAACATTTGCTAACAAGAAAAATGAGAATGAATAAAAAGAAAAAATTGATTGTTTTAGGGTTCATAAAGAAATTTCAAAATGTAAACAAACTTAGATTGTTGAACGGCAGACAGCAAACTTTTTTAAGTAGAATTTATTCAAGGAGTATCATATTTCTAGGTACTACCAAAATAGGTCATGTGATCAGTTTAGGCCATATTGAAGGAAGAAACGTAAATATTTTTGAATTTTTTAAAAAAAATCTCGCAAAAAAGAAATAATCAACATAAAGAAAAACAGTTAATTCAAAGATCAAATTATCTGATAGATAGATATAAGACTGTTAGGATCAACAAATAATAAAATAAAACAGTAAAATGTACTTTTTAACTCAAACAATATTTGTTTTTATTCTCACCAATCATGGTACAGGAGGATTGAGATGAATTAGACATTAACAATCCCCACATGTGTTCAGGGAAGAGTTATCTCCCCTAACACTTTACCTACAACTTAATGAAACTTATAATGCACTCTTCACTTAATGGTTATTGTCATAGGAAATGGATTTGGCAACTTGAGTTCAAATCCTGAACAAGGCTGTTTGCATTTCACATAGCGCTAATATTCCTGGAAAAGGTATAACTATTCTCCCTCCAGCCATGGGTAAATTGTATTTGGATGTTAATGATCCCTCTCAAAACTATAGAGAAGCCATTTAGCAACTTGTCTGCTACTTGAAAATTCTGTGATCTCTTTTAAAAGTAAATCATTAATTTGAGTTTCAAATAAGTCAGTCCAAAGACAATTATATGGGTCAATTAATTTTGGAGGTGTCCATGGTGTAATGGTTATCATCATAGGAAATGGACATGGGGACACAATTTCAGATCCTAGATGAGTCTGGAAGTCTTTCACATAGAGCTAATGCTCTTTGGCAAGGTATGAATCTAATTATTCTCCCTCCAGCGATGGGTAAATAGTAGAGCAGACTGTGCTCTTTAGCCTTGGTATGGTAACTGGTCTAGGCAGAAAACCTCCAAATTTTTTTCCATTTCCTATAATGATAACTATTACGCTAAGAGTGCATCTTAATGTTCATTAAGTTGTTGGTAAAATGTTAAGGGAGATAACTCTTCTTTGAATATGTAGGCGTGGACAGTCACTGTCTAATTCAAGTCTGGTGTTTGAAAAATCTGTGATCTGTAAGAATAAATGCCCAATGTTTCAGATAAATCAGGCCAAAGACATTTATACTATTCAATTAAACTGATATTTATTCAGAGAAATTTTGATAATACTAAAGATAATAACAATATTTTTGAGATCAAATAAAGCAACAAGTGTGTCTTTATATTTGGTTGAGAGATAAATGGCTAAACTTTTAACTTGAAGTAGCTACTTTATGATTTCATCAGTCGTTCTGATAAGGAAATTTATCAACTGTAGCTCATCTAGAAAGGAAAGGATTTAAACTTCAAACAGATATATGGGAAGAGTACCTTAGTATATTTAACTGGAAGAAGAAAGTGCCATGGATATTAATGTTGTTAATGATTGGTTGGACTTGTCGGCAATTTGTTCTGTGTTCTTGTTTGAAATGAGAAGTTAATTTGAAGTATCAACCTCCTCAGGCTGAAGAGTTCCATAAACAGCTCTCATTGAACAGGCTTCATTAAAACAGAAAATGGTAACGTGCTCAAATACACATACACACAAACACATACACAGACACACAGACACACACACACTCACACAAACATATAAACACACATACACAAACACACACACACATACACATACATAAATACACTCACACAAACACACACACTCACACAAGCACACACACACACACACAGGGGCCCGTGGCGTAATGGTTGCCATCAAAAGGAAGCGGACACGGCAATATGAGTTCAAATCCTGAACGCGGACGGTTGCATTTTGTATGGCACCAATTCTCTTGGTAAAGGTATGAATCCAACTATTCCCCCTTCAACTATGGGTAAATAGTAGGGCGGACTAGGCTCTTCACCCTTAGTACAGACACTGGTCTAGGAAAACTCTGAATTCAAACCTGGTTAACTCTGCTTAAAAATTGACCTTGTGTCACATCCTACTCATGTGGAGGAGTTTGTAAACACACACACACACACACACACACACACACGCACGCACGCACACACACACAAAGCCAGATTTAAGCATTGGAGACCCAGGGCATTTCTGGTTAGGGAGCCACTCAAGTTTTACCCTAGCTTTCCCCAACTTTATTTTTATATACTAGCAAGAATGTGCACCCTCCGGGAGGAAGTATTCAAGTTTTAATGTAATGGAATATATCAAATTAGAAAGACTATCAAATTAAATAAGAACTCATATAAAAAGATTACACTTATTTTAATTATATCTTAATTGCTTTCTATATAACATCATTCATCAGATTAATTCTAATATGCTGGAGAATAAAACAGTAATATTAGAGATGAATAACACCAAGTAATTATTTATGAAACCCAGTTTTGTTAAAACCAGTATGCAAATTAACCACGCCATATCTTATGTAAACCTTTATTTCTTAGTGATATATAAGACACATTGTAGGATTTTAAATGCACTAATAACATAGGCTGTTTAGAGGCAAATCTAACTCAGATTTTCATAGAGGCATCGTTATTAAATAAGATCTATTCTATCTATGTATTGATATTAATGATTTTGACTATATATTAAATACTCATTGATAAACTTATGCAATTCCTGAGGGTATTGTTATGTAAGCAGTGACATAGTTTCGGTTACAGACAGACACCGAATCTCCATTATGATAAAGATTATGATTATTTTTTCAATAATAAAACTAATTTCTATAATCATTACAGGTTTTATAAAGGAAATGGGCGTGCCTCTCTGACACCGGGGTTTGCCCCCTTTGCCCCATTATAAATCTGCCCTTCACATACATAGACATACACACAGTGACCAGAATTTTCATATTATTTTGGAAGTTTTTTTTAGTTATAGTTTAATTTCAACATTCTAATCTCAATATTCATTTAACAGCCTCTTTCTGATTTTTTGACTATATAAGTATGTGAAGATCGATAACTTTTATTTATGTTATATACATACTTTATGTTATTTATGTTATATGCACCCTCTGGGCATAGATATTTAATTTTTAATGTAATGAAATATATTAAATTAGAAAGATTTACAAAATTGAATAAGTATGCATATAAAAAGATTACACTTATTTTGATCAAATAATTGTTTTTTTTATATAAACACTTACTTAGGATTGATTTTGATTTGTTGGAGAATTAAACAGTGATATTAGAGATGAATAACACAAAATAATAATTTATTAAACCCGTTTTGTTAAAACCAGTATGCAAATTAACCACACCATATATCATGTAATCCTTTATTAAGTGAAATCTATTGTATTTTGACACATACCCTTACAAAGAAATTAACATCATTGATCCCAGAAGGGCCATCCTCCCAGGCAACACCTGCCCCTCGATTTAAAGAGACAGGGCTGAATTTATTGCCCGGTGCCTGAGGTGCCCTCCTTGAGGGGGCCTGCTGATAGGATCAACGCATTTTTTTCACCCGCCACACCATGAGCTTCGGTTCGTGGGTGGTCCCACATTAATAGGGCCTTGTGCCCAACCTGTACATGTGGGGTACATGGTTAATATACACTCAAAAGGAACATTTTATAAAACTTTGAATAAGAAACAAAAACAAACTAAAATATCTTGTAAAGTAACAAGGAGTTATCTTATCTTGGTTTGGAGGAATGTCTTCTTTGATCTTTTTGTGACAACTGATGATCATGTGAGAAATGAGACTCTTTTCTCATTCTCTCTTTAGTCATGAATTTGTTGAAGTAAACACTTATTCTTATCTCTCTCCAGCGAGATAATTCCTACATCCCCATGGTAACAATGAAGACCCTTCAAACGTAAGTAGGATTAACCTTTACATTACTGTAGGGATTTGTGTACACTGATCAGTATTCAACTGTGTTGCAAGTTGAATCTGCTTCTGAGAATTCAGACTTGGCAAGTGGTTTAAATAGAAGCTTGGGCTATTCTACTTTGTGGAATGGTCAAGTCTATTTCCAGGATTTTGATTGGCTGGTGGTTTCAGTGTGTATATTATATTATATTACTACTATTAAGGTTTTAAATCATTTAAGAAAGAGAATGTCAATATTTGTGTAAACTGATCAGTATTCAACTGTGTTGCAAGTTGAATCTGCTTCTGAGAATCCAGACTTGGCAAGTGGTTTAAATAGAAGCTTGGGCTATTCTACTTTGTGGAATGGTCAAGTCTATTTCCAGGATTTTGATTGGCTGGTGGTTTTAGTGTGTATATTTTTATCCATATATACTGAACACTTGGCCATGTCTTCTCAGTTGCTACAGAGTGTATTTGGCTACTCTCTGTCTTTTTTTTTTGTCTGGTGACTGGAAGCTAGTCACAGACTTCCTGTGAAGGTCAGTATGATGTTCATTCTACATTTACCATTTGCATGATCAAACATTATTTGGTAGCTCTATGGAACAATGTGTATAGTTTACCCGTTTGGGACATTATATATAATGCTATCATATTATTGTATGATATTATATATTAATATATATGTATAATATCTTATTATAATGGAGATTGTGTATTTGTCTGTCTGAAGCCGAAACTAAATCACTACTCAAGTCACAATTCCCTTAGTTATTGACGTCACATTCACCATGAATTTATTTTTATTTAAACCTCAGTTATTGATAAAATTGTTATACCTTATTAATACTGTTGGATTAATCCACATACTAAAAGCATGCAAATATATCTATATATTCAATAAAATAGCGGTTTACAGTGTGAATGAGAAGGCTAATTTGCATATTGATATTTAAAATTTGATTTTAATAAATATATGCTTAGTATTATTGATTTCTAATTGTTTGGTTTTCTCTCAACGAATCTGAGCAAAAATCTCGGGGATAAATATAAAAAGAAATCCATAAACAAGACGAAAGAACTGTAATTTTATTAAATACTTCATAATCTAACTAAATAGATAAATTAGGAAAAAAGGACAGACGGGAGTGATGGAAAATGATGGAAGAGTTAAATTTAAAGCTGTTCTATTTTTCGATTATACCCCCTCAGTTTATCATTTTCTAAATAGTTTATAATTTGATACAATATTTTATTATATCAAAACCTAAATACTTGCACCCGAAGGATGCATATATTTGCTAGTGTATATAATATGTATATATTAAGCACATATATGTTTATTGTTCATGCAAGTTAATTGTTTTTTCTTTCCTTACCGAATGTTTAGTGTTAGTGTATCCATGGATACACTAATGCATTATAAGTTATAATATATTATAGTATATTAGTAGGTTGGAAGTGCGTGGTGTAATGGTTAAAGTCATGGGAAATGGACTTGTCACCCTGAGTTCAAATCCTGGATGTAGTAATTGCATTTCACTTAGCGCTAATACCCTTGGGAAAGGTATGAATCCTACTCTCCCTCCAGCTATGGATAAATAGTAAGGGCAGACTGGGCTCTTTAACCTTGGTTAGGCAACCGGTCTAGGAGAAGGAAAACTGAATTCAAACCTGTTGAACTCTGCTTAAGAAATTGACCTTGTGTCACATCCTGCTCATGCGGAGGGGTTGGTAAATATATATATTAGAGTATATTCTGATATACTAATATTTACCATATAATCTCATAATGTAAATTGTATCATTGAAATTTAAATGCTATAACCCCCTGTCAGCAGGGCTAAGAATACACTGACTGTATCCCCTGCAGGGGGTTAAAGCTCTCCCCTCAAAAAAAATAAAAAAAATAGGGATGTTCTGGGTATGATACTAAACTTCATCTGATGGTGAAGTTCCAGTTCTGGAGCTCTAGAGTGTAGAGTATCCCTTCATTGCCATTACTCTCAGATCAACTCTGACCCAGAGTGGTAGTACATATTATCTGTCCGGTAAAGTAGGGAGCTGATGGTAGGTGTGGTGCTCCACCTCAGATGCAAAAAAAATCTCCTTGGTCTAGTGAAAAGGGGATAGACTCCCTAGCTAATTGGCTGATACCAACATTAGGCCGCCCCGACGACTTTACTTACTATATATCATATTCACCAACCCCTCTGCATGAGCAGATGTGACACAAGGTCAATTTTTTTAGGCAGAGTTTAACAGGTTTGAAATCAGTTTTCCTTCTTCTAGACTGGTTTCCTAACCAAGATTAAAGAGCCGGTCTTTTTTACTATTTACTCATAGCTGGAAGGAGAGCAGGTGGATGCATACCTTTCCCAAGGGTATTAGCGCTATGTGAAATGTAGACAACCTCGTGAAGGATTTGAACTCTGGTCGACGAGTCCATTTCCTACAACTTTAGCCATTACACCACACACCTCCAGTTTGGGCTAGATATAGCAATCATGCAGATATATAATAAGTAAATAATATATATATACAAGTAAATAATGAGGAAATAGCTTTGTTCTTTTAAATCATTTTTTGCATAAACTGGAGATAATTTTGTGTTTCATTTGATTTGATTTTTGTTTCATGTGAACCAACTACTTGACTCACATTTTCAATATTTTACAAAAAAAGTGTATTTCTCCTTAACTACAACTTAAGTAGGTATATATATATATATATATATATATATATATATATATATATATATATAAATGTTGTTCTGGTTCCAATGGGAGAAATTTCAATATTTTATAAAAAAGAAGGTCCGCAAAGTGTAGTATGTTTTCAGAAAAAATTTTTTATTCTTTTTGTCTTACATATGCAACACGTGTTTCAGATCTTCTGGTATCTTCTTAAGGCTTTGATTGATAATAATATCACACTTGACTGATGAACTATTTATTTATTTATTGATCTACTAGGAAAAAAGAAGACAGGTTTAGGGTTAGGGTTTAGGGTTAGGGTTAGGGTTTAGGATTAGGGTTTAGGGTTAGTTTAATGGGAAAATAAATAAATAATTTATCATTCAAGAGTGGTTCCCTTTGGTTTATGTAAGACTTATAGGAAATAACCTATATATATATATATATATATATATATATATAGTATATCAAGAAAAATGAAAAAACACAGGTTTAAATGGATTAAGTGGTGAGTTTAAACCTGTGTTTTTTCATTTTTCTTGATATACTACATACCGTCGGATTCACTTCCTTTCTTCACACATATATATATATATATATATATATACATATGACTTAGGGCTTGCAGTTACGGAAAGATGGAAATTCTGGTCACTATATTGAAAGATAAATATAGATACAAATATTTGTGTTGTAAGATATTTCCCCTACAAGATAGTTGGACTCGTCCAATGAAATACATGAATAATACGGATTACACGAGGGCATTAGTCAAGTAGTTGAGTAGTAGCTAGTCTTGCTACAGAGATCTAATTACTATTATAAACCTATGTTAACTTTTTTTCCAGATTTCAATGTTGTTATTTGATAACTCAGTTATTACAATTTGGGAAAATGGAAATAAATTCAATGGTATGTAAATTTATAAAATATGAAAAAACAAGGTATTCAAAGAATGATTTTTATTATAGTTAGAAGTAATACTTAGAAGTTAATAGTTTCGGTTTATATACTAAACCATATTCAGGGCATTGTTAATATGTGATGTAATAATATTCAATATAAATATGGAAAGAAAAATGGGACAAAACTTAGTATTCTATAGCTGTTAGTAGCATTCTATTTGTGTTCGAAATCATTAAAAAAAAATGTATGTATATTTATTGGTTCAAGATGCTGCTCATATCATATTATAAATATAAATATTTAAACCAATGGCTACGTTTTTTTCTGGTTATATCTAACCCTAGAACCTATATGATTAAATGATGGAAGAGTTAGTTTCAAAGTTGTTCTGTTTTTCGATTATACCTACTGTTTCAAATCATTTTATTTGCATTTTTTATTTAGTTTCATTAGTCTTTCTAATTTAATATATTTCATTACATTGAAACTTAAATACTTGTGGCCAGAGGGTGCATATTTTTACTAGTTGTATTAAAAGATTAGCGACCATTTAGTCAGAGATTTATAATGTCCTTTGTGCTTCATTGTTTGAGGAACTTAGTATGACGGTTATCATTGTAAGAATTGGATTCAGCTACCTGAGTTCAAATCTTGCACTAGGCTGTACATTTGTGTTGATTATTATCAAATGATAAACAACAATCTCAGAATTAGAGAAGACTAGCAGTGGCTACCCGGCATCACCTGGGTAGAGGTTTTTTTAAAAACTTTGTCCCACATATTCATTATTACTGAATTGGGAGTTGAATCCTTGTGGGATGCCCCATTTAAATTCCTATGTAAAAAAATAGACCTTGCATTGATCCAGCTACTCTGAAAAAAAATGTTAATGTCTACTATCTAAAATATTAAATGAAAAAAAAAATTCCATGCTGTAATCATTTAAATTTTATTTTTAAACATCTTCACGAATATAAATCAAATCTTTATTATTTTTGCTAAAAAACCAAGCCCTGGTGATATTTAATGTGTATATATATTTACTTTGTTGTTAATTGTTTTTATTTTCAAAGTTTCCTCTGGACATACAGATTTGCACAACTGCCCTTTATATATTTATAGAAGGTATAGATAGATCTATTGAGATTTCAAGAGAACAGAAGTAAGAAATGATTTAAAAGAACACCAAAGGAGAATGGAAGCACATGTGGGTGGAAAAAGAATTCTGCTTAGAGCTGTGAATACATTTTTATATCTTCAGACATAATGGAATTTTTTTTTCTCGAGTGCAGCTGCGTGTGGTCGTTTACTGAGGAAAACAAAGAACCTTCACCGATAAACAAATAAATCCAAGCTTTTAATTTTTTATTTTTTGCAACTCCCACGATTGTTCAACCCAATCTTTATTTTCCAAATTGTGCTTGCACAGTTACAACTCTTCTTTGTATCCTTGATGTTGTAAACATAATATTTTTACTGATCTATTCTTCACTCCTAGTGGTTTGATAGTGGGTAGATCTGGGAGCAATAGCAATGAATGGGTACTCCACACTCCTAAAAGCTCTAAATTGGAACCTCACCATTAGATGCAGTTTAATGTCATACCCAGACACTTGAAAAGGCTTTCAACCAAATAACAACCATCCACCAACCAACCAACCAACCAAATAAATAACCAACCAAAACCAACCAATAACCAACCAAATAACCAACCAACCAACCAAATAACCAACAACCAACCACCAACAACCAATCAATAACCAAACCAACCAAATAACCAACAACCAACCAAACCAAAAACCAACCAACCAATCCAACCAAATAACCAACCAACCAACCAACCAACCAACCAAATAACCAATCAACAACCCAATAACCAATCAACCAACAAATAACCAACTAACCAACAATCAATAACCAACCAAACCACCACCAAATAACCAATCAACCAACCAACCAAATAACCAATCATCAACAACTAACCAACCAATCAAATAACCAACCAACAACCAACCAATAACAATCAATCAATAACCAACCAACCCAACCAAATAACAACCACCAACAACCAAATAACCAACCAACCAACCAACAAATACCAACACCACCAACCAACCAACCAAATCAACCAACAAATAACCACAACCAACCAATCAAATAACAACCAACCACCAACCAACAATAACCAATCAACCAACCAACTAAAGCCAAATAACCAACCAACCAACCAAATAACCAATCAACCAACCAACCAAATAACCAATCAACCAACCAACCAAATAACCACCAACCAAAATAACCAAATAACCAACCAACAAATAACCACCAACCAACCAAATAACCAATCAACCAACCAACCAGCCAAATAACCAACCAACCAACCAAATAACCAATCAACCAACCAACCAAATAACCAACCGACCAACCAAATAACCAACTAACCAACCAATCAAATAACCAACCAACCAATAACCAAACCAACCACCAACCAACCAGCAAATAACCAACTAACCAACCAATCAAATAACCAACCAAATAACCAATTAACCAACCAACCAACAGCCAGCCAACCAACCAAATAACCAATTTGGTAAATGGTTGTAAAGCAGCTGTTTTGTAGGATACTACTTTCAAAACTGCATGCAGCAGTTTTCATCTAGCTTTTTCTCCAAGCAGTTTGTTAAGAGTGCAAGTGTGTAGCCATACAGTTGTAATGACACAGCTATAGCTTGGAAGAATTCCCATTTTATTTAATCAGAGATCAGATTTCCATCTTGATGATAACCTCTCAATAGCAGTCCATTCTTTATCTATGGTGACTTGCTTTCAGTGTAGTTTCTACCTAACCCTAACCCTAACCCAACCCTAACCTAACCTAAACCCTAACCCTAACCCTAACCCTAAACCCTAACCTAACCTAACTTTGTTACAAGAAGTGGATACCCAGCGTCTCCTGGGTAGAGGGGAGTAAAAAGGGTAGCCTTGCAGATCCATTATTATTGAATCACATGTTGGAGCTTCGCAGGAATGCCCCATTAAAACTTCTATGTAGAAAAAAACCTTACATTGATCCGGACACTCTGAAAAGAAAAAATTAATTTCTCCTATTTAAAATACTAAATGCAAAATATCAAATGAAATTTCATTTTTCAAATATCTTCACAAATATAAATCAGATCTTCAAAAAGCAAGCTCTGGTGATAGTGAATATGTATATATATTTACTTAGTCATCAATTGTTTTTACTTTTATAGTAATCCTCTGGACATACATACACCACCTATACATACACACAACTTCCCTTTATATATGTATAGGTAGATGTTTAATCATTGTCCTCTCCATAAGTAACTGTTAAGAATAGACTTCTCCAAGAGCTTTGTTTAGATCCAAGTATTGTAACCATACAGTAGTAATGATACGGCTACAGCTTGGAAGAATTCCTATTTTATTTTATCAGGAGATCAGATTTACATATTGTGGGATAACCTGCATTATTTTGTCTGTAATTTGAGATGTTATTGAAAGAAATTCACTTTCTCTCTTTTTTAGCCATCTCAATGTGAAATCTTCCCATTTTTGCACTTAAAATTCAAAACAGGTTTTTTTCTATATATTGTTTTTGTTTATGTGAGTTTGTTTTACTTTATGAAAGACCTTGATAATTAAATGGAGACCTTATTTATAACTCACCCTTATAATTCTTTTTCGTAGCAATTTCATTATCCTATCTGATGGAAAACTTGATTTATAGTGTACGTAGGTTCAACGTTATATATACTTGGAATACGAATAACTCCGACGAAGGTTACGACAAAAACATTTAATATATACAGCACATGGATATGAAGATAAAAGTACATGGTAAACAGAGTTACATATATATAAGAGTACACAAATAAAGATGAAGACACATTCATTGAATGGTACATTCTAACATATAAAAGTACAGACATGAGACTAGGAATAGTCCATGCTGTGAAGAACTTACAGTAAATGTAAGGGTGGGCGGAGCCAACGAGAGGGGTTAGATAAAATCTACCCCATGTGGCCTCGTAGTTGCTGAAACAGGAAAAGAGGCCGAAAGGGTTTTGAAACTGGCGCTTAAAATACTATAGCACCTAGCGGGCACCAGCAAACTAAAAGGGACAGACAACTCCACCAGGCAAATACAACTAAAACGCTACATAGGATTGGAGACTTTATTTATCAATCAACTGAGGACACCGAAACGCACGCAAATACTTGCAGAACATCACAAAGATTTATTTTCAAAAATGTCAAACTCATAAATCTACTTTTCCCACAGAGAAACGAAAAAAAGTAAATGACTAAATTTCACAAAGTCAAAGTTAAATTGACTAAAAATGGAGATGTGAATAATTGTGATGCTTTTGACTGTTGTCCTCATCTTTATTGTGGTATGTATAAACACAATGTTACTATGCTTGGATACACAGGAACACCTGAGGAAGGCTGGAGGATACAGTGGCCAAAAGGTTGAGTTTATACATACCACAATAAAGATGAGGACAACAGTCTGAAACATCAAATTATTCTGACAAAGGCATTTCATGCCTTTGGAGACCAAAAGGTCAACGTTTTCTGACAGGAATTTAAACCGTCAAAAAGCAGCGATCATTTTGATCAGAAATTAATATAGGGAATGCTAGAGAAGCAAGAATGAACTCATAAGTGAACGTTCTCCTGTGGAAACTGACACATGGTATACCAATGCGCCGTTCAGCAAAGATGTACATTGAACCAAGCTCTGCATGGATACTGGATGCTGTGCAGGGGAAGGAGTGATAGGAAAGTTACATAATGGGTGGTGATGTGTGGATTAGAACGGAAAAAGTTTTTAAGTGATGAGATGGGCATGTTTTGGTTGGAGGAGCAAATAGTACGTGTCAAAGGGGAGAAAGGAGGGGTGAGAGGGTTAGAGTGAAAATTGACACTGGTAGAATTCATGATCGGAGAAGACATGAAATCAGCAGTTGTATCTGGGGGAAATAAAATATACTCATGAGAAAAATGAAGTGGCTTGTGTTGTTACTAAGAACTCCTAATGGCACAAGGCAAGATATCCCTCAGCGCCCAAGTTGGTTCCAGACTCTATGACATCAAGAACTGCCACAACTAACTGCAACCACTAGGATTCACCCTCTTTTGGTACAGAGATAAGTATATTGAATATTTCTCAATAACACAACTTCCTCATTAGAAAGAGGCGTACAGTAAGAACGTGGACACGTAAATCTCACCCAGTCCAGAATGAGTTAGAGACACCATGGAGAGTTGACAACATAATTCTGGGTTTTTTTCCTATTACTCCAACCTAAAAAAAGGGGAACCACTCTGATTGACTGATAAATTATTTATTTTATTTATTGATCTACTAGGAAAGATGAGTAGGTGTGGCACTCCACCTCAGATGCAAAAACAATCTCCTTGGTCTAGCGCTAGTGAAAGGGATAGACTCCCTCACTGTTTGGCTGATACCGACATAAGGCACCCGATGACTTTTACTTTTACTAGGAAAAAAGAAGATGGGGTTAGGGTTAGGGGTTAGAGTTAGGGTTAGGGTTAGTTTAATGGGAAATAACGTTGGTAGATTAATTAACAGATAAAATTCATTCAGAGTGGTTCCCTTTTTTAGGTTGGAGTTATAGGAAATAACCTCTTTCGACTAGGAGGGGTAAAGTAACTAACATTTTTAAATTTCTCCAGTCCAAAAGGAGAGTGTAGTGTTACAAAGGGACGGTTGGCGAGAGATTGTCCATGATATCCGTGCTACTAGCACAACGTGATGATGATGATGAAATGATGATGATTGATGATGCAAATTTCTCAAAATCAATAATATTGTTAAAAAGACTATCATTATGAGAATGAAAATTACTCAATAAACAATTAATATTGAATTCTAAATTCAATCTTCATTTCTACTGAAACAAGTGTAATTAGTGTTGATTTGTATTGCTTCTTTAGAAAATATTATTATCTAAAAGAACAATAACAAATACTGGAATTGAAATTTAATGGAGTTTAATTGCTGGGAAAAATACATCAATGGCATATTTATATATCTTACATTAATTTACATTTATTGTTTTAAAACAAATTTGGTTGCAAATAATAAATATGTTGTTTAATTAAACTTCTTTATTTATATATATATAATATATAATATATATATATATAATATATAAGTAAATAATAGTCGTTGGGGCGGCCTAAAGTTGTATCAGCCAGTCAGCGAGGGAGTCTGTCCCTTTTCATAGCGCTAACCAAGGAGATTGTTTTGGTGTCTGAGTGGAG